>CANTUR010000269.1:1200000-1643669 GCA_947683625.1 Mallotus nudiflorus
GAAATTGTTGTTGTTATCATCCTAATTTAATCATGAGGGGGTTTTAATTATTGTTACCAGTCTTAATGACAATCTTTATTAGACTTAATTTTTTGAATTTAGATTTTTTAATATGATGAGGGCTAGTTCACAAAGAGTAGCCTTAAACAAAAAAGGCACTTGGCTAGTAGATGCATATCTAAACATTCCAAATTGCTTGTTTTATTGATTATTAATCATTTTGCAAAAGTTATTTTCAAACTTCATATTTAGGCACATTAGAACAATGCATGTTTTCCATAAGCATTGCATATGCCACATGAGCTTGTGATGTCTAATCATTTTTTGAAAGCTTTCAAGGATCATGATCATGCATATATTAACATTCAATTTAAGAGTAAGCTAGTTATGATGTTTAAGATGAAGTTCTATAATAGTGATTCGCTTGCACGACTTGTTTTATATGATTTTGCCTGATGCCCGTGAGGCTTTTTGCTTGACACCTGTAAGGCTATAGACTTATTTTATTTGATTTTGCCTGCCACCCATAGGGCTACATGGCTTGTTTTGCTTAATTTCACTTGACACTTATGAGGCTACATGGCTTGCTTTGTTTGATCTTACTTGATGCCCCAGAGGCTATATTGGCACCTTTTATTTGATCTCGCCTGATGCCCTAGAGGCTATATGGCACATCTTGATTGACTTTACCTGATGCCCTAGAGGCTATATGGTATTTTTTTATTATCCTCGCCTGACACCCTAGAGGTTATATGGCTCATTTTGATTGTTCCTACTTGATGCCCCAGAGGTTATATATCATTTTTTAATTGACTTTGCTTGAAGTTAGAAGTGGTTATAAGGATCCTATCTCATATGATGAGATTATTATAAGTTTTTCACCTCTCGAGTTGTACCCTAAGGTTAATGATGTAGAAGATAGAGTTTTTTAATCAAGGTATCAAACATTAACCTCTTGGGTTTGTACCTTGATCCTAATGACACAAATTTTAAGAAAATGACCTCGATTTTATACCCTGAGGTTGATGATATAAAATTTAAAATTTAACCTCTCAAGTTTGCACCCCAAAGCTGATGGCATAAATGTTAAGAAAATTACCTCTCGAGTTTATACCCTGAGGTTGATGATATGAAATTTTAAAATTCAACCTCTTGATTTTGTACCCAAGGTTGACGACATGAATTTTAAGAAATTCCACCTCATGGGTTTGTACCCTGAGGCTGACGACATAAATTTTAAGAAAATTACCTCTCTAGTTTGTACCCTAAACCTGACAATAAAAATTTTTAGACATTCCACCTCTCA
The DNA here is from genome assembly GCA_947683625.1 of Mallotus nudiflorus. Lineage (NCBI taxonomy): Eukaryota > Viridiplantae > Streptophyta > Magnoliopsida > Malpighiales > Euphorbiaceae > Mallotus > Mallotus nudiflorus. The sequence continues at coordinate 1,201,307 of CANTUR010000269.1, forward strand.
AGTTTGTAGCTCGAGGTTGATGGCATAAATTTCAAGAAAATTACCTATAGGGTTTGAACCCTAAGACTGACGATATGAAAGTTAAATATTCCACCTCTTTACCTCGAGGGTAATGGTATGAATTTTAGGAAGATAACCTCTTAAGTTATACCTCGAGGTTGACGACATAGATTCCAAATAGATGACCTCTCAGATTATACCCCGAGGCTGACAACATAAGAAGTTCAAATAGTCTCCTGAAGATAAAGTTGTATCCTTTTTAAAATTTTATGAGATGTGATGAAAATTATTTTGTGAAAATCAAGTTTGCTGATTGAAGTGTCAGTAGTTTACCTCTTAGGTTGTGCCCCGAGGTCGATGGTGTATAAGACTGAATTTATTGATCAAAGTATTAACATTCCATCTCTCGGGCTGTAATTCGAGGTCGATGGTGCAGAGATATTTGGTATTTTCATTGTTATGCTTTTTCATAAATCTTATTTCATTGCTTGCATTTCTATTTTTGAAAAGCAAGGGGGAAAATTATGGACACACAGTTTAATCGTCCTATAATTGAAGCCCAATGACGAGTAGTGACAAACATTGAATGCAAAACCCAACTCAAAATTCTCTTAAAAATGGACTAAAGGCCCTCAATTCTCTTTGAAGTGGACCAAAAACTCAACAGGCTCAAATTAAGCATAAATCCATGAAGCCCATTAAGCAAATTCCTTTATCCCAAGGACAATCTAGCAATGCCTCACCTAAGAGGCATCACCTCTATGACAAAAGCTTGAAGAGGTGATGCCTCTTTATTGAGGTGCCTCTTTAGTAGCCTTGTTCTGTTGTTTTTTTTTTTAAAAAAAGGAGAATTAATGGTTATGAAAAGCATGAGTTAATGAGGAGTAATTGTGAATGTTACCAACAAGAGATGGATGGGTGGAAACTCCTGGAATATAATAAAAAAGGGAGTAAATAAAGAGAGAAAGGGGGAATGAAGAGAGGGAGGACTTTTTTTTTTAGCTAAAAACAAAACTAAAGGGCTAAAAGAGGAGAGACATAGTATCTTTGAAGAGAAAGGCAAAATAATTTGATGGAAACAAAGCACATTCTGAATAAGGAGTTGGGAAACAAAGGAAAAGAGAAGAAGAGAGGTCTGAGGTCCATTTTCAGAGGAACAGGAGAGGTCCTTACATTCTAACGGTGTTGTAATTAAATCCAACCTTTGAGGGCTATCGTTTTGATAGAAAACCAGTATAAAACTATAAGACTTTTTATTTTATATTGATTTTGTGATTTATACAAATCTATTTCATACAATTTAAGTGAATTTCTTGTGTTGAAATGTAATTTTATAAATTCATGCGAGAGTAATTGATATATTTTACAATAATCTTTATTTCACATTTAATTAAAAAGAAAAACTATTTAAGTTTGGCTCTATGGTTAAGAATTTAGGTGATGCCTTATTGAAAAGGCGTCGCCTCTTTAGGTTAAGGCGATTTTATGTCGCCTTAATGTCTTGAGGCGATGCCTCATTGTAGAGACATTGCCATGTCTCTTTTGTTCTGTGTTTATTTCTTGCATTTTCCTTAAATCATCAGATGTTGATTATGTTTTATTTCATGAATATTCCACACAAATATGTTTCTGTGTTATGTAATTCATTTAGTGCTAGAATATTTTCTTTAAAATTTAAATGTGTAACCCGTTAATATTTTAGGTTTTCTTTATATTTGCTAAGTTTATATTTAATTTAATTTTGATTTTCCTTTATTTTTTATGCATTTTTGTCTTTTTTATTTCTGAATTAATAGTTATGTTTATGTTTTGTGTAAGTCATTTAATACTTATGTTTATTTCTACTTTTTTTGTAATTCATTTACGTTTTGTGCATTAATATTTTATGTTTCATGCATATTTATGTATTTCTATTCATCTTTACTTCATTTTGTTGTTTTAATATTTACTAATTAATTAGACATTTATTTGCAATTCTCATTTTCATTTGTGCTTTTTATATTTTATGAAATTAACTTGGTTGTTTCCCTTTTTGTAGGTTTTATTTAGTGAAGTTAATAATCTTTGATTTTTTAGGAATATTAGGGTGATTTTAAATCACCAAATCATTATCCTAAAGTTTGGGAAACTCCCTTTAAATTTATTTTATTAATTTCACAATTTTGTGATCAAGAGTTGTAATCTTTTCTCCTCTCTCCATTTCTTGCAAGTTTATTTTTATTTATTTTATTTATTCACATGCTAAAAGGGTGTAATCTTTTCTCCTCCCTCCACTTCTTTGCTTGCACATTTATTTTTATTTTTATTTATTTATTCAATTATTTTATTTAGGAGTGGATGATGTTACAAATGTTGTGAATCACATTAAAATGCATGAAAATGGAAATAATTGCAAACTTGGACCTAATTGTAAAACTTGAAAATTATTTGGAGGTAAATTGAAATACGTATGTGAATAAAGGAATAATTAAATAATTAAAAATAATAAAATACAAAACACAAATGGAGACCAACCATAAGGTTGGGTGGGCATTTGAAAGCCCATACCCAGTTTCCTAACCTAATCTCTGAGGATGATTGTTGGGGCTCTCTGCGGGATCTAGTTGATGTTAGATGTGTCTTAGGTCTCATTCAGGTGGTGACTCCCATCTTTGATATAGGCTTAAAGCCCACATTGCATCTCATAGTGGGCCTTAAGCCCTCACAATGTCATGGTCACCAAACACTCGGGAGTGCGCTAAACCCCATCGCTTGCAGTTATGGTGTTCCTCAGTATATCATAACCCATAATGGCAAAGAGTTCCATAACAAGGCAATGAATAAGTTATATAAACAATTTGGCTTTAAGAAATATTATTCTTCAATGTATAATGCGCCTATAAATGGAGCATTCAATAAAACCTTGTGTAATCTTCTTAAAAAGATTATAAGTCATTTAAAAAGGGATTGGAATGAAAAGATAGGAGAAGCACTATAGGCTTATCAAACTACATATAGAACACCAATACTAGCTACTCCATATTTGCTTATTTATAGTGTGGAAGTTATTCTTCCATTAAAATAACAAGTTCCCTCTTTAAGAATTATTGTTCAAGAAGGACTTTTAAATGAAGAGGATGTTAGTCAACGTCTTTAAGAATTGGAAGCTTTGGATGAAAAATGACTTGAAGCTTAATAGTGTCTATAATGTTATCAACCTAAACTATTAAGAGCATTCAATAAGAAAGTAAGGCCATGATCTGTTAATGTTGGAGACCTCGTTCTTGCAGTAAAAGGACCAGTAATTGTGTCTCGTCACATGGGCAATAAATTTCTTTCAAACTAGGATGGACTATATATTGTGCAAGAAGTCTACTTTAATAGAGCATTCAAGATAATAGATAAATATGGAGTGCACATTGTGTCTATCAATGGAAAATTTCTGAAAAGATACTATGCTTAAGGCTCAATGTAGCTCTTGGCCCGCATGAGCTAAAACTATGATTGACAAACAAAAAAAATCAAAAAATAAATTTGAACTACATTATGACTTGATCCTTTTTAAGAAGGTGCAGTTTAGTCATACAAAAAAAAAATTAACTACATTATAACTTGATCCTTCTTAAGAAGGTACGTAGGAAGTTTAGTATTTTGCTAATTTCAATTATAAAAAAAATTGAACTATGTTATGACTTGATCCTTCTTAAGAAGGTACATAGGCAACTTAGTATTTTGCTAAGTTCAATCACAAAAAAAAACTTTTTATAAATAAATTATGTGAAGAAATTCTATCATATAATTAATATGAATAAGTATAAAACAAAATAAGTTTGAAGGGACAATTTCATTAAAATAAAAAATGTTAAAAAAAGGGTCTAAAAAAAATCTAAAGCCTCAACTCAAAGTCTTTCAAATCATCATGTTCCCTTTTAAGCAAATCTCAAAGTTCTTGTAAGGAGCATTCTTCAGCTGCACGAATGGGGGCATTTGCCATTTTAGATAATTCATTATTCATTTTAGAAATATCTCCTTATCTATCTAGCACTTTTTTTAACATTTTGTAAGGATACTTTGAGTTCCTTCTTTCTGGAAATTAATTTTTAGAGCTTTTCATTAACTTGGATTAATTCATGTTTAATGGATTGATGTTTGCTTAAAGTTACATTCTCCAAAACTTTCATTTCATCATACTTCTCCATAAGTTTTGTAAGTGTTGCAAAATGTTGGACCTTTGGTGGCTTCAAGGATAGTTTGGAGTTCAATTCCTCAAATTTTTTTATCTTCTCAAGGTGTTGTTCAAATTGTCGCTTTGGATAAAGGATGTTTACTTTCTCAATAGATTGTATCTCATTAAAGACTTTTAATAATTAATTAGCAAAAGAAGAAACATTTGAGAAAGTTGCATTAGTAATTTTTCTTCACAAATCTCTCAATGCATAACTAACAAGTTCACAGCGACATTTGAAAAGGAAATCTTCCCCATGAAATTGAGAAAGTGTGGAAGGAATAACACCATTAGCTTATGATAATTTCTCTACTCTTGGTATTGGCAAATTTTCCTTTAGGGTATTGTTAATTTCAGTTGGTAACTAATTTGAAGCCTCCATTCTATCAATAATCTTGTCAAATTCAGGTGTATTGTTTATAAAAAAAATGTACTTTATTCAAGAATGTTATTTCATCTTCATCAACCAAATAAAAAAATTAAAATGGAGATAAAAAATAAATAAATAAATAAATAAAATATTGAAGCGAAAGCTTACATTAAAAGGAATGCCTTAAAAGTAGGAAAAGTTGGGAAGATAATCAAGGTGGATTAAGTCAACTAAATGAATAGGTTCCTTTTCTTGGGTTTTAACTCTTTTCAAACCATGATCAGAACTACTTTCAAGATTGCTTGTTTCTTCATTAAGGATATGCTAAATATTTTCTTCTTTAAGGTGTTTTTTTAGAAGAAAAAGATGCATTCTTGGGATTTGATTCACCACTTCCTTCTTTGCTTGAGAACTCCTTTTTCTTTTTTAACATGGTGGAAAATTTTTCTTTTTGAACTTTAACTATTAGTTTTGTTGGTTGAACATGAAGAACATGGTTTGGAATTCACTTGATTTAAATAAATATGGATGTAGATTAAAAAGATTGCATTTGGTAGGATGAAAAGCTTGAGACAATTCTTTAGACCACTAGTCAATGGAGTTTTTAGTGTCATGAAAGAAATCCTTAGGAACTCTGTGTGGAATTATAACTTTAGATTGACTCCCAAATTTTGTGAGAGAATTTCAAAATTAAAGGACTTTTTTCAAAGATGGTGTGTCAATAACATCTTTAAAGGATATGGGAACATCTTGACAAAATCCAAATTGATTTCTAAATCTATGAGGACTATATGGTTGGATATAAAAGATGTCTTCAAAATGAGAAGCTAAATATCTTGATTGAAGATTAATCAAATACTCTACCCAAATGGAAGAATTCTCTTAAAAAGAATTATCATCAATTACTAATTTTTCTCGTTATGGAAAAATTTAATACTTTCTATAAAATTCTCATTCTTCAAAAAGCTTATGTACTTCAAGATTCTTGTAGAATCGAGCCGTCCTCAGTCCACCATATAAAGACATGTTTTTCTCTTTTTTTCTATCTTTTAGAGAAAAATGTGTATCATACTTATCTACCAACCAACAATACACATAATGTATTGGAAAGCAAATATTATCGTCCTTTAGGTTAGTAGATGTGGATATTTGATGTAGTCCATGGTAATTACTCACCAAAATAGGAATTGCTAAGCAAAAAATTCTCCTATAGCCATTATGCTAGCAAATTTAAAAGTGTTAGGGCAAATAAGATTGGAAGATTGATGAGGAAGAACAAATTTTCAAAGCCAACATGAAAAGAATGCTGCTAAGTAAATATCTTCTTATAATTCATGATCCTTCACTCTAAGAAAATCAAAAGGTCTTTGCCAATTCTTGTTATATTAAAATGGTTTTTCAATGACTCTAAAGGGGCAAAAGGTCTTCTTTGGTGCAGAAGTTCTTTTTAAATACTTATGATCTTTTTAGGAGGTTCTGAATACCTTACTAGGCCTTAAAACCAAAAGTTGATCCAATTATCAATGCTTAAGGTATAATGGTTTTCAACTTTATGCAAAAGTTTATGATAGGCATGGAATAAGTATCTACAATTAAGAGAAAGAAAAATTCCATTCTTGTCATGATCTAAAAGCTCTCTAGTATAAGGAATTACTTTATCAAAGAACAAACCAACAGTTAGAAGACCTCCAAGCAAATTTAAGTCCCGTAAAGAAATTAATTTTTCTTCATTAAAAGATAAAGAGTATTTATGGAAGGACTCTAATGTTCATAAAAGTAATGCATGAAATTAAGAGATTTATCATAAATGAAGAGAGATGTGAAGACAACATTATAGATTTAAGCTTTCATGAATAGAGATTTGTTGGCCTCAAGAATATCTTCTAGCCACTCCTAATAACACTTTGAAAAAGTGAATTCACCATTAATTGCAAAGATTAAAGGTCATGTGAACTCTTTATTTAGGATATGTTGCCCCAGTAAAGGCAAAGTCTTAGTACACCTTTATGATGAATGGAAGGGAAACTACAACAGTAGACATTAAGAATTGATGAGTTCCTTAGTAGATGGATTGATGAAGGCAAGAGAAACCTTTAAGGACCAATTTGAAAGAAATGGAATATCATAATAAAAATACCATGATGAAGCAAAAGAACCGATAATAGCCATTTGAACATGTAAAACTCTGGTTGAGTGGGCACCATCTTTCAAATCATCAATAATCTTGATGCTTTGATGATTATCAATATCTTTAAAATCTTCAAAACAAAACCATTGGAAAATTTTTAGAAATTATTTTTAGACCAATTAAATATTTTTAGTCTATTAAATAATTTAATTAGACTAATTAAATATTTTTAGTCTAATAAATTTATCAAGATTTTAGACCAATTAAATATTTTGGTTTGTTATCTTAATTAAATTATTTTAATGGCCAATCAAATAATTTAAAAAATGCCATTAAGATAATAATAAATAAATGATAATTATAAAAAATCATTTATTTAAATAATGATATAGATGAGCCAATCAAATTGCATCAAAGGGTGATTAAGGTCAGTCCTACTATTAGAGTTATAAAATTCTATAATGTTTTCACAACCTCTACAAATGCCTATAAATAGAGATGGCTTCCAAGTTCTCAGGATATTAAGATATTAAGAAGTGAAGCCTTGAATCTCTACTATATTCAAGTCTCAAGGGCAAGAAATCAAGTTTTGAAGTTCAAGACCTAAGTTCTTCAAGACTCAAAGTTTTCCAAAATCATCAAAGGTGTTCTTCAAGTTCCATAAGATCATCAAAGGTGTTCTTCTCTAAATTCATATTTGATTCAAGATCAAGCTATAAAAGCCCTTGATTCAAAGTTATTTCAAAGCGTTGCGAGATTCGAATAAGTGGACTCAAATTCTTTATAATAAGAATTTTATAGAGATTGTACTCCACTTTTTAAGATCAACAAAGTTCTTAATTTATTCTCAATATTCTTATTTGATTTTTCATACTTAAATTTTATGTTTTTAGATTCATATGATAATCCTTTTCTTTCTAAGTCTGTAACCAATGTCTTCATAAAATTAGGATCGATAACAGAAAAATAAGTTCTTTCCCATTTTTCCTTGCTTGGTACAAATAAATTATATGTGTGTATATAAAAAAATATGTTGCTTTTGAGTAATATGGATGTATATAGTCTTCAAGTTTTTTTATTTATCTAAATTACACTTACATCATGTCCTACTAAGTCCTAATACCTACAGTTGCAAGTTCTCTTAGCCAAATTGCCTACATATAATGTGTCACCAAAGTTAAATTCATATATAAATTCACCAATTATACTGAAAAAACAATCCTTGCTATCCACCTTATTCTTTTCTAAAATTTATTTATAGAGCATTTGGGAAAATTTTACCTCTATAATTTTTCATTATATTGCGTTTATATAAACCCTCTTCATTTGCCTCCTTCCAATCCATTTTATAATACTTAAGATTGGAATATCTCTTGTAATGTTTATATATGAGTTGAAAGACTTATATATATTATTTTGAATTGTATTAGATTTGGTATAATTAGAGAAAAAGTTAGTGTCCATGTTACATGATCCTTCCGCATCACTAATAATGTGCTTTGATATCAAACTCCTTCAATTTATCCATATAACATTGCCAACTCTTTTTATTTCTTGTGATGATTGCTGCTCATAATATCATAAATTAAATTAAAAGTAATTTGAAATTTTTAGTAATATGCTTCATATAGTGTTTATGTTAAACACTAAATATCATCTCATTAAAAGCCTCTATAAGTTCTTATTATAAAAATTCACATCCATAACTACAATATTTAATTAAATGAAAAATATTAAAAATTAAAAAGAAATAGCATGAATTAGCATTACCTTTTGCTTATCTAACGTAAAAACCCACCCTATTTCAGTAGGACTCCCAAAATCTTCAGGCAATAGCTATAGAAACCATTTTCATGAAGTATTTTATTTAATATAAATAATAGCCATGACAAGAGGAAGCATGTTTTCATTTCCATCATAACTAATAACACATAAAAATTTTCCACCCTTTGATGTCTTAAGATGGTATCCATTTAATCCAACAAATGGTTTTAAACCTAAAAAATAACTTTACTTTTGGTGACCAAATCTAATATACATGTACTGGAAGACCATGATCTCTTTAGGTAATAACACAATTCCTTTAGTCCATTCTTACTCATATTTCACTTTTATAAGAATAGTTTCTAATTTCACATAACTTCTTGGATTAATGACCCTTATAGGTTCTGAATAATCCTTTAGCCTCTTATATTGCTTAACAACATTGCTAAACATAAGTTCCTTAGCCATCTTTTGTTCTTTGTAGCACTTTAAAATTATGATCTTATGCCCAAGCTAGCTTTAAATCTTCTTCTGCATTACATTTACTTCCCATTTAGGATTATCTCTTAAATTTTCTTATTTTTAGCAAGATACTTCAAAGTAGTAATGTTATTACGCCATTCTTTGGGGAGGAAATGATCAAGCTTAAAAGTCTTAACTTCGAATATGTTATTGTTCCTTAGTTTTAAGGCATATATCTTGAAACCACATCTATTTTTACATATTATAGAAACCCTCTCTTTGTTATTCTTATTTGAAGTACAACAACAACCTCTCTTGACAACCCATTATAGTAATGCTTTCTAGAAAATTTTTGCACCTGTAAACTTCATTCCTTTACAAAGTTATAGATCTTACGGTCATGTTTTTTTTAATGAAGTTAACATTGTCTCCATCATATTCATCATCATTTTCTTTTAAGCTACCCCATTAATAATCATTTATTAGTTTCTCATTGAAGTCCTCGAAATCATTATCTATCAAGTATTCATTTTAAAACCACTATTGTCAGCACCAACACCTATAGTGTGAACATTAGCACCTCCATCCCCTTCACCAACACCCACATCACTAGTACCCTTTAAACTAGCATTCTTTAAACCAATATTATTCCTAAAATTAATAAAAGTATCATAATCTAAGTCTTTAATGTCATTATATAAATCACTAGTTTCACTTTTAAATTAGAAATTAATATCATCTTTTTCTTTTGAAATTTTATAATCACTATAAGATGTATCATTTTCTAATTCCTTACTAGTATTTAGCACATCATTGATCAATTTTTATGCTAACTTATGAATATCACAGCCTTCCTTGTCATCCTCTATATCATTGAACTTCATATCCTCTTCTTATTGAATAGCCCCTTCTCTATCCTTAGTATAATCTACTGCCCCTTTTTTATACTAATCATAATTATCTGCTCTCTCTTTATATTTAACATAATCAACCCCTAGTTCATCAAAATTTACATTCACATTTTGTTCTTTATCATGTCCTATTTCACTTTCTCTACCAAAACTCATATCTATATCACCATCAAAATTAACAACATCATCACTTTAATTCCACACCATCTTCTTGTAAATTAACAAACACTCTATCTTCTTCATATAACTCACACTCATCATCATAATGTCCAACTAAATGTAAGGGGGCCAAAAATTACATAATATATATCAATATGGTCTTCATTCTTTTTAAAATCAACCATTTTTTTAATAAGTACTATCATCCATAATTTTCTCAATTCCTTAAGGATGTGACATGCTTGCAACCTTATACCACATTTTGTATTCATTTATGTATCCAATATCGTTTAAAAACCCAAATAACTTAAACATTAAAATATAGTCTATGTCTACTTCTTTATATGTTATTTCACCATTTATATATGTAGTGTAATTCTTTATAGACCATTTCCCCCATAGTGAAGCATAAGTTATTGAGAAAATTACATTTTTATTTTCTTACAACATTTTAAGATCTAAATGAAATCTAAAATAAACAAATAAAGATTAAAAAACTCACAGAAAATTAAAAAATTTTAGGATTGATTGATATTATGCAGAAAGTGTATTGATTGCTCATTAACCCTGATATGTAATAAATAAAAATCAGAGAACTATTAAGGAGATTTCGACTTACAATGTTCTTGAAGGTAAATCATGTTTTCCAAGTAAAGCCCTTCACCTATTTCTTCTTTTTTAAAATTGATTAACCATTCACTTGATAGAACCACACATCATTTCCACTTTAATTTTTTATTTTGTTCTTTGTAATCTCATTGATATAAGTTAGAAATTATTAGTGGAAAACACAAAAAAAAGGGAGAGGATTTAGGGATTAAAGATTTTAAAAAGAATATGTGTTGTTTTGGGATTTTAGCCTCTAAACACTATTTGCACCCTTTTTAAAGCCATATGAGGAACACATTAAATGGGTAGAAAATTTTTCCCTTGGCCATATCATCATTAGAAACATGTTAGTTGATTTGCCATTTTTTTGCTAACAATATGAAGTACAGGGTACCAGTTTGTTAGGATTGAGACCACAAGTCAATAAGAGATTAAGGTTGAAAATGGTGTTTTTTTTTGTAATTTGTTCATAATTAATTCTTTATGGATCCAACTTAGTTTATTGAACTGAGTAAAATCATTTCCATAATTTTGAGCTTCAAATTATTTCCATGATCGACTATCAGCTATTTTAATAATGTTATAATTTTTTGGTTGAATAATAAAATCAATATATATATTGATTGATTTTGATAAATAGGAGAATTTATTAAAGAATTATATTATTATAAGAATATCTATTTAAATTAAATTCTTCTATTATTGCTAAAGTTACATTAGCATGTTTATGTTAAACTTTCACACGATTAGAAAATTTTAGTTTATTTTATTGTAATATTTCTTATTTAATTATATTTATTTATTTTAAAATAAACTATGGTAGAACGGACTATCTAATGGGTTTTATCAGGACCGTGTGTGCATAGGTAGGATTGAGATTGAGTGTTGTTAATTAAGAGGCTCGATAATGGTTTTCTCTCAGGCGTGATTTATATTACTAGGGCTTATAGCTCGGTGATGCTTTGCTCTCGGGAACCATCAGTAAATATCAGTTTAAGTGAATTGACTGTGGCTGGTAGCTCGATTGATGCTTTGTTCTCAAGAACTGGCAGTCTTTGGATTTTAAGAGGGCCATAAGGCTATTAGATTTGTAGACTAGGGTTCTGCCTAATTTTCTTATAAAATGATTTAAGGAAGCTAATTATATTTTATATATAGTATTTAATGGGTTTTTAATTACCTCATTTCGGTAAAAAGAGATTTCCATAAATTAAATAGTTTAAATTATAAATTATAAGTTTTTTATTTGCACAAATATATTTTAATGGAAATTTTTATACTATATACATTTCTTTTATTAACTTACTCAATGAGTTTTGACTCCCCTCAATTAATTTTTTTTAAGGATCTCGGGAGTCATTTGTTAGTCGGCCTACTATATGTCGGGTTTCTTTTTATCCGGCTATTTTATGTGGGTTTATCTGAGATATATTATTACCATGTATGTATTTTAAATCTAGAACATCACAGTAGTAGAAAATGGTTAACTATTATGTTGTATTTTATGAATTGACGTACGTATTAAAATTTATACTAAAGATTATTATTATATTTTATCGAAGATTGCTTTGGATATTAATTCATTTGTGTTATTTATCTTTATATAAATATTTCATTTTATTTTGTCTATATTTTATTGAAATTTTTCTTAAGGCTTACTATGAGTTTCGGGTACTTTATGTATTCTTATTTCTTAGTGTCGGTCACATATCCCTTTTGAGTTCAGGCCGTGACAGTTTTATTATTATTTTAACTCCCATATCCTCTTGTAATGTTAGTGATATTTATGGTGGTTAAAAAATAAAATGTGAAGTTGATCAAGGATGCCGACTTGCCTAGGGAGGGATGACAAGCTATCCTATCCATAGGCCTAGCTAATGAAAAAGGGGAGGTTCAATACCCCCACCCCCATCCCCTCTCAAGATAAATTAAAAAATTTTTTTTATCAAGGATTAAATCGCACTTGATGAAACTTGTAAATAATTGGATAAAATTGAGGGACCAAATTAAATGGAGAAATGGTGAGGATTCTTTTGAGAGGGAGAGTTTTGGAATATTAGTGACATGTGTTTTGGTGTGATCATGGTGTGGTCACGCACAAGGAGTACTGGGCAACCAAGAGCAATAGATTTTGAGTGTCGACAAAGGCGGAAAATGAACGCAAATAGGGAATGAAGTGAGTGAAAATTCTTCTATTCTTTCCTTGTTTTGATTTTGCAATTTCTTTAAGAGTTTGTTTACTTAAAATGAATTTTATAAAATTTTGTAGAATTCATTTGTAAATCTAAGTAAATATATTTAGTTTAAATGAAAACTTTATAAAATTCATTTTAAATTTTAACTTTTTAATTTTATGAATGTTTGAAACAAAGAGGGTGTATTCAATTAGTACTTTAGAGATATTAATAAAAAATTTTAAGTGAATGACTTTTGTAGAGTTTACAGACTTTCTAATGACTTTTATAGAGTTTAATGATTTTTATAAACTTTATTTTGAAAGACTTTTATAGAGTTTATGAAATTGTTAATGACTTTTATAAACTTTATTTTGAAAAACTTTTTATAACTTTTATTAACATTGAACAACTTTTATTGATTTTAATATACATATTTTGACCTAATAAATTAATTTTTGTCATATAATAAAAATAAAAATTTTAAAATAATTATTAAAAGTGGATGTCTTTAATTAATTTTTTAAAAAATAAGTAAGATATTTATTTTATTATTAATTTCAAATAAAAAATATCAAAGATTTTGCAGCAAATAGATTTTTTTCATAATCTACAAAAAAATAGTTACCTAATGAATATATAATAGAAAACATGATAAACAAAAATAAAAAAAAATATAAAAAAAGTGAAAATAAATTGAAATAGCAATAAGTAGATTAAAGTACCTTATGATATTTAAATCCATTACTCCTTAATAGAGCATCATGTTTGAAAGTCATTCAAATTCTTGAAGTAAGGTGAATGACTTTTTGTGGGTTAACATAAATAAGAAAAGTCATTTAAGGTCATTTAAAGTCCTCAAAATTCAACTATCTTTAAAAATCCGTGACTTTTGGAATATGGGTTTACTTTTATTAACTCTCTAAAAGTCCTAATTAAATACTCTTAATTTTCTTAGACTTTTTTTAAGTTTATAAAAGTTATCACTGAATGCACTCTAACTTTTAAAGAGTCTATAAAAGTTATGATTAAATACCTATAACTTTTAAAATCTATCAAACTATTTAAAAATCTTAATTAAATGCACCCCTTAAATAAATTCTTATTAATGAAATATGTTTAGTTTAAATGAACTTAAAATTCATTTGGAAATAAATTCTATTTGAAATTCATTTGGAAATGAAATGAAGTTCTTAGTGGAATTGAACCAAATAAGGGGTAAAAAGCAAAAGGATCAAATTAGACTCTTAATTATGTCTCAAAATTAATATTGGATCTTAAACTTTTTTTAGTTTTTGTTTTAAAATTAGATCATTACAAACTTTTCCAATTAAACTTTTTAAGTCAAATCAAATTTTAGTTTTAATGGTTAATTAAGGAAAAAACATTTAAACTAATAAATGAATTTATAATTTTTTTAAGAATATATATCACCTAATTATAAAATTCAAAAAATTTTTAGTCTACAAACTATTTTTTTTTTTGTTTTTTTAAAAGTTAACTTTTTAATAAATTTATTTAAAATTTTCTTAAAATTTTTATAAATCTAAACAGTTTTAAAGTTTACAATTAAGTGATATACATTTCAGAAAAAACTTAATCAATTTTAGTTATTATTAAATAATTTTTAGTGGGTAAATTGTGCCAATAGTCACCAAACTTTTTTTATAATTTCAATTTGGTTATAAAACTTTAATTTATGACTTTTTGGTCACCAAATTTTAATTTTTATTTCAAACGTAGTCATTTTTAAAAATTTTAATCCTTAAGGTTATATAATATTACCATTTTATTCCAAAAGATTTTTTCCTCATAAATAAGTCTATAGGTTTTAAAGATAAAAAAATAAAGTAAAAAAAAATATTTTTTCTCTATGTCTTCAATTATAAACAGTCTTATTTGTTATTTGTGTTTATTTAACTGGTTTAATACTAATAAATTATTTGTTGCATGACATGAAGCGGTTAATAGTCACCAAGAATATCATAATCGATATACTGTGACTTTTATTAGATGAATGAGAAATCGAATAGAGAGTTCTGATTCTAATAATCCATCATAATCACAACAATTGAACACTTTTTTTTTAAAAAAAAATTAATACGAATTGTACATTAAATTAAAATTTAATAACATTTTTTTGTGTGAATCATAGTATTTTTAGAAAATTTTTTGAACACAGAGAAAGAAGGTAAGAATTAAATGGACTATTGTCACTAGAATAGTTAATATTTTATAAAAAATTAAATATTTATAATTTGTTATAACTTTAGTTTATGATTTGAATTTTAAATGACTGTTTAAAAAAATTATTGTACATTTTGTATTAATTTTTTTAAAAAAATGTTCAATTGTTGTAATTTTGATGGATTATTGGAATCTGAACTCTCTGTTTGATTTCCATTTATCTTTCAAAGTCATAGTATATTGATTATGATATTCTTGGTGAATATTAACCGCTTCATGTCCTACGATAAATACTTATTGTCTTAAAACTCTCAAACTGATAGTATCAAATAAACACGAATAATAAACAAGACTGTTTACAGTGGAAGGTATAGAGAAAGCAAAAATATATTTTTATTTTATTTTTTATCTTTTGAATATGTGGACTTATTTGTAAGGAAATAATCTTTTGGACTAAAATGGTAATATTATATAACTTTAAGGATTAAAATTTTTAAAAGTGACTATATTTGAAATAAAAACTAAAGTTTGGTAACCAAAAAGTCATAAATTAAAGTTTTATAACCAATTTGAAATTACAAGTAAAGTTTGGCGGCTGTTCAAACAATTTACCCAATTTTTAGTCAATCAACAATTAAAATTAAATTGTTGAATAAAATTTTATTATTGAACTGTTAAAATTACATTTTGAATAAAATGGATGAATTTTTCATATTAATATTACTTGATTCTAAAGTTTTTAAAATTTTCAAGTCTAAAATTTTTTTTCAAATAAATTCTTTTCTATAATTTTTTCTAAAAATTATTATATAGGTTTAAAATTTTTCAAAATTTCATAATTAGGTAATTATTTTTTAGAAATAGTTATCAAATTTATTTATCAATCTAAACAAAATTTCATTAGTTAACCATTAAAATTAACATTTTATTTGACTTATAGAACTTAATTGTAAGAATTTTTTTAAGATAAAATCCAATGTGATCTAATTTTAAAAAATAATAATCTTATTAAGACCAAACAAACGTTAAAATTCAATATTAACTTTAAGATATCATAGTTGAGGATCCAATTTGACCCTTTAACCTTTTCTAAAGTAGATGAATGAATGAATAAATAATAATACAAAAATTCATATCAATTTATATAGAAGTATATATATATATATATATATATATATATATATATATATATATATGTGAATACCAAAAAGAAGCTCGTGTACTTAAGAGAAAACTTGTACCAAACTTTTTTTTAAAAATCCTTAATATAATTATTTTCCATCAAACAAAATCAATGATTATTAATTAAAACTAAATCTAAGCCTTATATGAGCAATTAAAGGAAAATTATAAAAAGAATTAATGTCAAGATTATTATGTAAACTAAGTCATGGAAATTATTGTTATTTGTACTTGAAATGATTTTGTAAAGTAAATAATAAAAATAATTAAGAAATCGCTAAAATCATGATGTGATTGAAAATGTTTTGAATATGAGATACATAAATATATTTATATTTCTCAAATTTGTTACAAACTCAAAATTTTGGCGAAAATTGTTAATATATATATATACACACACACATATTGTTGGCGAAAATTTTGAATTTTGCGAAACAGTTTAAATTCTAATGATTTCCTTTAAGTATGTAGGAAGTTTATTGATTATCAAGAATGATTGTTTAATGATCGGAGACAATGAAATAGTCCTTAAAATAATATAAATATACATTTTGATGAAGTATCTCAATCTATGCAAGTCCGCAATTTTTAAGTTATATACAAAAAATATACAAATTTGGATTTATAATGGTCTGCTCACGAGCACCTTATGAGTCAACCTTGTATACTGCCTCAGGAGCTTATTTTACAGAAAATGGTCAGTGCTGCTCACGAGTTGCCCTCACGATTATGAGGAGCAAAGATCAACTCATAAGGGCAGTCTTGATAGCATTCAATAGACATTTTTGAATGCAACGGTCCTCAAACTGACATGCATAAGCTAGAGTTTGCTCCTCACAATCATGAGCGGTGTTCTAACAAAAATAAGTCTAAAATGATTCAAAAATCAATAAGAGATGTTAGAGACATAATCAATGCATCCAACAACCACAATCTAAGTTGTTTATCTATATAAACAACTCCTAGAGTTCAATTGAAAGTTAAGAAACTTATTAACTCATTATATTCTCTTAAGCATTCAAATTTATATAAATAACTCCTAGAGTTCAATTGAAAGTTAAGAAACTTGTTTACTCATTATATTCTCTTAAGCATTCAAATTCTCTCTTAAATAATTTTTGTATTTATGTAAATCTTATGAGAGTTGGTATGTGTTACAATAGACATTCTTATTCTTCTATTTTTTAGGATTAAGAAATGGAAAGTGAAATTCTATTATAAAAGGAATTGGTTTAAGTGTTGTCCATTAAAACACTTGGGATTTGGTTTTTGAGTGAGCCTTGAAACTCAAGTTGTAAGGTTGTAAGAGTAAGCCATAAAGTTCTTGTGTAATCTCAATTTTGTGAATAAGATTGTGGGTGATTGAAAATCCTAACTTAAGGATAATTTAGGTGGAGACGTAGGATTCTTGTTGAATCCAGACTCCTTAAATCATTGTGTTCTTCATTCTTCCTTGTTAACATTCTTTTAATTCTTATTTAATTTCATAAAATCATTTTTATTTTTCTAAAACCCTTATTAGCCTTATTCACCCCCCTCTAAGACACTTTCAATTGGTATCAGAGCTTGAATTCTAGGAACTTCATTGCTAGAATACAAGATCATGGGGAGTGAAACACAAAACATTTCTTTATTAAGACCATTCTTTGATGGCAGTGATTATCCTCATTAAAAGTTCTAAATGGAGCTATATTTAGATTGTGATTCCATTAGACTTTGGGAAGTTATTCTCAAAGGTTGGCAACCACCAAAAACTACTATTGATGGTGTACAAACTACTCGCTCAAAAAGTTCTTGCAACAATGATCAAAAGGAAGAAAACTATAAAAATTAGAAAGCTATGATCACTTTACTCTCTTCTATAATAAGAGAAGAAGGAGACAAACTTCAACATTGCATTTTGGCCAAGGAAATGTAGGAGACCTTGGAGAACCATTATAAAGGTAATGTAAAAGTAAGAAGCAAAAAGGTTCAACTTTATGTGTATAAATATGAACTCTTTAAAATGAAGCCTTAAGAATTAGTCACGGAGATGACAAACCATCTCAATGCTCCCCTCACAACCCTCAAGAAACTTGGAAAACATTTCTCTAAGGAAGAGGTGAATAACAAGATTCTAAGAATCCTACCTAAGAAGGATTGGGAATCTTGAGTCACTTCAATTGAGGAAGCTCAAGACCTTTTTATCCTTTTAACCGATGTGCTTATTGGCAAGCTCTTGACATATGAGCTTACAATTAAACAAAGAGATGAAAGCAAGAAAGGAAGGAAGAAAAGAAAAAGAGCATTATATTAAAAGCTTTATAAGATGATAGTGAAGAGGAAAATGGTGAAGGCTTTAGTGATAAAGGTGATGAAATTGCTATGCTCACTAAAAGCTTTAAGAAGTTATTGAGAAAGAAAAATTATTCAAGAACAAGAGATTTTAACAAGATGTTTGAGGGAGAAAACAAAAAGAAAACCAAAGAGGTTACTTACTATGAATGCAAGAAATCGGGACATATTAGGAGTGTCCCAAACTCAAATTCAAGAATAAAGGAGCAAAGAATAAAAAGAAGGCCTTCAAAGCTACTTGGGATAATGACTCTTATAAATCCAAAAAGGAAAAGGAATAACAAGAAGTGGCCAATCTTTGCTTCATGGCTCTTGAAGATGAAAAAGAGGTACCATCTACTTCTAACTCTTCTTGTGATGAGTATTGTGCTTATGATGAATATGATGATGACAATGTTGAAAGCTCTATTGTGAGTAAACTCTTGCTTAAGTAAAAAAGCTTACTTTTTAGAAAGAAGCATTATAAGCATGAGTTAAATAGCTTAACCAAGGAACTTGAGAAGTTAAAAATTGAATTTTCTAATCTTATTAAAACAAAATAATAAACTTGCTAGTGATTTAAAATATGTTAATTCCTTGGAAGAGTAACTCAATAAAGTAAGTAATGAAAATCATAAACTTCCTAATAGGGTAGTTGAGCTAAAAAATTCCATATCGAAATTCTAAAGAGGAAAAGAGAGTTTAGATAATTTATTTAACTCTAAAAAATTTCATGGAAATACTCATGGAATTGGATATACTAATGGAATGGCCTCATCTTTATCATTATTACATATTAACTTTATTAAAGCATCCTATAATTCCATTCATTCTACCTCTAAACTGATTAAGACTCAAGCTTTCAAAGCTAAAAGATCTTATGTGTTAAACAACAAAGGAAAATCTCATAAGACTCATCCTTCATTGACATAAAAGGGTAAGGTTCAAACTAGAACACCTCAACCCAAGCATGCTTATATGTGCACTAGACACAATCATATTAGGCATGCTACATAACACAATGCACATAAATTTGTTGCACAAACCTATCAAAATACATATTGTCATTGTCAATATATGTCTCACACTATGATTCAAAAAAGTTATAGGAAGCACACACTAACACAACATGAAAGACATGCTTCATGCATAAGGAAAGCATATCATCCTAGGAGAAATAAATTTGAAAATGTCATATGTTCATACTACACGATCAAAAGACACACCAATAGTGTATGCTTCTATAGAAGACTACACATGAATTTACTCCCTTCGGATTATCTTAAAACTAACCAACTTAGACCAAGAAAGGTTTGGGTTCAAAAGAACACTTAAATTATCTTATGTAGGTGTGCTTGAAATCCAAAAAAGCAAAAAGCAAGTGGTATCTTGATAGTGGATGTTTAAGGCATATGATGGGAGACAAGGAGCAATTCATCAAGCTTGATGCAAAGGATGGAGGACATGTCACATTCGGAGTTAATGCCAAAGGAAAGATAGTAGGCATTAGAGAAATCAGTAATCCTCAATCCTTATCCATACATCATGTGTTACTTGTTGATGGAATTAAAAATAATTTACTTAGTATAAGTCAATTGTATGACATAGGAAATAAAGTGACTTTTTATCCTAAAAATTGCTTTGTTAGTAGTTTTGATAAGGACCGAGTATTTTTTAGTTGTGAAAGGATAAATAAAGTGTATGTTATCGACATGAACAAGGTTAATAACAAGGATATCAATTGCTTAATGTCTATTTCCGATGACACATGGATATGGCATAGAAGGTTAGGACATGCAATTTTGAGCTTTTGAATGATCTTTGTAAAAATGAACTTGTGATTGGTTTACCTAAGCTTGAATTCACTAATGATAAACCTTGTGATGCTTGTTAAAAGGGAAAATAATCCACGTCCTCATTTATGCTAAAAAAAATGTAATGTTCACTTCTAAACCTCTTAAACTTATATATATGGATTTATTTAGACCAACTAAAGTTGTTAGTCTCAATGGAATGCACTATGTATACGTATTGGTTGATCATTACTCTAAATTTACTTGGGTATGTTTTGTTGCTCATAAGAATGATGCATTTAAATTTTTTGAAATTTTTTTAAAAGGAGTTCAAAAAGAAAAAGGATTTTGTATTTCATCTATTAGAAGTGATCATGGAACTGAATTTGAAAATGAATTCTTCAAAACCTTTTATAATAAAAATGGTATTTTATATACATTTTCATCTACTAAAAATTCTCAACAAAATGGGATTATTGAAAGGAAAAATAGAACTTTTATGGAAATGGCTAGAACAATGCTTCATAAGTATAATTTACCTCTATACTTTTAGGCGGAAGCCATTAACACATCTTATTACATTTGAAATCAAGATTTTAAAAGACTAATTTTAAATAAAACATCTTATGAGCTATGGAACAATAGAAAACCTAAAATCTCATATCTAAGAGTATTTGGATGCAATTATTTTATATTAAACACCAAGGATAATCTTGGAAAATTTGATTCCAAAGTCGATGAAGGAATTTTCCTAGGCTATTCCACTTCTAGTCGAGCATATATAGTATTTAATAAAAGAACTTTTTTAGTTGAAGAATTAATGCATATTATTTTTTATGAATCAAACTCACTTGATCCTAGAAAAGATATTTGTAGTGTTTATGTGAAAATCAGATTGTGGATACTTAAGAAGAAAATGCTAGTAAGCCTTTGGAACTTGAAGGTCCAAGCAAGGAGGAAAATGAGGATATATCTCAATTTACCTTGAAGGATGAATTTCCAAAGGATTGGCAATTTGTTGACCATTTGAATGATCAAACTCCTAATTTTGGACTTTGATAAACAATTTTAATTCTAATGATTTCAACTAAGTGTGTAGGAATTATATACCAAAAATATACATTTTTGGATATACAGTGCTCTTTTGGGATACTTTTATCTCTAAGATTCAAGAAGCCTGTTTGACATCCTTAGAGCTTTATAAAGAGAAACTTATCTTTATCACTTTTAAAGTAGACATCTTAAGTTTTTTGAATTGAGCTCATTTAGGTATGCAAATCTTGAGTCAAAGTCAGCATATGTAGTTTTCATTTTAGATTATACAGCTCTCAGTATTTAAGTAATATCTTGAGCTACAAAGGTTCAATTAAAGTGATTCAAAGTGAAATCGAAATCTAAGATAATTATCTATAACTTTTATAAAGAAAGTTAAAGTGATTCACTATCTTGAATGGACTTAGCACAAGGTCTAAATTGCATAAAAAGTTATAATTTGTGTCATAGTCCTAATCGAGACTATAGTAGTCCTATTCAGGACTAAGGAAGAATAAAAAATTCATTAAAATGGTAGAACCCATCCTAATCTCATGTCCCGGTTAGGACATTACTTTGGGCAGGGTAGTCCTAATCAGGATCAGGGCATTTTTTCAAATGCAATGGCTCATAACGACTATTTGGTAGCTAGTCCTGATCAAGACGGATGATATCCCGATCGAGATATGATAAAATGTAGCTCAAAATTCAAAATTTTCATTCAAATGGACTTGGATAATATTAGGAATGAAATTATTATTTCTAAAAACTATAATTAGATTGCTCAAGTATAAATATGACCTTTAAATATATTTTATCAAAAAAAAAACTTGGTTATCATTCATTCTCTCTTAAGCATTCAATTAAGCTCTCAAAATATTTTTTAAACAATTCTTGCATTTTTGTAACTCTTATGAGAGTTAGTTGTGTGTTAGAAAAAAAATTTCTCTTCATCTTATATCTTAGGATATATTAGAAGGGAATTGAGATCTATTTCTAAAGGAATTGGTTTAAGTGTTGTCCATTGAAACACTTGGGATTTGGTTTTTGAGTGAGCCTTCAAAACTCAAGTTGTAAGGTTGTAAGAGTGAGCCATAAAAATCTTGTGTAATCTCAATCTTGTGAATAAGATTATAGGTGATTGAAAATCCTAATTTTAGGGATAAGTTAGGTGGAGACGTAAGATTATTGTTAAATTTGAACTCCTTAAATCATTGTGTTTTTCATTTTTCCTTTACAACATATCTTTTAATTCTTATTCAACCCTTTTAATTCTTCAAATTTTCTCAATAGTTTTATTCACCCCCATTCTAGGACTCTTTCACAATTCAAAAGCTCATCCTTAAGACCTCATTACAAATGACACTAAAAAAGTGGTAATTATGAGATCTAAACTTAAATCTATTATTAATCTAGCCTTCATCTCTTAAAATAACCTAAAAATGTTAATGATGCTTTATGTGATTAATTATGGGTCCTTGTTATGCAAGAGGAGTTAAATAAATTTGAGAAAAACATTGTTTGGACTTTAGTTCCTAGACCTAAACATCACCCTATTATAGGCACCAAATAGGTGTTTAGAAATAAGATGAATGAACAAGGTGTCATAACTAGGAACAAAGCTAGACTAGTAACTAAAGGTTATAATCAAAAGGAATTCATTGATTATAATGAAACCTTTACCCCAGTTGCAAGGTGTAGACAGCGGGGTTTAGTGCGCGTCCAATATTTTAGCAACCGCGATACTATTTAGGCTTAGGGCCTTAGAGAACACACTAACCACTATCACAAAGACATGACATGGAGATGAGGAGTTGCCACCCAGGGTAATAACTAGGACAATTTGATTGGTGGTACTCGATTCTCTAAAAGAAAGTTAGCACCACAACCAAGAGATTCTGGACACGGAATACTAACTTCTCTTAGTCTCGTGTTCATTTAGAATAATTTTATAAATGATTATTTCATCCTCTAATTACATGCAATTTTATTAAACCCTATTTGACATCCATCGAACCCTAGGCATCTAGTCAATAAAATTACACATAAAAAATGTACTCAAGATCGCGTTGTCCCTAAGTCTAAACTATGTTAATTTTATTAAAAAGTTAGTTAGATTTACATTTTATTTACAAGTGAGAAATGGACTAAAGTGGGCCTACATTTTTAATTAGTGAGCCTAGATCTACTTATTTTAGTCTATCTAAGAAATGGGCTTAAGTCTATTCAATTTTAAAGATAAGTTAAATTAGTGGGCCTAAGTCTAACTTGGTTTTATTTTAAGTGAAATGTGTGCCTGGGGTCTATTTATTTTGAAAGAAATGCATTTTTAATGGGTTGAGCTAAGTCTAAACAAGTTTTAATTAACTAAATGGGCCTAAAATCTAATTAACCTAATGTGTCTAAATTGATTTTAATTATTTAAAGTCCTAAACCATTTTTAAGCCTATTTATTAAATGGGTTAGACCCAAATGTGAGCTTGGGACCTAAAGTAATATAAAAAAAGCTCAAAAACATAAAAAAAATAAAAAAAAAACATAGCAAAATCAAATCAAAACACATTCACATATGATTTCTAAAAAAACCTAATTTATTTGCATACAAACCCTAATTAACTAAAGCCACCATTAATTTTATAAAAGATTACCTAGTGAACCTAGTTTTACTAATTAATTTTAAAGTGCAGAAAATTAAATCTTTTACTATTCCCACTACTGGGGCTATTATAAACTATGTACAAAATTAAAATTTAACAATTATACAACCATGAATTCAAATAACTACACAGAACACCAAAATGAAAAAAAATAAAGATAAAACCCTAAATTCTACTGGAAAATAACACAGGTTTTTCCATGGCATTCCATGGACCTTTTGTTCAGTTTAAACATAAGCAGTATCTTCCTCAATCCACATGTGGACATCAAAATAAAAAAACACAAAAGTAATCAGATTAGTAATGAAATTAAATAATCAAAACAATAATAAAAATAAAAGGAAAAAATCACAAAAAGAAAATAATAGAAAAGAATGAAATAGAAAAAGAATACTGATAATTTAGATGTTGTGCAAATGCCCTTTTTAGCCCCTCAGATTGGATTATCACCGTTGAAATTGAATAGCTATTGATTTTGGACTGAAAAGACATTCTTAGTAGCGTTTTGGATTTTAGGGTTTTTTTTTTGTGCAGTCAAGTTTCAGTATCTGCGTGTGTGTGTGTGTTTCTCTCAATCTCTCTGTGAGTAAAAATCCTCCAAAAAAAAGTCCTCCTTCGCATGCATGCCGACTCTACTTTTAAATGCAGAGTCTATCTGTGTACTGACTTCCTCCTTTAGAGGAATAGACTTATCTCTCCAAAACAAAGTGATAAAATTTGATATTTGAATAATTTGACTGCTTCAAAATTTTTTTTTCAAATAAAACTAATAATGAAAATTCAATTTTTAACCAATCAAAACACTGAAAAATCAATAAAAATAAGAAAAAATACTTGAAAAATTAAAAAAATAGGACTTTTACGCATCAGTATTGTGCAATGCCGATCCTAATTTTAATTATTAATATTATTTTTTAAAACTTTTAAATACCAAAAGACCCCTAAAAATTTGACTTATTTGTAATCAAATCCTAAAAAAGTTGTAATTTAGTCCCTAAAGTCCAGAAAATCGACAACCAAGTTCAATTTTTGAATAAATTTCATCATAGGGGCTTACATCGCAATTGTGCACAATTGCATCCTAAAATTGGGTGCTTACAGTTGCCCCCCTTTGTCACTGTTTGCTTAACAAATTACGGTAAAGCAATAGAAGCACACAATTTAAAAAAAAAAGAAATTAGGAGATTTGATTGTATCCTAAATGATAGATCGATGCTCAAATTATTGAGCAAGGTATGATGTTTGACAAGTCTCACTATATTTTGAGTTGAACGTCTAGTGGACTTTGTGCAATTGAGTTTCATTATATTCCATGTACGACGTTTAGTGATGATAAATTGAAAACTTGCTATAGTTCTTGTGGAATGTCTAGCAATGATGAATTTTGTTATATTCCCTATAGGACATCTAATGATGCACATTATATTCCTTATGGGACATCTAGTGATGATAAATTGAAAACTTGTTATCATTCCAGTAGAATGTCTAATAGTAATGAATTTTGTTATATTCCCTTTGGGACGTCTAACAATGCACACTATATTCCATGTGGGAGGTCTAGTGATGATAAATTGAAAATCTGCTATAGTTCTTGTGCAACGTCTAACATTGATAAATTTTGTTATATTCCCTATGTGACGTCTAACAATGCACACTATATTCCTTATGGGATGTCTAGTGATGATAAATTGAAAATCTGCTATAGTTCCTGTAGAACATCTAGCACTGATGAATTTGAAAGTTCATGTCATAACTGCTATGCAGTACATAACATAATGAAGATTATGACTATTGTGCAACACATAACATAATCATTTGAAATTCATATCATAGTTACTGTGCAACATATGAATCCTTTGATGGAAATGATGCATGTAAAATGCAAAAAGTGAATTTTGTAATCTTGTTATGTATTCTGTACTTGATAGAAAATTTAGAATCACATATTGATTATGCAGTTTTAATAATTCAATGAATTATTAATTTGATGAATGTCATGATTTAATTAGGAACATGTTCCTAATCCGAATGCAATTATGGCTAAATTGCAAGAAATAAAAGATGGATAAAAAGTAAGTATATATTCTTTCCCCTTTGAAAATCACTTCACTTCCCTTCCTATTCTTTTCTTCTTCTTTTTTTAATTGATCTTGATTTTTCTTTTCTTGATTTCTTCACCATTTGTCGTTCGATTTGTAATTCATCTGATCCTATGGCCTCCTCGTCACACGGAAAATATGAAGGAGTTGAGACTTCAGAACGTTAGATGATTCTACCTCTTTGTTTTCCTCAGAATGATCTGGGACTTCAAGAAGACTCAACTATCTTTCCTTTGACTTATTTACATACCCACAGGTGCAAAGATGTGGGTAATGAGGTAACTTTTCTTACTTCTATTTATTTCTGCACAAATATCACCTATATTATTAGTAATCAGAGTTAGTTTTAAAGTAGAGATTAACATGTATATTAGTCAGAAATTAACATGAAAATGCATGATAAAATTGAAATTAAACTCTGAAAATATGAAATTTAGCTCCTAGGTTGTTTGAATGATGGATTGGATGTCTGGAATTCCAATCAGAATTTCAGATTTTCGATCGGTCAAGCTAATGCTTATCGGCATAGTATATTGTCGATCAACAGTCTAGATTGCCGGTTGGCAATCTACATTGCTGATCAGTTAATTTTTTTTAGGGGAAATTAATTATTTATTTAATTAACTAATCAAATCCTTTAATTTAAATTCTTTAATTAATTAATTAATCTTTTAATTAATTAATTATTATTTTTAAAATTGCAATAACGTTCGATGAAGTTCACGGGCTGTTTCAATCTAGCCCGGGAATTATTTCATGGATTGCTAGAGCAAGTGACATGTCTGATTTGGGCCTCCAGATTCAGGCATGTCATTGCTGTACTTTTGACTATTCAAAGCTGGTATGACCGTTGCTCTTTGTTTGCTTTGATCGATCGATGGATTGATACTACCCACACTTTTCATACTCGTGTGGGTGAGCTGACCATTTCACCTATGAGTTTCTCGACTATCACCGAGATTTCCTTTGGAGGATCCCCAGTTCCATTTGACGTCAGCTATTGTAGTCTTCCAGAGCATGCATGGAGTCAGTACGTGCGAGATTTGATTAGGTTTGCTCCAGCGTGGAAGAATTGAAAGAATGTTCTTCTTTCATCCTTAGTTGAGGGATTTAGAAGCCTTTCTATTTATACTCCTTGTCAGATTATCCATAAGGCGAGGTGATTCCTTTTGATATTATTAGGCATGAACCTCTTTTGTGAGACCGGTTATGAGGTCAGTATTGCTCTGTTGGGTCCTCTTCGTGTCTTAGATCGAGTTGCCACATTAGATTAGGGATCTGGTACACTCACTTATATTTATTACAGACTGGACACTATCTGTAAAGGTGTTGTCATGATGTGTGGCTTTTGGCACATCTTGCATGTATGTTCTCCTTCCTTTGATCTTTATAGTCGTGCCTTTCTTTGCCTTTTTCTGATATGTTCTCTTTCTTCCAGATTTGGAGCATAAAGATCGGGCTGATTTGAGGCTTTAACGCTATTAGTTTTGATAGGACCTTTCCTCTAATCATGAGATGGGGTTCTTCCCGCCTTACTAGCAATAGGAATACTTTGCAGACGTATCATGATCAACTGAACACTATCGAGTGGCATCTGGTAAGGAAAAAAAATAAAATCATTAGTATATTATAGTTTAATAGAGATTAGACTTAATTTACATAAATTGCAGATAAACTCTGATTGGTTAGAGGGTACTGAAGACATCCAACAATATGATTTCATGGCAGCTATAATTTTCCTTGAGCCTATAAGGATCCTACTCTCTGGTTATGGCTGTTTGATGTGGTATTCAGGGGAGCGACTGTATCACTGGTTTTCCAACCCTTCTCAACGTCGCATTCCATTTAATGTCCCTTCCTCTATGCTTCGCAGCTCTCATCTTATAGGTTTAGAGCTGAGGGATGCACTACAGGGATATGTTGCCTCATATTTCTTGAGCGTTCTCGACATTATCAGCAGTTTATCCATAAGAGCCTCTTGGAGCATGTTCCCATTGACGATGATGAGGTAATTTCTCATTATTTCAGGTTCTACTTCTAGAACCTATGAATCATTCCTTCTATTTATAGTTTGAGGAGGTTCGTTCTTCTGTTGATGTAGATGAGGAGACTGAGATTGCTTCAGAGATTGAGGCTGCTCTTGATATTGAGAATCCTGAGCCTAGACCTAGTAATGTTAATCATACTCAGCATGTTGGGGCTAGTCATGATGGGGCCTTTGTCGGTGCTACGCTTGGTGATGTCTCTCTTCTAGACAAGTCTATGTTCTATTGGGCTCCCACTATTCAGGCTCTAGTTGAGCAACAAATGCAGTTTGGGGATGCTCAACTTCCTAGCTTCCATCTACCAAATGCTTCTCATGTGAGTATGTTTGATTTATTTCTTGTATGGATTTGTACACTTGACATTAATATTAGTAAAAATTTTACAAAACAGGTTCCCGAGACATAAGCAGAGTATTTATACGAACTTGCCTCGTCTTAGAGATTATTCATGATGCAGGTTATAGACAGTTGGCAGGTAAGCATCTATATTGAGAAAATGCAAAATGTATGCATGCTATGCATGAAATGCATATGATATGATGTTTTTTGCATATGCAGAGCTATTACATTGCCCTAGAGCAGGAGAACAAGATACTTCATCGGCAGCTTGCAGACTTAGGCTTTGATCCGTACAGCGCTGGGACTTCATTTTCCAGACGTCTAGACACTTATCATCATGATGACCCTACCAAAGGATGGAGCCCATGACCTGATACCAGAGCTCGAAATGAGTGATTTAGAGTTTCTGTATTCTTGACTTTCTGCATGTCTGTATCTGACTATTCTCTATTGTACTACTATTTTTTATTCATGCACTGTCTTGAACACTGTTAGATAGAACTGAAATAGTGTTTTCATCTTAACAAATTTTTTTTTACCTAAGTCGCCCTTTCAGGTTTTCAGCTTAGCAAGCTTGCCCTAACTTTTGCCTAAGTCGCCCTTTCAGGTTTTCAGTTTACCAAGCTTGCCCTAACTTTTTTCTAAGCCGCCCTTTCCAGTTTTCAGCTTAGCAGGCTTGCCCTAACTTTTGCCTAAGCCGCCCTTTCGGGTTTTCAACTTAGCAGGCTTGCCCTAACTTTTGCCTAAGCTGCCCTTTCAGGTTTTCAACTTAGTGGGCTTTTATTTTATTATTCTTATTCCCTTTTTTTTTTAGATTTGGTTACAGGAAAATCTAAGCTTATTTAATGAACCCCTCAATCCTTTGACTTATCAACTTCATCAGCTACAATCTCGTCCTTTAAAAATGAAGGACAAATATTCTATGGACCAATGGGTTAACTGGTTAAAAAAGATTTCAGATGTTGAGATCACATGGGTCTGCCCTTGGTGGAGATTGAAGTTAATGACTATTGAGCTATATGATCACTGTGTTCCTATTCTATGGTTTCACTTCTCTACCTTTTTTTACCCCTTTGCGCCTTTGTATCAGTATGGTCGCCCTCAGTTCATTATTACTGTTCTGGCTAACTTTGAAGGCTTTCCTTTGAGACAAGATTCTCTGGATAAGATTAGGAGCTTGTGGCCTTATAAAGCTCTTAAATGGAATATGCACCTGGATGCTGATGTGACTACTAATGATGATTACAAAACTTGGGTTATTATCCAAAAGATAGAACCACTAGGATTTGC
Source organism: Mallotus nudiflorus (assembly GCA_947683625.1). NCBI lineage: Eukaryota > Viridiplantae > Streptophyta > Magnoliopsida > Malpighiales > Euphorbiaceae > Mallotus > Mallotus nudiflorus. The sequence goes on from CANTUR010000269.1 coordinate 1,231,025, forward strand.
TAGGTACAAGAGGACTCAAGCTTTGTATGATGCATCACAAAGGAAGAAACAAAGACATCACTAGACAGAATGGTCTCATAGAGCTAGTCTTAGGCTTTCTTATGTTTTGTTTTCCCTTCAAGTACTTTTGCTTTATAATAAAGAAGAACATGCAAAGTTTAACAAAACTTCAATTTTAATTTCATTCATTAATTAGGGACAAAATGAGTACATTTAATACATCACATGACATAACTCATGTTATCAGCTAGTCCTCATGAATTTTCTAACTGAATATTTTTCACTCACATTTTATTTCCCTAATTTTTGCCTGACTAGCCCTTTATGGGTTTTCTAATCAGCAGGACCATTCTCTTTTTGTTTATTCCCTAACTTTTTCCTGTCAGCCCTTTATGGGTTTTCTGAACAGTGAGAATGTCCTAACTTTTGCCTAACTAGCCTTTTCAGGTTTTCTATATTCATATTTTTTACAGGTAGCACTTCTTAAGGCGATCCAGATTAACAGGTTCCATGAACTCATTCCCTTCAAGATCTAATATCTTAGCAGCTCCTTTAGGTAGGACTAATTTGACCAAGTATGGTCCTTCCCAATTCGGTCTAAATTTACCTCTTGGATCGAACACCATGGCTTTCGACTGTTTCAGCACCATATCTCCAGCTTTGATCTTCCCACGTTTAACCTTCTTGTTGAACGCCCTTGCTATCCTTTTTTGATATATCTGAGTACGGAATAAAGCATTCATCCTTTTCTTATTTAGAGATACGAGATGATCATATCTCTTCTGTGCCCATTCATTCTCAATTATTTTAGCTTCCATGACTACTCTCAAGGACTTAATCTCGATTTCTATGGGCAAAACTACCTAACAACCATATACTAATGAGAACGGTGTTTGGCCTGTGGCGGTTCTAGCTGTAGTCCTATATCCCCACAAGGAAAAAGGAAAATATTTAGACCAATCCTTGAAAGTTTTAACCATCTTAGAAAGGATTTTCTTGACATTTTTATTAGCCTCTTCCACTGCTCCATTAGCTTGAGGTCGATAAGGTGAAGATTTATGGTGCTTAATCCCATACTTTTGTAATAACTCTGCTATTTCTGCTTGGAATTGAACCCCATTATCTATCATAATATGATGTGGAACCCTATATTAGTAGATAAGGCTTTTCTCGATGAACTGTGCCATCTGTTTTGCTTTCAGAGTGTTGAAAGATTCTGCCTCTACCCACCTCGAGAAGTAATTGATTGCCACCACTATGTATTTATGCCCATTTAATGCTATCGGTCTTATTTCTCCTATCATATCAATTCCCTATGCTACAAAGGGCCAAGGGGATAATAAACTATTCAGCACTAGTGAAGGTATATGACTAAGATTCTCGTGGATTTGACACTGATGGCATTGCCTTACTGTCCTAATACAATCCTTTTCCATAGTCATCCAGTAATACCCTTGTCTGAGTATCCTCTTAGCTAGAATCATTCGGTTCATATGAGAACCGTAAGCCCCTGCATGAATCTCTTGCATCACCTTTTCAGCTTCATCCTTTTTGAGGCACCTGAGCTGCATCCTATTCAACATTCTTTTGTATAATACCCCATCATGACTTGTATAGTTATGTTCAAGGACAAAAAGAGCATATATTTCTTTTGAGGCTGCTTCATCTGGATAAATTCCTTCTTCAATGAATCTCTGGACATCATAAAACTAGGGCTTTTTTTTAGACCCTAATTGAACATTCATAATCTGCTCACACCCATAACACAGTGCTTTAGACTTCATGATCACTAAAGGTTTCATAGCCAACCTAGTTGCACTATCCCACATTGAAGAGGGTGTTGCCAGTGCATTTGCCATCTGATTATCATCTCTGGATAGATAGATAAAAAGACATTTGGTGAAATTCTTCATTAAGACTTTCAAATAGCGAATATAAGGCTTTAACTTTTCCTCTTTTACTTCCCACGCTTCATTAGCTTGACTGCTGACTAATATTGAATCCCCATAAACCAATAAATCTTTTGCTTCAGCTGCCACAACTGCCTTAACTCCATAGATACATGCTTCATACTCAGCCATGTTGTTTATGACCTTGAAATCCAGTTTCTTTACCATTGGTATGGTTTCTCCTTTCGGTGTAACAAGAATCACTCCCAGTCCAACTCTTTTGTTGTTTACAGCTCCATCAAAGTAAAATTTCCACTCCCTGTGCTCTACAATTGCTAAGTTCTCATCTGGAAACTCCAAATTCCACTGCTCTTCACATTCAATCGCATTCTATGCTAAGAATTATGCTACTGCTCTTCCCTTGATTACCTTTGTAGTAATGTACTCTATATCAAATTCAGTTAAGAGTACTAACCATCGAGACATTTTTCCAATTAGAGGCGATGCTTAAAATAGATACCTTACAGGGTTTATTCTTGAAATAGCTTGAACCCTGTAAGATTGAAAATAAAGCCTCAATTTCCTCATAACCCAAATCATGATTAAACATGTCTTTTCTACTAAATCATATTTTTCCTCGGACAGTAGAAACTTCTTGCTCAGGTAGTACACTGCGTGCTCTATTCCATTTGACCTTTCTTATGCTAACATTGCCCCCATTGCATCCTCTTCTAAAGCCAAGTATAAAACCAATGGCTTACCCTATCTAGGTTGTTTTAGAATAGGTGGATTAATAAGATACTCCATGATCTTATCAAAAGCTTTCTGACAATCATCATTCCACTTAACCGGCTGATCTTTCCTTAAGAGCTTAAAGATAGGGTCACAAACATTAGTGAGTTTCATGATAAACTTACTAATATACTATAACTTGCTAAGGAATCCTCTTACTTCTTTCTCTATCTTTAGTGCTGGCATTTCTTGGATGGCTTTCACTTTATCTGGATCCACTTCAATTCCTCGGCTGCTCACTATATGCCCTAACAGCTTCCCTGAAGTAACCCCAAAAATGCACTTCTTCGGGTTGAGTCTCAAGTTGTATCTCTCAATTCGGGCCAAGAACTTATCTAAGGCTTTAAAGTGTCCTCCTCTTGTCTTTGATTTGACCATCATTCCATCCACATACACTTCAACCTCCTTATGCATCTTATCATGGAAAAGTGTAGTATTGGCTCTTTAATAAGTTGCACTTGCATTCTTCAGTCCAAAAGGCATCACTTTGTAACAATAGGTCCCCTATTCTGTGATGAAAGCTATCTTAATATTGTCCATGACTTCCATCATTATCTAGTTGTACCCCAAAAATCCGTCCATAAAAGAATACATTGCACTTGCCCCACTATTACATCAATGTAAGGTAACGGGAAGTTATCTTTTAGACAGGCTTTGTTCAGATCCCTAAAATCTACATGCATCCATACTTTGCCATCTTTCTTAGGATTAGGTACTATGTTTGCTAGCCATTGAGGGTAGTCTACTACTTCTAGGAAGTTAGCCTGTATTTGCTTGGTAATTTCCTCTCTTATCTTTTCTATCCATTCTAGTCTTAATCTGCACAATTTCTGTTTAACCAACTTGGTTTCTGGATAAGTTGGAATGTGTTGCTCTGCTATTTCTCTATCCAAACCTGGCATGTCTTCATAAGTCCAAGCAAATACTACCTTGCTTTTTGTTAATATTCTCTCAAAATTTTTCCTCTCTTTAGGAGTTACATCATGTGATATAGAAATGTTCTTTGGATTATCATTTGTGCCCATGTTAAATGAATCAAATTAAATTGAATTAATGTCAAACATGCATGACCTATCAAAATTATAATGCACAGAACTATCATGATGCACATCACACAAGTAAGCAAAACCAGCGTTTATACCATTAACCATAGGAAAAATAATATCCTCGTCCGTATAAAGACTGGACATTATTATATCAGTTTCTTTATAAAAAAACATCAATAAAACTATCACTCATGATAGTAGCTAAGTCCTGGGGTGGTTCCTCCTCAGGTGGCAGACACGACAACTCCTCAACAGCATCATCACCCATCCTTTTAGTTACTTGCTTCATGACTTCCTCTTTGTTGCTAGTTACTAGGTTTTCCACAATCTGCTCCTTGAATATCTCAAACCCGGGGACATCCTTTTCAGCCACGTTAACAGATTCTTTGGTGCACAGATAATACTTGCCCTCCCCTAGCTTGATGAAGTTCTCACTTAGTGGTGCAATTCTTCCCAAGGGCTAATTTCCTTTTGCTTTCTCTTTGTTCTTTGCTCTTCTACTAGCTGGTCTTGCCTCAGTATATCCCAAACCCTTCGTATGGTCTTGGGTCTTAATGTTCAGGGGCCTAAGACTTCCTTATTTATTCTTTTTAAGCCCCTGTCCAGGTCGATAATTTATGCTTTCCATCATTTTTGCAACCTTGGGATCCATCCTATCAAATATTCTAGTAACTTGGAAACCAGGCAGAACACACACTTGCTTCTATTTATCAAGTATAGCTGCCATAGCCGCATTGGTTCCATCTTCTATTGTCACAACATCTCCTTCATGAGGGAATTTTATTTTTTGGTACACAGTTGAAGGTACTCCTCCTAGGACATGAAACCACGGCCTTCCCAATAGCAGGGCATAGGTAATAGGGATGTCCAACATAGTAAATTCAACAGTCGACTCTATGGGCCCTGTTTTGACCAAAGCCTAAAATGTTCCCTCTACATTCCTGGTACTGTCATCATAAGCTCTTATTATGAGGTTTGAAACCGTTAAGTCATCTACTTTCAGACCCATATTAGGCAGGATCTTTAGCGGGCATAAATTTATAGTCGAACCATCATTTACCATTGCAAAGTTAGTTCTCTTCCCTTTTACTTCAACTGGGATAAATAACGCCTTAATATGGTTTATTCCCTCCAAAGGCAAGTCATCATCTGAAAATGTTATCAGCCCATGTTTCTTTTGTCACCTTTGCTACCATAGCTTCAGGCATAGGTGCTGTTTCAATGCTCATATTCGACAAAGCTTTAACTAGAGCACTTTTGTGACTACCCGAATGCATAAGTAATTCCCGGAAGCTCACACTCGCTTTAGCCTTCTTGAGTTGTTCCAGGATTAGGTCTTCTTTCTGTCCTTGCTCTACTTCTACATCTTCTGTTTCTTCCCTTTCTACAACCCTTTCATTTTGCTTTTCTGCTGTCCAGTAATTCCTCCCACTTCTAGTAACATGATTCACATTTGGAATATCACTCCATACATAAACTCCAATGGGTTTTTCTTTATAAGAATCATACCAGATGTCCATGGCCCCAACGATTCGTTCCCTTTTCCCATTTTTCCAAACTTCCATTGTGCATGTTTTTTTTCCTTTCAACTCCCTCAGCTTGTCCATATGTTGGCTTAGTAGCTCTTCAACCACTTCTTGGGATAGTTCTGGGGTTAAGAATTCATCTTCTTCAAACTCATCACCCCATCCTGTCGGCATGATCTCTTCCATGGGTATATCAGTAGAAGTAGGTTTAGAATATAATACTCTGTAATCGAACTTGCCTAAGGGCTAGCCTAGTAAATATTCTACTCCTCTCTGTGGCTATCCAAAAGGTTCTCCATTGGGTATAAGGTTGAGGTCCTTGAAGGAGCTTAGCACTTCTTCTTCACTAACCCCTGAGTTGATCATCATGGTGGCTGGTGGTGGAACATTTTGGTAGTCTGGGAAAGGGTTGTTTCTAGTGTTTGGGTTGGAATTGGATTTCTCAGGGTCGGCGATTTTTCCAGAGTCTATCATGTTTTGGATTTCATGTTTTAGGCAAATGTAGGTATTTGTGGAATGGCTAGCCGCTTGATGAAACTTGCAGTAACTGTTTGGATTATAGCCAAGGACATTTGGATTTGGGGGTTTGGAAAAGGTTAGGGGTTTGAGTAGGCCTTTTTGGATTAGCCTCTTTAGGACTTTAGAGAGTGGCTAGTTGAATTTAGAAAATCTCCTGGGTTGCTGAACTACACACACCTCTACAGCTCGGCTAGTACTTCCTTATTGTATTCCCCCAGTTGGGTAGTTTCGGGTTCTTGTGCCTTTAGCAGTTTTCTTTTTCTCACTCTCAATTTCCTCAGCATCATACAAATCCATAAATGTTTTTGGATTCATCATCTGTAGCCTCTTAACCAAATTAGGTGACACATTACGAATTATCATTCTAACTTGATTCTTCTCAGCCATCCCTACCTTATTCATGAAACGGGTTAAGAAATCAGAAAAAGACTCATTTGATTTCTATTTAGTTAACTCAAAATCCCTGATGGATATCTCCAACCTTGTATTGTAATCATATTGTTTTAAAAAAGCATTACACAGTTCTTTCCAGTCAGCCCTAATAGACTTTTCTAACCCTTGTACCAGTTCACAGCCATTCCTTTTAGAGACAACACAAACAAGCTAGTGACTACCACTAGAGGTGCTTTAGTAATGCTCATGGTTATGGTGTATTGACTCAAATGAATCCTTGGATCTCCTCTCCTATCAAACTTCTGCAGTTGAGACATTTTGAATTTTTTAGGCAGCTTAACTCCCTCCATTTGCAGCATGTCATCAAAGTCAAAAGAATATCCCATTCTTTGTCCTCTAATCAACTCTTCCATCTTGGAAATTTTCTGAGTTAGTGCTTTCATCTGCTTGGACTTATGATCATGGACCAATTCAAGTGACTCTCTCTTCGCCTTTTCTACTATGTAGTTTTCAACATCTTTCAGTCTCACATTAGTAGTAGGCACATTTCTAGTTATAGGTTGCCCCCCAACATTGTTAACAGCAGGTGGAGGAGCTACAGTAACAGGTGGAGCTCTTACAGCAGGTGGTTGTTCAACAACAGGTTTCACTAGTTCGGCCAAAGCCCTTCTCAGTTCATTTTGCATTATAGCTCTTATGTCATCCATCAAAGCTCCCTTAATGTCCTCCAAGGTCCACATCTTTGGTTGTTGTTCCATTTCAGTCTGTTCAGTTTGAGTTGGTTCAGCTTCTAGGATTAATGGATTGATTGGACTCCCCTTTAGTCTCTCAAGTCTATGAAGAATGCCTTGAGCTATGGACTCTAGACTTAAATCTGCCACCTCTTCATCCCTAGACATGAGAAGACCCAGATGAATCTATGATGGCTGAAAAATAAGGTGTTAGTATGATGCATGGACTGTATGTATGCATGATGCATGTGTTTATGCAATAAGTAGCAAGCAAGCACTTAGCAAGTATCAAGAAGCAATCAACAGGCAACATGCAAGCATAAGCCTTCCAACCTTATTCCTCCAATACACATATTCAATAGCGAGTCTCTTTTTCCTAGGATTTTTTATCTTGGCCTTCATATCAATAGGGGATATTAAGAGCCGACGCGCATGCCAAATCTCTCTTTAAAATAAAAGCATAGAAATAACATTTCTAAATATAAAGGTCTAGCCTAATCCTTATTAGCCTAAATGGGCATCAAAGGTATAGGCCTGGGCTTTTATAAATAGAAATACCTCATGGTAATTCAAACAAACAAGCACTTTGGGTAAAAATCCTAGGGGAAGTAACTAGGCCATTATATGTGGTTAGGGTCAGGTGAAAAGTTAAGGTTCCCTTAGCAAGATGCTCTCTATTATGGACTTTGAGTTACAAGCCAAGGTCAGAGGGGCCCAACATCCTTTACCAACTTGAGAGAAGATTACCCCCCTTAGGGACTTGGTTTACAAACTCTGGTCAGATAAGCCCAATAATCTCTCTTGAACTGAGTTAAGGCTAAGAGTGATGGTTAGCCAATCTACAACTCCATGAAGCTAGTGGAATCATGGAATCATAAACCAACGCCATTAGTTTAGTAGGGACATGTAAAATGAATGCAAGAATGAAATAATAATCGATAAAATAATTCTAAAGAACATAAGTAGAATCAGTATCTCTTATCCCTAGTGGAGTTGCCACTGTAGATGGTAGGGTTTAGCGCGCATCCAAGATTTTAGCAATCGTAACACTATTTAGGCTCAGGGCCTTATAGAACACACTAACCATTTTCACAAAGACATGGTGTGGAGATGAGGAGTCGCCACCCAGGGTAATAACTAGGACAATTTGATTAGTGGTACTTGATTCTCTAAAAGAAAGTTAGCACCACAACTAGGAGATTCTGGATACGGAATACTAACTTCTCTTAGTCTCGTGTTCATTTAGAATAATTTTATAAATGATTATTTCATCCTCTAATTACATGCAATTTTATTAAACCCTATTTGACATCCATCTAACCCTAGGCATCTAGTTAATAAAATTACACATAAAAAATGCACTCAAGATCGTGTTGTCCCTAAGTCTAAACTATGTTAATTTTATTAAAAAGTTAGTTAAATTTACATTTTATTTACAAGTGAGAAATGGACTAAAGGTGGGCCTACATTTTTAATTAGTGAGCCTAGATCTACTTATTTTAGTCTGTCTAAGAAATGGGCTTAAGTTTATTCAATTTTAAAGAAAAGTTAAATTAGTGGGCCTAAGTCTAACTTGGTTTTATTTTAAGTGAAATGTTGGCCTAGGTCTATTTATTTTAAAAGAAATGCATTTTTAATGGGTTAAGCTAAGTCTAAGCAAGTTTTAATTAACTAAATGGGCCTAAAATCTAATTAACCTAATGTGTCTAAATTGATTTTAATTATTTAAAGTCCTAAACCATTTTTAAGCCTATTTATTAAGTAGGTTAGACCTAAAAGTGAGCTTGGGGCCTAAAGTAATATAAAAAAAAGCCCAAAAACATAAAAAAAACATAGCAAAATCAAATCAAAACACATTCACATATGATTTCTAAAAAAACCTAATTTATTTACATACAAACCCTAATTAACTAAAGCCACCATTAATTTTATAAAAGATTACCCAATGAACCTAGTTTTACTAATTAATTTTAAAGTGCAGAAAATTAAATCTTTTACTATTCCCACTACTGGGGCTGTTACAAACTACGTACAAAATGAAAATTTAACAATTATATAGCCATGAATTAAAATAACTACACAGAACATGAAAATGAAAAAAAATAAAGATAAAACCCTAAATTCTACTGGAAAATAACACAGGTTTTTCCATGGCATTCCATGGACCTTCTGTTCAGTTTAAACACAAACACTATCCTCCTCAATCCATATATGGACATCAAAACAGAAAAACACAAAAGTAATAAGATTATTAATGAAATTAAATAATCAAAACAATAACAAAAATAAAAGGAAAAAATCACAAAAAGAAAATAATAGAAAAGAATGAAATAGAAAAAGAACACTGATAATTTAGATGTTGTGCAAATGCCCTTTTTAGCTCCTTAGATTGGATTATCATCGTTGAAATTGAATAACTATTGATTATGGACTGAAAAGACATTCTCATTAGTGTTTTGGATTTAGGATTTTTTTTACGCAGTCAAATTTCAGTATCTGCGTGTGTGTGTGTGTTTCTCTCAATCTCTCTATGAGTAAAAATCCTCCAAAAAAAAAGTCCTCCCTCACACGCATGTAGACTCTACTTTTAAATGCAAAGTCTACCTGCGTACTGACTTCCTCCTTTGGAGGAACAGACTTATCTCTCTAAAACAGAGTGATAAGATTTGATTTTTGAATAATTTGAATGTGTCAAAAAAATTTTTCCAGATAAAACTAATAATAAAAATTCAATTTTTAACTAATCAAAACACTAAAAAATTGATAAAAAATTGAAAAAAGGGACTTTTACGCGTCGGCATTGTGCAATGTTGATTGGCATTTTAAATGCCGATCCTAATTTTAATTATTATTATTATTATTATTATTTAATTACCAAAAGACCCCTGAAAATTTGACTTATTTGTAATCAAATCCTAAAAACATTGCAATTTAGTCCCTAAAGTCCAGAAAATTGACAACCAAGTTCAATTTTTGAATAAATTTCATCATAGGGGCTTATGTCGTAATTGTGTATAATTGTATCCCAAAATTGGGTGCTTACACAAGGTTAGATGCTATTAGAATGCTAATTACATTTACATCATTCATGGATTTTAAACTTTATCAAATAGATGTTAAAAGTGCATTTTTAAATGGTTTTATTGAAGAGGAGGTGTGTGTTGATAGTTTTGATTTTCCTAATCATGTATTTAACTTTCAAAAGCATTATATGGATTAACACAAGCTTCAAGAGCTTTGTATGAAAGATTGAGTAACTTTCTTTTAGAAAAAGGTTTTTCTAAAGGAAAAGTTGACATAACTCTTTTCATAAAGAAGTTAAACCATGATTTACTAATTATTCAAATTTATATTGATGACATTATTTTTGGTGCTACTAACCATTGCTTGTGTGAGGAATTCTCTAAGTTAATGTAAGGAGAATTCAAGATGAGTATGATGGGAGAACTCAAATTCATACTTGGACTACAAATCAAGTAATGCAAAGATGGGACTTTCATCAATCAAACTAAATACACTAGGGAAATTCTTAAGAAGTTTGGCATGGATGGAGCTAAATCAAGTAAAACTCCAATAAGCACCACAACCAAACTCAATAAAGATAAGAATGGTAAACCGGTTGATGAAAAGAGATTTAAAGGTATGATAAGATCCCTTCTTTATTTAACTACTAGTAGACCCGATATTATGTTTGCTACTTGCTTATGTGTTAGATTTCAATCAAGCCTTAGAGAATCTCATTTGAATGCTATTAAAAGTTTTTTCAAATATCTTTATGGTATAATGCATTTAGGACTTTGATATCCTAGGAGTTCTTCCTTTAACTTAGATTAGTTATTCTGATGCAGACTTTACCAGTAGTTTACTAGATAGAAAAAACACTTCTGAAACTTGTAAACTTTTAGGACAATGTTTAGTTTCTTGGTTTAGCAAGAAACAATTTTATGTTCTTTTAGCCATTGATGAAGCATAATATATGGCAGCTAGTTATTGTTGCACCCAAGTTTTATAATAAAAACAACAATTATTGGACTATGGTATGAATATTAATCATATTCATACTAAATGTGACAATACAAGTACTATAAACCTTAGCAAGAATCTCATTCAACATTCTAGATCTAAGCATATTGATATTAGACATCATTTATTATGTGATTATATGCAAAATGGTGATATTTTTCTTGAATTGTTTATACTAATCATCAATTACCGGAATCTTTACCAAGCCTCTTTATGAGGAGAGATTAAATTTTAACAAGCATGAACTTGGTATGATCGATGGATTAAGTTTCTCTTAAAAACTTGATAAATTGCAAAGTTGATGATTGGATTCTATAAGTAATCATGTAGTTACTTATATTTGCTTCATGTTTATTTTTCATATTTGATACCATTTAATAAATTCATGCTTAATCATGATTTGTATAAGTTCGGTTTATTTTTTGTATCTAACACTCTATCATAATTATTTATCAAGAAAATTTAATTTATGTAATGTATAAATTTTTTTTTGATATATGTTGATTAAATAATTAATTATTGAATTTTATTGAATTTATTAATTATTTAAATCAAGCAAATTTATTTCATATACTAAAACATGATTTATTGATTTCCCATTTGCGTGATTTATTTTTAAATATATTTTATTAAAAATAATTATGTCAAAAATAATTTTTTTTAAATTTTCATTTATGTTAATTTATGATATTTATTCAAATAGCATTTGATTTAATTAGCATTTGATATGATTTAATGTTAATTAGATGATTAAAGACTATATTGAAACATTTTTAGGATGTAATTATAAAACTTTTGAAAGTTTAAGGGCCCTTCAGCATTTTTCGTCACGAGTGATTGAGCTCATAACTGTTGGACCTTAATCTATCTGGAGACGCTCACGAGTGAACTACTCATGAACTACTCGTGAGCAATGGTTTGATAGACCAAAATCCTTATTTTATAAGGATTTGGTCTTTTTCTTATATGCTTCCTATTTTAAAATGGTTACTTATTTTTTAGCATATTTTTTAATTATTTTTAGACCTAATTCTTGCCTATATAAACCCCTCAAACCATTCTTTTCATCTTCACATCCTTATTCAAAATCCTTTTAAACAATTTTTTTTTCTAAAATTCTTCACTCTTAGCTTTTTCATCTCATCACCATGGCTCCCAAAAAGAAAACTCTAGATTCCTCTTCCTCCTTTAGAATACCTATCAAAGATCAAACCTAAGAAGTAAACTCCTTTCTCATACACTTCAACTCAATTTAGGGAAATCCTTGCTCAATTCAAGGAAAGGAAAATTACCTCCTCTAAGTACATGCCTCAAGCTACTTTAAAGAAGATGGGTTGTTTCAATGAGGTTAGAACTTTACTTGAGAATGTGGGTTTATATGATTTTGCTTTCAATGCTTTTCCTACCTATCCCTCTTTGGTCGATGAATTTCTTGCTTCCTATTGCTTGAGAACCCACCACTTTAATGAGCATAACCTTATGAATATCATGAGATTTAGATTGGGTAGGAGAGATAGATTTCTTACCTCTCAAGAATTTAATGGTATCTTTAATTTTAAACAAGGGGGTTGAGCTTCTCCTATTTCTTCTTGGCTTCCTAATCCTTTTTTGATTCAACATGCTAAACCTAATGCAAAACCTTTTGAACTGAGACACACTAAAATAATAAATTTTGCTTCAAAATCTCTTTGGTATATGTGTAAATATCCAATTTTGGGATAATAAAATATGGATGCGTCAAAGGACTCCAATGATGAAAATGTTATAAATAGGTCTTCAAAACTTGAAATTTAAAACCTCAAAAGTTTGAATGCATTTTCAAAAAGAGTTTAATTACTTTTTTAAGGACTTAATTGTAATATTTTTAGGACCTAATTGAAAATTTTAAATTCTTTCAGGGTTTTTTTTTATAATTAATAGTTAAAAAAGAGGATCGAAATTACACAATTCCGATTTGAATTAAACTTGTTCTGTCTATTTTTTAATTTTTTTTATAATAAATAAAATTTAGCTTCCTGAATTTTGATTGATCAAATAATATTTATTTGAATTTTCAGGAAATTAAACTCCTTTTAAAATCAAAACTCTGAGAAAGGTAAGTCACAGTAGGATACATTTTTAGCTAGGGTTTTTTTTTCCTATAAAAGCATAACTAAAGCTCTTTTTGGGGGGACCTAACTTTTTGGGAGCTCACTTTTCAGACTTTGAACCCTCAACTCTTTTTTTTATCCAATTTTTAGCTATCTTCTTCCTAAAACTCTCTAGAATTTTCTATAGGCAGTGTACAAAAACTTCTTGGTGATTTATTTGATTGGTAAGTAAGGAGCAGGAGATTTTTGAGAAGAAGAATAATAAGTTTTTAAAGGCCTACTAAAAAATAATGGTGATCTTACTAGTCAGAGGGGCAATTTATTCTGCATCCATAAATAATATCTTCTTCCTACTTTCTTTTATTTTTCTATTATTTCGATTTTATTGAATTTTTTATTGTAATTTTATTCACTAATCCTTGTTTTACCCTTTTGTAATAGTGATTATGGAGGGGATTATTACTTGAAGAATGAAATCCATAGCGGCCCATAGAATGTCATGGATGGAACTTTGTAGCTAAATATAGTTTTTAGGTTTTTTTTTAAATTTTTTTATTGTCTTATTTTTTATTTATTTTTAGGATTGTATTAATTCTTCTTCTTTTTTATTATTCTTAATAGTTCATTGTAATAGCTCCAATAGTAGGAATAATGAAATCATATGTGTGTGATTGTGTATTTTATTTTAATTAATCGGTTAGTAAAATTAGGGTTTTATTGGGTGATTAATTAAAATTAATGGTTATAGAGATAATTAGGGTTTGTTTAATTAAAATTGAATTAGATTTTTAAGTAGTTAGAATTAGGGTTGCTTGTTGATTATTTTATTTTATTTGCTTGTTTATAGTCATTTTAATTAAAATTAGGATTTTTAAAATACGTTAAATTAATTATTTGATCTTTTATTTGATTGTTTTTGTTATTTTTATTGTTTTTGGGCTTGTTTGATTATGTTTTTATGTTTTGGCCCCTGGGTCCACATTAGGCTTTAACCCATTTAAATAAATTTAGGTTTTTTAGGTTTAATTAATTAAAATGTATTTTAAGCCCATAATGAATTAGAAATTAGGGTAGAGATAACTTAGGCCCATTTAGTTAATTTAGACATAGGCCCACTTAATTTAATTAATTTAGACTAGCCTATTTAATTTAAGCCTTTTCCATAATTTGTAGACTTAAGATCTCTTTAGAATTAAAACATGTAGAATTAGGCCCACTAATTTAAATACTTCATAATTTGTAGATTTAGGCCCATTTTTAAAATTAAAATAAATAGACTTACGTTCACTTAATTGAAATTAAATAGTAATTAGGCTCATTAGTCTTTAGGCTCACTTATAAATTAAAACACGTAGATTTAGCTTATTTAATTAAAATTAATGTAGATTAGACTAACCTAGGGATTGTGATTTAAATGAATGCATTTGTTTACTTGTATATTTCATGACTAGTTTGCATGGAGTTGATTGTTTTAATAAGGGTTTATATGAAATTGCATGTAAATAGAGAGGAAGATAGTATTTCATAAAGTAATTCTAAAAAAACACAAGACTGAAAGAAAGTTGGTATTCCGTATCTAGAATCTCTTGGTTGTGGTGCTAGCTTTCTTTTAGAGAATCGAGTACCACCATTTTTTCGATTTGTCCCAGTTATTACCCTGGGTGGTGACTCCTCATCTCCATGCCATGTCTTTGTGATAGTGATTAGTGTGTTCTCTAGAGCCCTGAGCTCAAACCGTGTCATGGTTGTTAAGATCTTAGGTGTGCGCTAAACCCCATCGTCTACAGTGGCGACTCCACTAAGGATAAGGGATACTAATTCTACTTGTGTTCTTTAGAATTATTTTATTAATTATTATTTTATTGTTGCATTCATTCTGCATGTCCCTATTAATCGATGGCATTGGTTTATGGTTCCATGATTTCACTAGTTTCATGGGATTGTAAATTGGCTAACCATCACTCTTAGCCTTAACTCTATTCAAGAGAGATTACTAGGCTCATCTGACTAGAGTCTGTAACCCAAGTCCTAAAGGGGGGTAGTCTTCGCTTAAGTTTGCAAAGGATGTCGGGTCCCTCTGACCCCTGGCTTATAACTCAAGTCTTAAAGGAGGGCATCTTGCTAAGGGAACCTTGACCCTTTTTACCAGACTCAGCTCATGTAGTGACCTAGTAACTTCCCCTAGGATTACCCAAATTGCTTATAAATGTTGCCATGAGGTATTTTTATCTATAAAAGCCCAAGCCCATACTTTAGAAGCCCATCAAGACTAATAAAGATTGGGCTATACTTTTATACCTAGAAATATTATTTCTATGCTTTACTACTTTGAGAGATTTGGCATGCGCATCGATTCTTGATATCCCCTATTGATATTAAGGCCAAGACAAAAAATCCTACAAAAAGAGACTCGCCATTGAATACGTGTGTGAGAGGAATAAGGTTGGAAGGATGTAAATACACTTAACCTGTTACTTATTGCATGGCACACACATCATGCATATATATATTTCATGCATCATACTAATACTTTGTTTTCATCCATCATAGATTCATTTAGGTCTTCTTGTGTTTGGAAATAGAGTGGTGGTAGCTTAGTGAGAAGTAATTTGAGTCCAAAATCAGTAGCTAAAGGGATCATTCACAATTTGGAAAAGAGTCCTATCAACTCGCTTTATCTAGAAGCTACACCAACTCAAACAAAAGAGATGGAACAACAACAAGAAGGAAACTGGACCTTAGAGGACATCAAAGGAGCATTAATGGATGACATGAGAGCAATGATGCAAAATGAACTAAGATAAGCTCTGGCTAGATTAATGCCACCTCCTACTGTTGCACCACCAGTTATAGCCAATCCACCTACTGTGGATGCATGACTTACTAACAATGATAATGTTGGGGGGCAACCTTTTAACGCTACTAAGGATGTACCTGCTATGGAAATGAAATTGGAGGATACTAAGAACTATATGGTTGAAAAAGAAAAAAGTGAATCACTTGGGCAAGTTCAAGAGCTGGAATCCAAGTGGATGAAAGCATTGACTTAGAAGATGCACAAAATGGAAGAATTGATGAGAGGACAAGGCATTGGATATTTATTTGAATTTGATGATATGATGCAGTTTGAGGAGGATAAGTTGCTTGATAAGTTCAAGATGCCACAGCTACATAACATTAATGGTACTAGAGACCCAAGGATCCACCTTAGTCAATATACAACTACAATGAGCACCACTAAGGCTCCTTTGTCTGTAGCTACCAAGTTATTTTTATTATCCTTAGAGGGTATGCTTATTAATTGGTATTATAGGTTGGAGAAGTCTATTCAAGTAGACTTAAAAGAATTGTGTACCATTTTTCTAAAGTAATATGACTACAATACTAGGCTTAAAGTGTCCATCAAGGATTTAGAATTGACCAAGTGAAAGCCTAATGAGTTATTTTCAGATTTTCTAACTAGATTCATGAATAAGGCAGGATTAATGAAGAACAAGCTGGCTGAAAAGGATTAGGTTAGGATGATTGTTTGAAATGTGTCACCTAATTTAGTTGAAAGGTTGCAAATAATGGACCCTAAGACATTTATAGACCTTTATGACGATGGGTTGCAAGCTGAGGAAATTAAAAGAGAGAAGATTGCTAAAAGCACTGGAGCAAGAAACTACCCAACTGGGGGCATGCAGCAAGCAAGCACTAGTTGGATTGTGGAAGTGCATGCTATTCAATAACTAAGGAGATTCTCTAATTTTAACCAACCTTTGTCAAAAGTCCTAGAGCATCTAATGCAAAAAGGTACATAAAGATAAAGTCATAGAGACAATTGGCGAGAAGATACAAGAATAGCTACTATATCAGCCACCTGAATGACAACCACTATAAGACTCAGCATCGATAGCATCTAAAATAGGAAATAAATTTTTTTATTGTCTTCTTTGAATAAAATTTTAGTTTCTTTAGAACTTGTTTTGTTTTAGTGTTTGATGATATGAACTTTGATCATGCTTACTTATGTAATGTACATCCTAATGGTACTGTGCATTATGATATAAATCGCATCTACATGTTTAACATAAATTCAATTCAATTAGATTCATTCAACATGGGCAAAAATGCAAATTCAAAGAACATCCATATATCACAAGATGTAACTTTTGAATATAGGAAATTTGAGGAAAAAAATAAAAAGAATTAAAAAGAAAAAAAAAGGAGAGAGAAAAAGAAAAAAAGAATAGTAAGGTAAAAATTAGAGAGAAAAAAATTAGGACTGGCTGGTAACAGGAGTTGTATCATGTGATGTAATGAATGTTCTCATTTTTGCCCTAATGGATGAGTAAAATTGAATTTGAACTTTTTGTTCAAATATCGCATATTTGTCTTTATCATACTGCATAAGTATCTAAATGGAAAGATGATACATAATGAAAGCTCAATCAGAGCTATGAGATCACTATTTTAGTTATGTTTTCTTTTTTACCACCCCTTTATGATTTTGTTTGTAAGTCTAGTGTCCTTTTGTACATAAATAATTTAGGTAGCTCAATAACTTCCATTGCAACTTTTGCTTTATAACTATCATCAATCATTACATCAACATCAAGCCTCATATTCTGCTTAAGAATTCTTTAAAGTGCAAGTCCAGTTGATTTCATCTTCAATAACTCTCTTCAGCCAGTTCACCCACTCCTTTGCATCTTTAATATATGCGATTACAACTAATAGGGTTAGTAAGTCAAAGGATCAATAACAACAGTGAACAAAATGAGCCTCTCACATATATAAAAAAAAGACTACTAGAATAAAGTTGATGAATTATTGAAAATGAAACTAGGGGGAAAAATTTAGCTCTAGGGGCAAATTGCATAATAGTAAGTCCGCATTCAAAGAGCAAAGATGGAATGCTGAAGTATAAGAGCTAGTACCTCTATTATCATACCAAAAAAGTAGTAGCAAAAAGAAAAGTTCAATAATGCATCAGTCAATCACAAGCTTTAGTGTAAAGCCATGGACCCCACTTGCTAGCCAGGTCATCAGTCGAATGAACTGTATCAGAAGCTCTGACATCAAAAGTACCAACAGGGAAGCATTAAATGCTTAAACCTATAGGTTGTTGATGAGGCACCTTATTCTCACACTCCAAGCTGCAAACATAGCTCTATTCCAAATAGGAGACCTATTAGGATCATGCATGTCATATATAATATGAATACACTTGCTTGCTTTGTATTATAAAGTCTTTGAGCTTAGGCGAGATTGTGCAAATAATTTGCTACTAACATTCAAAACTAGTGTTGTAAAAATACATAAAGGTAGTCAGAATATTCACATATGAATCATTTGAAAGGGAAACACTATCAAGGGTAACCTGATACTCAAAGGGACTTCAGACCTCAGGAGCCCAATAAATCATGAGCCTATCTAGTAAAGGAATATCACCTACAATGACACTTGTAAAAGCATAATCTTGGAGACCTCAAAAGGCTAGATAGGATGTTCAATCTCCTCAGTAGTCCAACGTAGGGTATGGAATATGGTAATGAGAAGGTCTAATATATCAACAACACATTTTTCGGCCATATAAAAGGGAAGAATTCAATCAAAACTTAAAATGAATGCACTTTAGAAAATTATTTGATCATGAAATAAGATCTCTAACTCCTGAACCTTTTTTACAGGAGATATTAAGAAGAGGAATGAAGCCCTCTACCATAGCATTAATGGAATGACATAAATACAAATGCAACTCAAAGCCACAACTTCAATGGTGGAGTATCATGACCTTTGTGATCAAAGACATCATCACCATAATCAAAAGGGAAGAATGCAAAAGAATGACATTGCATTTTGACAAAATCTCTTCACTTGCAAATAGACCATACTAACTTATGGTATTTTGTGCAGGGAAGAATAAAAGAGAATGAAGAAAGGCGAAAGGAACTGATATATCAATAAGAATGGGCTAGATAGCAAATGCCAAACACTCATCAAGATAATAAAGGGAAGTAACATAACTCTATTTCCTTAGATTATGTAATAAAGTACTATCTCAATAATAAAATCCATAAATTGAAAGTAAATTCATCCACTTCATAAGATCGTGTGCGAAAATGCTATCTTATGACCTTTGATCATAATGGCTCTTTTTTGTTAGTCTTATAGAATTCAGATGTTTAGTTAACAACTTTGTGTTGAGAGCTTATAAACTCTAATCAATATAATGCTTGCTTTGCACCCAAACAAGGGGAAGAAAATGTAAAGAAAAAATCTATGGACTTGCAGTATAAATTGCTTAAATTTTAAAGAATCATTTCAATCTTTCGAATGATAAGTGTGTATATAATCTACTCCAATGCTCAAAAATCAATATGAGTACAAAATCCCTTAATGGTATCCATGTTGAGTAATGCGAGAAAGGTAAGGGAATACTAAGAGGAGAATGAAAAAAAGAGCAAGCATAATTTACTCCAATGCTCAAAGATTATTAGGATATCAACATGAAACTTCTGGCAGTATCCACGCTGAGTAATACGAGAAAGGCAGGGGAATACTAAAAGAGAACCATGAAAAAAAACTGCTATATTTACTCTAATGCTCTATAAGAGTATAAGTATCCAAAGGACCTTTCTAATGGTATCCATGCTGAGTAATATGAGAAAGGCAGGGGAATACTCAGATAAGGAAGAAAAGCACAAAAATAATTTAAAGGCTATTTTGATAGTCAAAATTCGATCTTTTTATGCTCAGTTTTCATAAGTTTTGTTTAGCAAATTCTCTTTAAAATTAGGTATGGAAGTAAGCTCTTAACTTGGTAAAAGATATGCTCTCAGCATAAGATGGTTAACAATGCCTCTGACCTTAACAAATGGTAAATAAATGATAGTCATGAAAATACAAAATAGTAAGATTCGTTCAGTGCACGCTATCTTGTGAAAAGTGATGAATTTTCTCATGAATTTACAATATTATAATGTACTTTTGTAGATTCATCATGATTGAAACTAACTTTAACAAGTTCATAGGAATTACAAATCCAAAAAAAAGTGCACCTAAATTGTAGAGTTCATTAACATAGTGGAATTGAAATTAGTCAGTAAAGAAATTCTAATTAGTCGATACAGCAAAATTCAAAGTCAGTCAGCAAAAATGCTAATTAGTCAATATAAAGAATTCAAAGCATTCGACTCAAATAACCAAAGATAAAATTGTGAGCAATTATGGATTGCATCATCATAAGCGAACAATGAAAGGATTGCAGCCAATTCACGATCAGTTATGGATTGTAGCATTATCAAAGGTGAGCAATGTAAGGGTTACAGTCACAAGTAGTTATGGACTGCAGCATTATCAAAGGTGAGCAATGAAAGGATTGCAGTCAATTTGCAAGCAATTATGGATTACAATATCAAAGGTGACCAATGAGGGGGTAGCAGTTAATTAAAATCAGTGAGCAGCTATGGACTGTAGCATTATCAAAGGTGAGAAATAAAATGATTATAGTCAATTTATGAGCAGTGTAGCATCAAAGGCAAGCAATGAAAGGATTGCAGTCAATTTGTGAGCAGTTACAGACTGTAGCATCAAAGGCGAGCAATGTAAGGGTTGTAGCTAATCACGAGCAATTATGGATTGCAACATCATCAGTGACCAATTATGAATTATAGCATCATCAGTGAGCAGTGTAAGGGTTGCAACAAATTATAAGTAGTTATGGATTGTAACATCAAAGGTGAGTAATGAAAGGATTACATTCAATTAGCAAGCAATTATGGATTGCAGCATCATCAATGAGCAATGAAAGGGTTACAACTAATTGCGAACAATTATGGATTGCAGCATAATTAGTAAGTAATAAAAGGGATAAGGGAAATGAAGAATGAATTGGCAAAAGGAAAAGAATAAAAGAAATCAATATTGCATGATCGAGTGTAGTGTATTCCTATTCAAACTACATGATAAAGTATGGTCGACATTATATTACCGAGTACAATATGTCATTTCAATTTAGACTATACGACCGAGTATAGTCGATATTGTACGATCGAGTATAATGTATCCTTTCAATCTAGAATATACAATCGAGTATAGTTGACATTGTACAATTGAGTATAATGTAGCTCTTCAAATAGTGCTATACAACCAAGAATAGTCAATATTATATGACCGAGTACAATGTACCTCTTTCAACCCAAACTATACGACTGAGTATAGTTAACATTGTATGACTAAGTACAATGTACCTTTTTCAATCTATGCTATATGACCAAGTATACTCAATATTATACGAACGAGTACAATGTATCCTTCCATTCAGACTATACACCTAAGTATAGTCGACATTGTATGACTGAGTACAATGTACCTCTTTCAATCTAGACTATACGACCGAGTATAATGTACCTCTTTCAATCTAGACTATACAACCAAGTATAGTCGACATTGTACAGCTGAATACAATGCATCCTTTTAATTCATACTATACAACCGAGTATAGCCGACATAATATGACCGAGTTGATGTATCTTTTCAAATCAATACTATACGTCCGAGTATAGTGTTTCCTTAGATGTTTTAAATTTATGCCTAGTGTTGTACGAAAACATAAGCATTCATCATGAACTGAAGATTACTTACAAGCAAAAGCCTCAAGGAGCATAGGTAACTCAAACTTTATTCTTAAGAAATTGTGTGCTTATTTGCTTTGCTGCAATTTATTAAGCAAACAGCAACAAATGAGGGCAAATGTAAACACCCAATTTTGGGATAATAAAATATGAATGCGACAAAGGACTCCAATGAGGAAAATGTTATAAATAATTCTTTAAAACTTGAAATTTGAAATCTCAAAAGTTTGAATGCATTTTCAAAAATAGTTTAATTGGTTTTTTAAGGACTTAATTGTAATATTTTCAAGACCTAATTAAAAAATTTTAATTCTTTTAGAGGTCTTTTTGTAATTAAAAGTAAAAAAAGGATTGGAATTAAAAAAAAAGGATTGGAATTCTATAATACTGATCTGAATTCTGTAATTTTGACCAGAATTACATAATTCCAGTTGGAATTAAACTTGTTCTATCCATTTTTTAATTTCTTTTTTTTTACAGTAAATAAAATTTGGTTTCCTGAATTCTGATTGGTCAAATAATATTTATTTGTATTTTTAGGAAATTCAAGTCCTTTTAAAATCAAAACTCTAAAAAAGGTAAGTCATAGTAGAATACATTTTTAGCTAGGGTTTTTTTTCCTATAAAAGCACAACTAAAGCTCTTTTTAAAGGGACCAGACTTTTTAGGAGCTCACTTTTTAGACTTTGAACCCTAAGCTATTTTTTCTTCAATTTTTGGCTTTCTTCTTCCTAAAGCTTTATAGACTTTTCTTTAAGTAGTACACAAAAAATTCTTGGTGATTTATTTATTTGGTAAGCAAGGAGTAAGAGATTTTTTAGAAGAAGAATAACAAGTTTTTGAGGCCTACTAAAAAACAACGATGATCTTACTAGTTTGAGGGGCAATTTATTCTGCATCCATAAATATTATTTTCTTCCTACCTTTTTTTTTTATTTTCCTATTATTTTGATTTTATTGAATTTCAATTTTATTCAAATTTTTATTGTAATTTTATTCACTAATCCTTGTTTTACCCTTTTGTGATGATGATTATGGAGAAGATTACATGATGATCTTACTTGGAGAACAAAATCCATGGCGGTCCATGGAATGTCATGGATGTAACCTTGTAGCTAAATATAGTTTCTAGGTTTTTTTTATTTAATTGTTTATTATTGTCTTATTTTTATTTATTTTTGGGATTATATTAATTCTTCTTCTTTTTTTTTATTATTCTCAATAGTTCATTGTAATAACCCCAACAGTGGAAATAATGAAATCATATATGTGTGATTGTGTGTTTCATTTTAATTAATTGGTTAGTAAAATTAGGGTTTTATTGGGTGATTAATTAAAATTAATGGCTATAGAGATAATTAAGGTTTGTTTAATTAAAATTAAATTAAATTTAAGTGGTTAGAATTAGGGTTGCTTGTTGATTATTTTATTTTATTTTATTTGCTTGTTTAGAGTTTCTTTAATTAAAATTAGGGTTTTTAAAATAAGTTAGATTAATTGTTTGATATTTTATTTTATTGTTTTTGGACTTGTTTGATTATGTTTATGTGTTTTGGGCCCTAGACCCACTTAGGCTTTAGCACATTTAAATAAATTTAGGTTTTTTACATTTAATTAAATAAAATCCATTTTAGGCCCATAATGAATTAGAAATTAGGATAGAGATAACTTAGGCTCATTTAGTTAATTTAGACATAGGCCCACCTAATTTAATTAATTTAGACTAGCCTAT
Organism: Mallotus nudiflorus; assembly: GCA_947683625.1. NCBI lineage: Eukaryota > Viridiplantae > Streptophyta > Magnoliopsida > Malpighiales > Euphorbiaceae > Mallotus > Mallotus nudiflorus. The sequence goes on from CANTUR010000269.1 coordinate 1,254,387, forward strand.
TTAATTTAAGCCTTTTCTATAATTTGTAGACTTAAGATCACTTTAGAATTAAACATGTAGAATTAGGCTGACTAATTTAAATACTTCATAATTTGTAGATTTAGGCCCATTTTAGAATTAAAATAAATAGACTTTGGTTCACTTAATTAAAATTAATTAGTAATTAGGCCCATTAGTCTTTAGGCTCACTTATAAATTAAAACATGTAGATTTAGCTCATTTAATTAAAATTAATGTAGATTAGACTAACCTAGGGATTGTGATTTAAATGAATGCATTATTTACTTGTATATTTCATGACTAGTTTGCCTGGAGTTGATTATTTTAATAAGGGTTTATATGAAATTGCATGTAAATAGAGAGTAAGATAATAATTTATAAATTAATTCTAAATGAACATAAGACTGAAAGAAGTTAGTATTCTGTATTCAGAATCTTCTAGTTGTGGTGCTAGATTTTTTTTAAAGAATCGAGTACCACCATTTTTGGATTTGTCCTAGTTATTACCTAGGGTGGCAACTCCTCATCTCCATGCCATGTCTTTGTGACAGTGGTTAGTGTGTTCTCTAGATCCTTGAGTTCAAACAATGTTGCAGTTGCTAAGATCTTGGGCACACTAAACCCCACCGTCTACAATGTGCATAGGTTCATTACATATTTTATTCATGCTAGGGGTTTGAGTAATGAAGCTACTTATTTTGATGATCTTTTCTTATTATATGTCTTATTGAAGGCATAGATGTTAAGTTAGGCAAATGGCTTCAATGGCAGTTTTGGTTAGTTAGTGATAGTGTTAGTGGTGCCCTATGTGTGGCAGGTTTCATCACTAATATTACTCATCACCTTGGGATCAATTTGAACAACATTCATTCCATTCCACATTCTTTCCTTAATGATAACCTCTTGAGAAATACTAGGCAATTCAAGCTTATTAGAAATTCTTGGGTTTGGAAAAACAAAGTAGGAGATAAAGATATTGATAGGGAGCTAGCATAAGACTTAAAAGATATTAAACACATAAGTAATCTTGGACTTAAAGGTGTCCTAATTAAGGAAGAAATCCCTTAAGAGCATGCTCCTCCTCAATCTCAAAGAAAAAGAGCAAAAGGACCTTCTACCTCTCAAAGTGTTAATGAAGATCCCGCTTGGGTAGGAGGATTTTGTGATCATCTCTCCATTATTGAATCTAAAGTCAACAATAGGTTTGATTGAGAGGAAATAAGACTTAATCATTTCAAAAATAAGATGGATCACATGGAGTATGATATTCATAAACTTTATGCTCATCATAATACCCAATGCACTTGGAATCCTCCTCCTCCTCCTCTATAAGACTATTTTTTTTTATGCTTGGTTTATTTGCCGTTTATTTTTTTTTATCTTTAGATGCTAGTTTATGTCTTGTGTTTTTTTTATTTATGTTTTCATTTACATTTGATATTCCAATATCATTGTAACTCTATCCTTTTTTTCATTAATGCAAATTTTCTTTTGTTATAATTTCCTTTTGCATTTTGTCGTCGGAGGAAAAATAATTAATTTTGCATGTCTATTTAGTTAATTTCTTTTCAAAGAAAAATTATTTTTATAGACATATTTTTATTAATTTGAAATAGGGGAGAAAATTAAGATTTAGTGTATCTTTGTTTTCATTGTTTGGGTTCATGATCTTTCATACCCTCTAGAATTTTTTGTTTCCTTTAGTTTCATTTCCCTTTATATCTCTCTTTTTTCTTTTTATATGTAATACCCTATATTTTTTATTTAAATAAAGTAATTTCTGAATTAGTGTTATTGATAAATAATTTTAAACTATATTATACGGTTGTTAATTATCTAACTATTTAATTGAGATATATTTATGTTAATATTATTTTAGGGTTTATTATTTGATGTAAGGATTATATTTGGATATATATATATATATATATATATAAGAATGTAGAAACTTACCATGAGAAACCCAAAAAACCACCTAAGCTACTGTCCCTCACCCCATCCATCACCATTACTGCCGCATTCCTCTCCCTCCAGCGTGCCACAGCCTTCCTAGAGCAGCCATCACCGCCAACAACCTCCTCCTTCTCCTTCTCTTCCTTCGGTTTCTCCCTCTCCCTCTCGGTTTGAGCTCACCTTACCTCTGCCGAAGCTAGATCGGCGCCGTTGTTGCTCCCTCAGCCTTCCTCACCTTCTCAGGCATCGGTCGACGCCAAGCCCCGATGCTGCAACTCATCTCCAGCGTCAGCATCAAAGGTTGAAGGTGAGTTGCTGCAGGTTGATTTTAGATTGTTTTAGGGTTATTTTCTGGTTGTCTGAGTTGGTTTATGTGTTAAACTTTAATTATTCTAAGTCAAATGATTAATTAAGCTAAGTTAGATGTTTAAACCTAATTTTTGTATGTCATTTTGATTTTTGTTGATTTTACATAATTTTATTTGATTTTTATTTGATTTTTCTTTGAGTTAATTAGTGATTAGAGTAAATTATTGTTAATTATTTTTAGTATATTGATTTTATTTAAGATTATAGAAATTATTGTGAATTTTGAATATTTTATTAAATTTCAAAAATTTATTGTTAAAAATTATGAAATTTTGATAATTGATATTATTAATAAATGTTATTAATTTTAGAACTTAATTTATGATTTTTGTGATTTTTATACTATTTTTATAATTATTTAAAGTTTATGTCAAATGTGGATAATTAGGTTAAATTTATATTTTTGGAAGTCATTATTAGTTAATTTTATGTTTTTATTTATATTAAGAAATTTGATATTGAGAAAATAATTTTTAGGTATTTGTATAATTTTTAGGGAATTTTTGACTAATAATAGTGTATTATGTAAGTTTATGTATTATAGGGGTAAAAACATAAATTTGTGTTAATTATAGTTAAATAATAAATTGTGGTTGGTTTTAATAATAATTAGGAAATTAAGGATTTTACAAATTATTTATTATTTTAGACTAATTAACACTAACTTTTGAAAATTTATTTTAAATAATATATTAGGTATTATTTTGAGTATTATGTGTATTTTTCTAGTATATGGGTAAATATGTAATTTTATGCTAAATATAGTTAAATATATATTTTAGTTAGTTTTATTTAATATTTATGAGGTTTAGATGATTTTTATAAATTAATAGGTGTTTTAATTAAGTTAATTTTGAATATTATTTCCAAATATTATATATATGTATATGTTTGTGAAATTTTGTTTTTAAGCTTTAATGAGAGATGATTTTATAAGCTATGGATATTTATATGCAATGTGTATTTTTGGAAATAAATGATTTAATTTTGTGATGTTTTGTTGAGTTGTGATCTCGGTCGGGGCTAAGTGTAGTTCTGGAAGCCAGACTCGAGTGTTAATACTAGAAGTGTATTTTCTATGTAGGAATGGCTCTACCTATGGTAGAGAGATGTCCATTTTACAGAGGAGACTCTACCAAAATTTTGGTAGATTTTCTCATAAAATGTGGCATCTTCCGTAAATTCCTAGCTTTAATTAAGGTTTTCCTACCTTTTGAGTCTTATCTAGTCTTCCTCGAGTTAGTCTAGAATTTCCCTATCTCAGTTGATTTTCGATTTTAATTCCATAGACGTGCTTTTAAAATAGTTCTGTTATTTTTTTCTAGAGGATATTGGAGCGGGAGCTGTTAGATCGAGGCAAACGCGCGATCGTCAACCTTCTCGCTTGTCCTGTAAGTTGATAAATTGATATGTGTGTGTGTTTTATTTAAAGATGCGTGTGCTCATATTTTTAGTATTCATTATGTGATTTATTTAATTTAAATGTTGCTATTTGAGATTTAAGTGCATTTTATTTATTTAAAATCAGTTTTGAGAAATTTTGGTAGAACGGGCTACCCGGTGGGTTTCACCAAGACCGTGTGCACATGGTAGAGATTGAGAGATGGATATGATGTGTGTATGATTTATGGATATAAACTGGGATGCGTGCCTTGGTGGAAGCCTTTGCTCTCAGGGACCGCCAATGATTGGAAAGTTAATAATGGACTAAGATGGGTGCCTCAGTGGATGCCTTAGCTCTCGGGGACTGCTAGTGCCATGTATTTGGATTAAGAGGATGACTACAGCTTGGTGCCTAGGTTGATGCCTTTGCTATCGGGGATCGACATTCTATGTGGATTAAGTGGGCCCAGTTGGCCATTTAGAAATTTGGGTTTAAGGTTCTACCGAGATTTTTCAAAAGCTATATATATACGTTATAAATTATTTTCACTATAACTATATGGTTTTCAAAAAGGTTCGTACAACTCTTTTTATTAACTTACTCAATGAGGTCTGATTCCCCTTAATCTATTTTTTTTCAGGAGCTTGAGAGTTCGACCTCAGACCGCCTCTACGCCAGATTTCTTCGTCACCAGCTATATTATGTAAGTTATTATGAGTTGTATTGTAGTAGTGACTCTAGCATACTGCAGTAGTGTGTGTACTATGAGTTTGTATAACTTAAAAATACTTATGTATTGGAGTTTTAATGAATCACGCTTATGTATAATGTTTAAGATTGATTTATGATATTTGATGATGAAGAACATTTTATATTATGTATGATTATGTTTATTTTTAGAAAAATCAGTTTGATAATGTGTTCTTGCATGAAATAAATTTTTAAATTGAAGGTTTTATTTTTCTTTTCCTTAAGGCTTACTATGGGTTTCGAGGGTCTTATGTCTACCCATTCCCTAATGCCGGTCACGTGCCCTTGGGTTCGGGGCGTGACATTATATTTGACAAAAGGGGAGAAGAAGCTATGTATGTTTGTGATATGCTAAGTGTCATATGATCATGAATGTTAGCTAGCTAAGCTTTATATAATTATGTGATAGCTAAACTTATCAAGTGCTATATGCACTATTTTTTTGATGCATTTTAGTAACATTACATGCATATATGTTTGAAATTATTTCCTTCGTATTGGCTAATATTTTTTTTTTATGTTTTAACACATTTGTGTTTCTTTTTATTCCTAATGTTAAAGTTTATTTATTTTTTAAAAAAAGGGGGAATAAAATATTAAATTTATATTTCTTATCATGTCCAAAAAGGAGAAGAAATAAAGAAATATATTTATAAAGAATTTTTTTTAATGATTATTTGATATTTCTTATGTATGCTGTTTATTTTATACTCAATTACATAAATTTATGCATATATTAAGGGAGAGCAAAATTTTTCACATTTTGCATCAATTTAATTTGAAAGGAGAAGTTATTTTGTACAATGCATACTTATTCATGTCATTTATTTTTGACACTTACACACTTTATTGATTATCTTAAAAAAATTGGTTGTCAAAGCCAAAAAGGGGGAGATTGTTAATCATTTGCATGATCAAACTCTTAATTTTGGACTTTGAGAAACAATTTATATTCTAATGATTTCCTTTAAGTGTGTAGGAAGTTGATTGATTATCAAGAATAATTTTTTAATGATTGGAGACAATGAAATACTCCCTGAAAGAATATAAATATGCATTTCAATGGAGTATCTCAATCTATGCAAGTCCTTAATCTTTGAGAAACATTTATATATAAAAAATATACAAATTTGGACTCATAGTGGTATGCTTACGAGCGCCCTATGAGCCAACATTGTATAGTGACTTAATAGATCATTTGTAGCAAAATGGTCAGTGCTCCTCACAAGCTGTCCTCATAATCTTGAAGGGCAAAGATCAACTCATGAGGGCAGTCCTGATAACATTGAATGGCATTTTTAAATGCAATGGTCCTCAAACTAACGCTCACAAGCTAGGGTTTACTCCTCATGATCGTGAGCGGTGTTTTGATAGAAATAAGTCCAAAATCATTCAAAAATCAATAAGAGACATTGGAGACATAATTAATGCATCCAACAAGGAATTGGTTTAAGTGTTGTCCATTGAAACACTTGGGATTTTGTTTTTGAGTGAGCCTTGAAAACTTAAGTTGTAAGATTGTAAGAGTAAGCCATAAAACTCTTGTGTAATCTCTTATGAATAAGATTATGGGTGATTAAAAATCTTAACTTAGGGATAAGTTAGGTGGAGATGTAGGATTGTTGTTGAATCTAAACTCCTTAAATCATTGTGTTCTTCATTCTTCCTTCTCAACACTCTTTCAATTCTTATTTAATTTCTTAAAATTGTTTTTATTTTTTTAAAACCCTCATTAACCTTATTCACCCCCCTTTAAGGCATATTCATATATGTGTGTGTGTGTGTTAGAAAAAATTATTTGAGAAGCTTTTTTAAAAAAAATTATTATTTGAGAATGTTAGAAAGTATATTTCTAAGCGAATGTATGAAAGCTTATAAAGGTGCTAAAAATAATCATAAATAGAGGTACTAAAATGAATGATCATTGATACAACAATTAATCATGTACACATATTTCACTATGGGATAGTAAATCTATATCTGAGATATGGCAGGGTTTAGTGATTCGGCAAAATGTATTTAGGACACAACCTTTCACCTTAGAGATAGATGTAAAAATGTGCCTGAGGTACAAAACTCAAAATTATGTCATTTAACTTTGGTATAGTGTGGTGCAACCTCTAGGGTTAAGGCAGCATAAGAATAAATGATATGTGATAACTTTGGATGTAGTGATAGTAATAGTCATATTGATATCTACTTGTGCATTTTGTTTAGTATTCTGAAATACAAAGAATGCATCTAAATCTTATGATTCTTTAAATAAAATAATTATTTATTCTAAAGTTGATTAAATTAAACATGGTATCGAGCATCAAAAGTATATAATTAAATGTGAAAAGTGCATGAACCGATGAGGTCGAGATGATAAGTATGACTAGAACATTCAATAAATAAAGTTATATAAATAATAAAGTATAAAGTATACTATTATTTAATTCAAGAAGCTTTTTTTTCATAATCTGAAGGATTTCATTAAATAAACGTGGCAACAATTACATCATTGTGGAGTAGTTCACTTAATTTATTTGGTGTATTGGTCTAAACATCACCATTTTTAAGAAGAAAACATATTTATACAACTAATTTGCTACCTAGTTGAATTGTCTATTTATATGTAGCCTATTTTTATCTCAACTATCTCTACTTGAATGGAATTTATCTCTTCAATTACTATTGTTGTTTCCCATTTAGTGTGGTTTACGTCATTATGAATTACCTTGACAAATCCTTGAGCATCTGTCTCAATAATGAAATTCTATACATTATGGTTCTTTGCAAATCTAAAGGCTTACCTTATCGTTGCGGCTTCTGCAACTGTTACTGATATACTCTTCATTTTTTTGCTTCTACCTTGACAATTTCACCTTTAAAATTTCTACAGATAAAAGCTATTTCTATAGCCATCATTTTTGGGTTAAAGGTAGCGTCACAGTTGATCTTGAGTTGGTCTTTGTTTGGAAACTTTCACTTATTGACTCTGCTCTCATTTGAACCTTGTTGTTATCACTGTTCTTTATTTAGGTTGATCAACTTGCTTTATTGCTTGTTGATTTTTGTAACTACCATTGAGAGATCATGTGAGCAGTTTTGAAATAGCTCATCATTCCTTGCATTCCAAATTTGCTAGGAAGTGAAGGTGACTAATTCAAGTGACTCATCATGGTTAACAGATTTGTTATAAACCATATTTTTAATTAAGTGCTAAATTAAATTTTAGATTTAATGTTTATTATTATTATTTTATTTTATGAAATTATTATTTGTATAATTTAACAAATTTTATTATATGTGTTAATAATATTAGTTTTTAAAATATTATATGGTTTATTATTAAAATAAATTGTGGTGGAGATTTAAAGTGAAGTTTGGTGAAAAAAAGTATTTAGTTTATTAAAAAAAATAAAAGTGGCAGTAGCCACTTCTTCTTCTTCTTTCTCCCTTTCCTTCTTCCCCCGCCAACACCACCACCACCACCATGCCACCTCTGGCAACAACAGGAGCAACCCCTCCTCTCCTCAACAATGCCACCACTTCCCTCCCTTCCTTCTTTCTTTCTTGATTTTACATAATGACCGGATCAGAGAATAGCTTGCTAGCAACATTTTCGGCCACCTCAGGTCGAGGTAGATAACACGTTCTCTTTGTCTCGGAGTGGGCTTCATTTCCCCTCAATTAATTTATTTGGATAACTCTGGTAACAACTCCAGTTTTGTGAAATTATTTTTATGTTAATTTTGATTAATTTGCGAAATTGAGCTTGAATTCAATTTTATTAGGTTTAATGGTTAGTATATTATTGAAATTGAGGTTATGATCTCGCTTACTATGATTTTTATTTAATTTTTCAAAATTTTCAAGCGTCAGGTACTGTTCATGTCACTATTCTGAACAATCTTGGGTCAAAAATTTTTTATATTTTATATAGAGTAAACTTTGTTATAGAAATTTTGTGAAATGTGTGCAAAATTTTTATTATAAATTTTTGAATGTTTATGTGAAAAATGAATTTTTGGAAAAATTAGTATAAATTAGTAATTTTTATATTTTAGTTGAAATTATTATTAATTATTATGTTTTTGAAAATTTGAGTAATAAATAGCATTAAAATAATTTTTATAATTTATTTCCTATTTTTAGCTAATTATTAGTAATTTCCGAAAAAATATATGAATAATGATTTTATTTATTATTTTTAAGTTTAAATAAGTTTTTGGTTATTTTTATTATATATTTTAGTAATTTAAATAATTAATTGTAATTAATGCTATTTAATTGCCAATTAGAAGAATGGATTTTATTAATATAATTTAATTACAAATTAGAATTTTATTATTTATTTTGGAAATAAATATCTTTTATACTTTTATTATGTAAACAAATTGATTTGTGATATTTAAATGAATTTTTTTTTTATTTTTGGTGAATAATTGGAATTTATATTATTTTATTAATAGTGGATTGTGTTGGTTCTCGGTTGGGCAATAATTATAGTTCAGGAACCCAACCCGAGAAGTTGAACTTTATGGATATTTTGAAGTGTGTTTGCATACAAAATCGACTATACTTTTATAGAGAGATGTTCATTTTACAAAGGATACTTTCGGTAAATTTTTCGTAAAATATGACATCAGATCGATCATAAGTTTTGACTTTTAGACCAAGTCGTTCTTTAGAAATCTAGAAAGTATAAATTAAGAAATTATGTCTAATTATTTATTATTATTATTATTATTATTATTATTATTATTATTATTCATTTGAGTTGCACTGCAAGCTAGACCTATTAGACTGGGCCAATCAAACCAGGATAGAGGAGCGCAGTAGAACTATGAGTTATTATTATATGTATGCATGACATGTGGAGATCATTGTTAGCATCCATATTTTGATCATATGAATTTAATATATTAGTTTGCATCAAATTTTATTTATTTATTTATATGATTATATATATATATATATATATATATATATATATATATATATATATATATATATTATGTTCATGATTTGGATGCTTTACATATTTAATATGATTTCATTTATTTAATTATTTTTTATAAAATATTTTGGAGGATAGTCGTAGAACGTGCTACCTAGTGGGCTACACTAGAACTATGTACGCACCAATATGTTAAAATGCTAGCATTGATATTATGGAATTTATGATTTGAAATATGGATTATTTGAGTTTGTGAGGTTTATTGAGAGGTATGATTGTTATAGCTCGGTTGATCAAAAAGGGTCTCGAGGCTAATCAAACAGATGACAAGACTATTGTAGCTTAGTTGACTCAGTGTCTTGGGGCTAATCATACTGGCAGTGAGACTGCGAGAGCTCAGTTGACTTAATGTCTCGAGCCAGTCCATTATCAAATTTAAAAAGGAAAATTTTTTTAGATTTAAGTGAGCTTGTTGGCTAGTGAGGTTCAGTGATTGAGGTTGGGAAAAATTTTAAGGTAATGCTCCAATCCTACACCTAAATCCTTTATCATTTATTTGTTTATCGTAAATAGTGATTTCAAGTATCTGCATAAACTGCGTGTATGCATTATGTAAATATAAATATACGAATATTATTATTAATGCTTGTGTGTACGTACATTAGGTTACATGCATATATATAATAATGATTCACTCAGTGAGGTTTGATCCCCCTCAACTATTCTTCTCAAACCTCTCCTAGATTCCCTCTTCGCTGGGTTCTTTCTTTCCTAACTGATTTATTTAAACTTTGAACTTTTATCTCTTTATATTATTAGACGTTGCAGTAGTAGCATACTTTAGTTGTAGTATGTCTGAATGTTATGAGTTGTACTGTTGATCTAGAGTATTGTAAAAGACCTTAATTTGATATTATCTATAAAGTTTTGGTATGATGTTTTTATTTATGAAAGATATTGATTATGCATTAAAAATTTATATTCCTTTATATTATTTAAAGTTTTAATTATGAGGTATTTTTGTGGTGTGTTTGGTGTGAGTTTTTATTTTAAGGCTTACTATGGGTTCTAGATTCATATGAATTCCCGTTCCCTAACATTGGTTATGACTCCTAAGTTTGGGTTATGACAAAGTTAGTATCAAAGCCTAGGTTTAGTATTGTGGACCTAAGTTCGTAAAGTTGAGTTTTCTTTGAGACTACTACAATAAATTAGGTTCAATTATGTCCTTGAAAGGCTTTCCTTACTTATAGATTTTCGCGTAATCGTTAGGTGTTTGTTGTTGCATGAATTATAGGTATTATGTGTTTTATTTCTTTTCTTTTCAGAATGTGGCGAGTGTGAGTCGCTCTACCAATCGATGAACTAAGAAGGGAGTCTTACCAAGATGAGGCTTTACCCTTGAGCCACCAGTTAGGCATAATGGTAGAGGTAGAGATAGAGCTAAAGGAGTGGTAGGTCACAGTAGACAAAGAGAGGTGCAAGATGAGGAGCCTGAACACTAGGATTTTAAGGAAGCTACTTATGCACTAAGAGTTTAATAGGGTGCACCAGCTATGCATCAGGCGGGGTACCATCTATATAGCCTTTGTTTTAGCAGAAAGCCTAAAATATGTCAATTCCATGTATATTCCATGTTTTGAATCTTGTTGGTTTCTGCATTTTTTCAAGTGAGGTGAACACGAACTGCTTTTACCATAAAGACATCATATATTGATAATTAGTCCTTTCAAGTTGAAGTTTTTATTCTAGTTTCAGCCTCTATTATACCTATTTAGTATAGGGGTAGGTCAGAGGTAGTTTTAATTCAAAGGCCAAAGTAGTTATTGTAAGAGGTACAGGTAGCCTTTGAACTCGAACTTGCAGCATATATGGCTAGGATAGCCAGGAATAATGAGGGCTTTGTAGCACTTAACCAAGCATGACAATTATTTTGAATATGCTTTAATAAAGGAATTAGAAGATGTCTAATGCAGACGAAACACTTTTGTACTCTTTGATGGTGAAGTTATTAGTTTGACTACAACATAAGATTAGTACATGCAGTTAAATTAGCTTTATATGACTACTGTGACATGGTTTGAGTTTAAAGAGTGATTTCTAAGATACTTCTATCCACTTTTAAGGAGGGATAATTACACATGGCGGCTATTACGTAGAGTATGAGAAGGGCAATTAGTTAAAAAGAATACTTGTGAACTCTTCAATCATTATTTAATAGACATGATACAGTATAAAAGGAGACTAGTAGAATTATATGTTACAAGATTAAGTTCAATATATATATTAGCATTCGAGCTGAAGACTGAAATTTAGAAAGTTGTTTCCAGATTCAATCCTTTAGGGTGTGATTGATTTAGGCGTGATTTTGGGAATGGATTTGTTAACTCGACATTATGCAACTCTGGATTGCTGAGAGAAAGAGGTGAGGCATTATGTGCCCATAGTTACTAGGGATTTCTAGGACACAACTATGAGTGCATATAAAAGGATGATTGATTGTGTTTTTCTTATTTAAGCTATAAATAAGATTGAGTTTTATGATGAAGATGCTTAAAGATTTGGTTGATAAACCAAAACTTTAGTGATACAGATTATTGAAATTATTTGATTTAGATTTTAGGAAGATGATAAAAATTGGAGATAGAAGCATAGATAGAGATTATGGTTTATAAGTCGATAAAAGATATAGTTAATAGTGAGTATATTAGAATTAGAAGTTTATTAGGTATGTGATTTATAATTAATGGAGTCATATCTTGATTTATTCCACTTTGTGATAGAAAGATAATCTATTATAATATGTATTATGAGAATGGGAACTATAAATTATTATAAGATATGAGAATTTAAGATTTGAATATATAATTGATGGACATTAAATATGTTAATAAATTTATTGAATTTTATCTTGATGATGGATGGAATTTATATTCAATAGTAGAATAGAGTGATTTATTCTATTTTATTATATAAGAGTTGAATCATAAGCATGATTGAGACCTTGCTAAAGATGAACTAATGGAATGATGTTTTATGAGAAATTATATAAGCATTCCAGGGAGATTTGTTTTACTTAGAAAAGAGAAGAGATCGGATCTATGTTAAGTTTTGAGGTGTTTTAGAGTTGAGTATTAGATCGAGTTTTCTCTAGAAATCTAGAATATGTATAAGATTAGGATTTTTATTCTAATTAATTTATTATTATTTTTCTATAATTGCGCCAAAATCGAGACCTTTAGGATAGGGCCAGTTGAGTCATTATAAAGGAGCGCATTCCACCTGTGAGTTATTATTATATGTATGTGTTCCTTATAGAAAATATTGTTGACATCCACATTTCGAATACTTACGAATTTTATTATATTAAATTGCATTAAATGTTATTTATTATTGTTATTGTAAATATATATGTTTTCATATATATAAATGTGAATATTAATTGTTATTAATGGATGCTGCCATATTTTAATATGAATTTCATTATTTTATTTATGAAATGATGTTTTGGAGGATAGTAGTCAAACGTGCTATTTAGTGGGCCACATGAGGATTGTTGTGCAACGGTACGCAGGATGTTAAGTTATGATATATTGATTAATTTGAGTTATGATAAAGATTTAATTATTAAGATTGTGAATAAAGAGTGTGTTAGTGATATGCACTAGGTAAATCATGTATGACCATGTTTTGACTTTATCGTTTTATTTAATACAGAGGCATTTTTCATTATCATTTTATGTTATGATAATTATTTGAATAGTCAATTCTTACTAAGGTCATCAAGTATGTGACTTGATAGTAAAACCCTTAGATTAAATATGAGTTCTATTCAAATTATCCCTAGTCATAACAATATGTTATGGCCAATATGATGTTGATTGATGATTATGTTTTACTAATCATGAATATGAGATATTAACTTAACTCATAGGTACTTATCTAGGAAATAATGTACTAGATTGATCCATCATGAGAATACTATATAGATAATTGTCATAAGTAATTCTCATCATAATAATATTGATTTAGTTCTTTGACCTTGAAATCATCATGGATTCCTATATAACTATTATATATTTTGACACAATCTAACATTGTCTTTAACAGGATGGTTAAATATATTATTGTTGGATATGAAATGAGTTATGTGAGGAATGTGAGTGATTAAGAAGGATTTTGTCCCTCATTTAATCTGAGTAAGATATCTATAGACCCCTTGATAAGATAAACTGAGGAAAATGCATAGTCATGCTAAAGTGAATTGATAATGAGTTATCATTCTCAGTTTACTTAAGTCAAGAAATAATATGATTGAATTATATAAGGATGACTGAAACTATGCCTTATATTCAATCAAGATATCATGTGACAAAGAGATTACAATATTTATTATAAATTAGGTTATGTCAAATTATTGACTTCATATGACTTAGGTAGTCATAATGTCTTGCTAGAGGCCACTTATGACTTATAGGCCTAAATAGATATTTAAGGTCCACTGCCAACATCATGTGAACCTACAAGGTCACACATTTAGAACAGGCCAAAAACGGATATGGATTTGAGAAGCCCAAATATGCTTTATAAAAATAAATAAATAGTTTATTTATTTATTTATTTAAGATAAAAGGTATCTTAAATAAATAGAATATTATTTCTGATTTAATTTTAAATAAAATCATAATAATAATAATTAAGAAATTACCAAAAAGTTATTTTATTAAGTGAAACCCTAATTAGAGGTCTATAAATATGTTATATTTTTTAGGGTTTCACTAACTCAATTATTATCCACCAAAATTCATTTTTCTCCTCTTAGAAAAACTAAAACACAGAGTGTTTTTGTTCTTGATTTGTGAGAAATCAAGAGAAGTGCTAGCACACAAAGTTTTTATTTTAATTAAGGGTTGTTCGTGTGGATGCTTGTGGAGGACGGATTCTTTTGGAGACGTCTTGATTTGAACTACCAAAATCAAAAGCTCGAGGTAAGGTATCACCGGAGTGAACCTCCTCTCTGCCTTCTAGAAATCTTACCTCTTCTGCGTTTGTGGTAAGATTTAAAAACCCTAGTTTTAAATTAATTAATTGAATTACTTGGATCTGGGTCAGAGTTTATGGTTAAAATTTTTAATTTTCGCTATGTTTTTGAATCATGAAACCCAACAGAGTGGTGTGGCTATAGGAACTCGATTAACTCAATGTCTTGAGGTCAATCATGCCGGCAGTGAGACTATTAGAGCTCAGTTGACTTAATATCTTAGGGTCAGTCCACTGTCAAATTTGAGAAGGAAAATATTTTTGGATTTAAGTGAGCCTGTTGGTTAGTAAGGTTCAATGATTGAGATTGCGAAAAATTGTAAGGTTCTACTCTGATTCTCTGCCCAAAATCTTTCTACATTTATTTATTTGTCGTAAAATATGATTTCGAGCATTTATATGAAATGTATGTATAAAATAAATAAATATAAATATTATTATACTTATGCTTGAATGTCACATCCTTAGGTTACATGCATATATATAATAACGATTCACTTAGTGAGGTCTGACCACTCTCAATTATTTTTCAGGATCCTTTTCATCAGATCTCTCAAAGTAGTTCTCTTCACTGAACCCTTTCCTCATTGGCTGACCTATGTAAATTTTGAATTATCACTCCTTGTATTTATTAGATGTTGCAGTAGTAGTATTTACTTGTGGTAGTAAGTTACGTTGATGTTTCTAGTAGCTGTGTATTTGATTGAATATTTGTATGAACATATTTTATTATGATATGATATGAAGATTTCTTTATATTTAAAAAGTTTTAATTTTGAGGTATATTTATGTTTATGTTTTATTGAGTTTTTATATTTTTAGGCTTGCTACAGGTTGCAGATTCTTACGAATTCTCATTCCGTAGTGCCGATCATGACTCCCGGATTTAGGGTCGTGACATTGGACCTCTTTAACACATCATTACTTGCAAAAAAAAAAAAGTTGGAACATAATTAAAAATCCTCACTCTTTTGTAGATAGGATACTCAAAAGCATATACTTCCCCACATTAAATTTCTTAAAAGCAAAAAGAGGCAAATGACCTTCCTAGATTTGGCTCAGCATTCAACAAGGAAGGAAGTTAATTAAAGAGCACTGGCAATAGATGGAATATTTCATCAAGCCAGAATGTTAGAATTTGGGAAGATCAATTGGTACCGAACTTGCCACAGTTCAGAATTCGCTTTACAACACCTCCTCAAACCCAATACTGGCTTGTCAATGACTTAACCAACCCCCACTAGAAAAAATGGGATCCAAACATCCTCACCTAGGTTTTTGATGAATATAAAAAGGAAGCTATTGAGCAAATTCCTATCATGTGGCAAGGCGGAGAGGATAGGCTCATCTGGCATCATGAGAAATAATTTACTTAGTCATGTAAAGCTATAATTACCTGAAATCATTGAGAAATTCATGAAGCTTTATAATATATTTATTGAAGAAAAGTTTGTTATTCAATTTACTTATTGAGAATTTTCTTATGAAAGTACTTATTACTCCTATCTTTATGATTTTTCCAAAATATGTATATGCAATGAGCAACAATAAGGATGTTAGTGGGATTTGCAGTTGGATTTATTAAATTGACATGACAATAGATTATGATTAACAAATTGCTCATATTAGAAGGTTGCAGGATAAGCTAGCATTGTCTTAAGTGTTAGCTATATCTTAATGTACATGCTTAGATAAATGTATAAGAGTTAACTATAGTAGTAGACCTTGTATTTCCTATATAACGATAGAGGCTCTAAATGTTCAATAAAATTTAAAAGTTTATTTAAAATTTTATTTAGAGCTTTGAATGTAAAGTATTAAGTATGATTTGAATGTAAGTAAGAAGTGATTCTCCGCCACATCGGTACTCAAGTTAGGTAGTCTAAGAGTTATGACCATGTAGTGGAGGTGCCAATGGGGAGCCATGTCTCATTATTTGATATCACAACCTAGGTTAGAAAGTCTAGGTTGATATATTTCAAGGAACATGAAGTTACAAGTACAAGTGAAAGGAATAGTTGTTAATTGAATCCTTTGTGGATTTACTGATCCAAAAATGTGAAATTTGATTATGCTCGTTGTTTTAGAATTTGTAGACAACAATAAATACATAAATTCAATGTTAGTTGGTGAATAAAATTTATACTCAATGGTATAATAAATTAATATATTTCACCTTAGGACATAGGAATTGATTTATGATACAAATTGAGATCAAAATAAAAATGATTTATCAAAATATCATTTTTGTGCGAATTCATATAAATATGACAAGGATATCTCATCGAGAAAGGAATAGAAATGAGAAGCGTTGAATAAAAAAAGAGTGTCAGTGAACATATAACTAAGGTTAAAAACGAACCATGCTCTCGCTAGGGTATGAGAAGGAACCTCCGCCTCCAACGAAAGGGGAAGATAGGTCAACAAAAAAGGCTCATTTTCGGGAGCATGGCGAGGATGGTGATAGCCCAAAGGTAGTTTCCTTTAGGGATAAGCTGTTGAATAACGATCGAATGTAGGATAACCTCTTCGAAGAAGAGGATATCAAGTTTGAGATTAATGACGACGATGTAGTGATTAGCAAGGAGGATTTCATTCCCTCAATTTATTTTTCCCAGAGAATTCATGTGGCTTTGACTAAACCGTGGTGGTTAAGCTATTGGGGAGGACTATAGGGTGCAAGACAATGTGTGATAGGCCGGAGAAAATTTGGGCATCTACCAAAGGTTTTAATGTTATTGATCTTAAGAATGATTATTTTCTGGTGAAGTTCAACAATGCACTTAATGCTCAATATGCACTTATAGATGGCCCATGGATTATTCTTGGCCATTATCTTGTAGTTCAATTATGGACACCGCAATTCAACTGCTAGGAAGATGAGATGAAGAAGGTGGTTGCATGGATACGTATAGCAGGTATGCCATTGCAATACTACCATAGAGGGTGTTGAGGCTCATTGGGAATCTTATTGGAAAAGTGATTTGGATAGATTACAACATTGAGGCAGCGGAGAGGGAAAATTTGCAGGGCTAGCAATAGAGATCTTGAGCAGCCATTAGTCTCTCAGTTTTATTTAGATGGCAAGTTGCATAAAATTGAATATGAAAGCCTCTCACGTTTTTTTTTTTTTTTTCTGGTGTGGAAAATTTGGACATGTAAGTGACATCTGCCCTTTGAAAATCAGTGCCAATGTTGCGTCTAAAGAACAGACTAATAATGGGGATGCTCAGAAGATGGCGGCCACGGAGGTGCCGAACATGAACCCAAATTTTGGGCCATGGATGATTGCTTCAAGAAAAGGAAGGCCTTGGCGAAGAAAGAAAACTTTGACTGGAGAAGGCATGAAATCTGCAACAAAATTAGGGGGGAATAATGGGTCGAGATTTACATTGCTTGAAGAGGAAAATGGAGAAGATCAAGGTGATGATGGTGGAATGGCTGCTGTGATGGATGATAATAAAGGAAAGTGAGTCTTCGAGAAGAAAAAGAAAAAGAATGGGCCTATTTCAACTGGGCTTTTGACAGATGCAT
The DNA here is from genome assembly GCA_947683625.1 of Mallotus nudiflorus. Lineage (NCBI taxonomy): Eukaryota > Viridiplantae > Streptophyta > Magnoliopsida > Malpighiales > Euphorbiaceae > Mallotus > Mallotus nudiflorus. The sequence goes on from CANTUR010000269.1 coordinate 1,272,362, forward strand.
TCTTTATCAAGGGTAATGAAGGGATGGCCCAAAACTCTAAAATTTTAATGGATAAGGTCCTTATTAAAGCTAGGCCTTGGCAAGGGCTCGAGCGGGCCGAAAACAGCAGAGTGCAAAGCTGCACTCGGTTGTGGTGCTTGGTCCTGCTCCGGGAAATGAACCTGGAACTACGAGCAAGACTACTCTCAAGAACCCTGTATTAGTTAAAATGAAGAGAAGAAGTGCTGAAGAGCAACAACACTCAGGTATGCCACTTGATGAGGAAGGGAGTACGTCGGACAATGGTGGAGATGAGTCTGGAAGTGAATTTGTTTAAGATGATGTGGACTTAGATAATGAAGGGGATCTTACGGATACATATGTTCCTGTTACGAAAATGCAGGATTAAGGGCTGTATAGCCTGGTTGCTTGCCTATTTCTGAATGGATTTTTCTATAGTTTTTTAGAATTGCCAGGGAGCTGTGTCTCCATCTTTTCGAAGAGCTTTTAAGGAGTTGGTGAGAAGTAACAAGCCGGATATTATGGCTTTGTTTATTCAACAAAGTGGATTCTTGCGGTCTCATAGAATTGAAGCCACTGGATTCTTAGAAGGAATTTGGCTTTTATGAAATCAAGAAGTGGAGATGGAGGTGATTGAGAAAAATTAGCAGTACATCCACGTCCATGTGCAGAGAGGGTCCAATAAGGGCTGCTACTTGACTTTCATTTATGGAAGTCCCAATTCTATGATTCGGGGTTTGTGGAAGAATTTACGCAGGTTAAAAGGGATTGTGGATGGTCCTTGGGCGTTGGGTAGAGACTTTAATGCAATGTTGAACAGTTGTGAGCGGAAGGGTGGAGCCTCGAAGAGAAGGGGATACTATCAACTATTCAGGGATTGGTTTCATGGAGAGGGAATGATTGACTTGGGTTTTTCTAGACCTCAGTTTACGTGGGCTAGAGGTCTTTTGATGGAGAGGTTAGATAGGGTGGTGACAAATGATCTATGGACCAAAAAATTCCAGATTCAGGGGTTTTTCACCTGCCAAAAATACATTCGGACCATAGACCTTTGCTTCTAAAAACAAACCTGAATACTATATATGCTGGGAAGCGGCCTTTAGAGTTCCAATGAGCATGGGTTACCCATGATGACTTCAATATATTTATGCGTGCGAGTTGAAATAATGAGGGAGGATATCTTGAAGCAGTTGACAGATTTAAAGAAGCTGCGGAGGATTGGAATAGAAACTGCTTTGTTAACATCTTCTATAGGAAAAAAAAAAAAAAGAATTTTGTTACGACTCGCTGGAATACAAAAGGCGTTAGAATGGCAATGATCAAGGCACCTATTAGAGTTAGAGCAACAACAGAGACAGGAATTAGAAATAATTGTCACGCAAGAGGATATTTTTTTGTTGCAAAAAGCCAGAGCAGACTGGATAGTAGGCGGTGATAGAAATATTAAGCATTTCCCTCAAATGGTTAAAAACAGAATCAGGAGAGCAAGAATCATGACGCTCAAAATAGACGCTGGTGAAGTCTTAACAGAGCAAGAGGATATGAAGAAGCATGCTGTGGAGTATTTTAAGGCTCTATATAGTCATTCTACTGGGTATTTGCCAAGCTATGAGACTAGAGGTAGATTTCCAAAAATCTCAGAGGAAGCAATGGGAATTGTAACTGCAGAGTTGAAGGATGAGGAGGTGAAGAGAGCCATTTTTGGGATGAGCCTGTTTAAAGCGCCAGGTGTTGATGGACTCTATGCGGAGTTGTATCAATCTCAATGGAGTGTGGTGGGTGGTTCAGTATGTAATTTTGTTCATGGTGTATTTAAAAGAAGAGTTAATATCAGTTCTGTTAATAAGACCTCTCTTGTTTTAATTCCGAAAAAAGAAATTCCAATGGTCCTTCAAGATCTCAGACCAATAAGTCTCTGCAACACAATCTACAAAACGCTAACTAAGATTATAGTGAACCGTATCGAGGAAGTTCTCCCTCAGCTAATTGGTCCCGCTCAAACAAGCTTTGTGCCAGGAAGACACATCACTGATAATTTGATCTTAGCTCAAGAAATTGTTCACTCTCTAAGGAGGAAAAAAGGGGAAAAAAAAATGGATGATTATTAAAATTGATCTCACAAAAGCTTATGACATGGTGGCATAGGATTTTATTTTTGATTCTCTCATTGATGCTGGGTTCCCTCACTATTTAGTTGATTTAGTTATGAAATGCATCACTACCCCGACGATGGAAGTTTTGTGGAATGGGGAAAATACAAACATTTTTCAGCCTTTGCGTAGTATTCTTTTGCCCTATTTATTCATCCTTTGCATTAAGCGGTTGATTCAAAAAATTCAATCTTTGGTGGAAGATGGGAGTTGGAAACAGGTGATACTGGGTAGAAAGGGGCCTCCACTGTCCTATTTGTTCTTTGCGGATGATTTGTTATTGTTGGGTGAAGCTTCTTCTGATCAAGTGGAGCTGATTAATTATACTCCCTCTTCATTTTGTACGAGCTCGGGGCAGGTTGTGAACCTTACAAAATCTAGGGTGTTTTTCTCAAAGAATGTTGGTGGAAGAACCGCAGGTGAGCTGTCTAAGCTATTGGGCATTCCACTGACAGCCAACCTCGGTAAATACTTGGGTGTCCCCACTATTCACTGTCAAGTTACCAAGAGTACTTATCATGAAGTGGTAGAGAAAGTCCAACAAAGACTTGCAGGGTGGAAGATTAATTCCTTGTCACTCGCTGGCAGAGTCACCTTGGCTCAGTCAGTTATTTCAACAATCCCAGTGTTTACCATGCAAACAACGACGATTCCCTGGAGTGTTTGAGATCAAGTCGAGAGATAGAGTCGTAGCTTCATATGGGGCAGCCACAATGGTGATCGTAAGGTACATCTAGTTAATTAGGATAGTCTATGTAGTCCTAAAGACAAAGGTGGGATGGGATTAAGGAAGCTTCGTCTGATGAATGAGGCCTTGATGATGAAACTTGGGTGGACCTTACTGGCAAATCCTCAGAAGCTATGGGTGCATATGATGTTGGCTAAGTATGGGATTGATATATGGAGTTCCAAATGTGCTTCCCCAGAAGAATGGCTCAATGATCTGGAGAGCCATTTGCAAATCTTGGCAGGGTGTTCTGAAAGGGTGAAGATAGGTTATCGGGAATGGCACAAGAGCTAGATTCTGGAAGGATTCTTGGTTACTGGATGAACCGTTACTAAATGCAGCTATCCAGGAGGTCCCAGAGCATCAGCATAACTGGACGGTTAATTGGTTTGTGGATGAACAAACAGGGTGGAAGTGGAATTTGTTTGCCCATCTTTTACCATATCAGGCGCTTGTGATGATAGCAGGCCACCACCCTCCAGACGATGCGAGGGGTAATGAAGATGGTGTGTATTGGGGTCCGTCTTCGTCTAGATTATTTTCTACCAAGTCAACGTATGAAGAGCTCAACTCTTGGTCAGGTGAACGAAGTGGGAAAACCTGGAAATTAATTTGGACGTGGCCAGGACCTCAGCGGATCAAGATATTGCTTTGGCTTGTTATGAAAAATTGCATGCTCACTAATAGTGAGAGGTTTCGATGGCATGGTATTTCTAGCCTCTGTGAAATATGCGATGCTGATGATGAAACATCCCTTCATGCTATTAGAGACTACCCTTCGGCAGCTGCAGTTGGAGATCTCTAAGGCATGGAATGGTGGACGATGAGTTTTTTGAGCTGGGGTTGCAGCGTTGGATTGAAGTGAACTTGCTTAAATTCAATGAGGAAGATAATGGGGTGCCTTGGAATGTTGTGTTTGCGGTCTTATCAGAGACTGGTGTAGTGTTTGGGAGGCAGGTTTTGCAGCCAACTTAGGTGTTTGTTCTATCACAGCAGCAGAGCTTTTTGGGGAATTTTTGAGGGCCTTAATATTGCTTGGGATCTTGGGTACAGGCAAGTACAACTTGAATATGATAGCAGCTGTGCCATTAATTTAATTCAGGACCTTGTGAGGTATCATAAGCATTCTCAGCTAGTGAATGCCATTCGAAGAATGTTGCACAGGGACTGGATAGTGAAGTTAAGGCACATCTATAGAGAGGCGAATTTTTTAGCTGACCACATGGCTGCGTATGCTGCAAGGTTGGATCTTTGGTGGCATAGATGTCAGACTCCTCTGACGGAAATGCTAAAGTGGCTTGAACACGACATAGTTGCTGTTGGCTATGTACCAGGATGGTGCATTTGTAATCTTGTTTGGGTCTTTTGCCCATTATATATATATATATATATATATATATATATATATATATATATATATATATATATATATAGATATATATATATATAGTGAGCTTCAATTTATTATTTTATTTAGGTGAGAGATGATATGATAAGAGTACTTGCCATGCAAATGTACCTAATGAGTGGAATGGATTGTTAAACTATGATATGTAAAATAAGCACGGAGTTTGTATTTAATGGTATTTCTTTTAATGCATTTAACATAAGAAAATATATTTTTTTTGTTTCCAATTAATAAAAAAATTTAATTTGTTTTTTTATCTTAAAGAATATTTGTAATAGTAATTGAAGATAGTGAAAAGTATATTTTTTGTTTAAAACTTTATTCAAAACATCAATTTTTAAAATTTTCAAAATAATATTAAAAATATTTTTATATATTTTATATTTTGAATGCTTAAAAAATTAGTTAATGGTGCGGAAAAATTGATTTTTTCAATTAGTTTTTATACTTTTTGGCATTTTTATTGTAATTCATAATTATTAGTGTTGAAATGTTTTATTCAATGTTATAGACAACCATATTTAATTTTTACGGGCTCCCATTAATCAAGATCAAAAAGTTCATATTCAATATTTAAAGATCAAGAGGAAAGTATCAAATTTAAGATTTTCACTTTCTAAAGTAAAATTTTACCATTATATTGGACACTTTTATACTTAATTAGAATTTACTTATATTTTATTAACTTTATTAAGTATGCCAAATATAGTAAAGTGTAAAAAATATTTTTAAATATTCATATTTAAAAGTTAATATTTTTGTTAAATTTTTTAGTATGTTTAAATTATATTTTATCAAATGATAATTATGAATAATAAATGATTTACCTATTAATAATAAAATAATAAAATTTATTAATTTGAACTGAGAGATATTTTTACCTTTAAGCTTACATGTTTAAATAAGAATAATGATATTAGTTTTAAATTCATTTAATTTATTAAATAATTATTTATTAAAAAACATACTAACATATTTATAAGTTGTTATTTAATTGTATTAAAATGATAAAAAAAAAATTTAAAATTTGGCAATTTGATCTTTTATAATAACTTTAGGCTTAATATGTGTAAAAATAAAAGTACGAGAATTTAATATAACACAATTAAAGTTCAAGGGTTTAATGCATTAAATCTTAAAAGTTTAAGGGTTTGAAAATTGATTTTACCATTAACAAATAACAGAAAAGCAAAAAATGTATATTAATGATGTAGGGTGGCCATGTATTATTTCGTGTTTGGAACTGGCCGGTCAAAATCAGTACTGAAAACGATCGAATTTAGAACTAGCTTGAACCAGTCTGAAATCAAGGGAGGAACTAGTTCAGGGTCAGTTTCATCCTCTGAAACTATAAACCATCGGTTCTAGTTCCAAACATGATAGTTCTGATTCTAAACCATATTACAGAAAAAAAAAAAAAAAAAATCATTGGTAACATCCAATAATTCATTGAAAATGTGAATGCATGTTGCAATAGTCTCTGCATGCAGCGTCGGGGAGAGGCCAAACCTGCCTCGCCTATTTTTTTATTTATAAATTATAAAGAATTGAATTGGAAAAGACAATTTCACCCCTCTAATAGCTATATGACTTGTTTATGGTTAAGTTCAATTATTATCTATAAATAGCTAGAGGGGAAGGAGAGTTTTACTCACAAATCAAATTCTCTATATTTACATTCATTAATTTCAATTTATATTTTTTTCAATTATTCACTTTCTATATAATATTTTATTTATTTATTTATTCATTCACTTTCATACTCTATAATATTTTTTAATTATTTCATTATTCCTAACTTTTTTACTCAATCTCTTAATTCTCCAATTTTTGCATTCACTCATTGTATTTTTTAACAAAAATGGCAAATGAAAGTAAAAGAAGCAATAGATCAAGATCACAATATTTTGGTGAACCATAATCAAATATTGTTAATTTGGATAATATGATAGATAATTTGGAAGATGAATATTCAACACAAGAAAGTCAAGAAGCTTGTGTGGATAAAATTGCAACAAATATTCCACCACAAATTCAAGCAGAAAAATTTCAATTTGATATTTTTAAAGTTTATTTTAAGAGGCAACGCATTACGGATGACACATATGACATCATTTGCAATTATTGTGGTCAAAGTTATAAATTTAAAGTTGGAGGTGTCTATCACACGTTTAGAAAGCATTCGATGAACAAGTGTTCAACACAAATTGATGTTAAAAAAATAATCTCAAATTTCCAAGTATACAACATCCTCTTCTTCTTCTCAATAATTTGATAAATAAAATGAAATATAATTAGTTAGAATGATCAGTATGGAACATTTTTTTTTTTTTGTAGTTTTGGTGAAAAAGTAATTAAAGTTAAAAAATATTAAACCCATAAGCTAAACGTGTACCTAGAAATAATTTTAAATGTACTTTATTTAATTTATATAAACAAGAAAAAAAGAACTACAAAAATATTTTAAACTTCATTGGACATGAATGCATTTGTAATGATATTTGAAATGACCACTGGTAAAACCATTCATACATGGACATTACATGTCATTGGATTGATAATGACTGGTTATTGCAGTAAATAAGTATTGCATTTAAAGTTCTTGATGATCAATACACAACTGATAATATTTTTAGAATGATTAAAAATATTTTAGAAGAATATGAATTAGTAATTTTTTTTCATTTTCTTTTGATAATGTAGCTCCAAATACCACATCAATTAATGATCTTCAAACTCTTTCTCAACCTAATATTAGAGGTAAATTTTTTCAGGTTAGATGTGCATGTCATGTTTTGAATTTATGTGTTCACAATGTTTTAAGATCTTTGGTTGTGCTTTTATCTCCTATTAAAAAAGCAATTTCATTTTTATGGATACATCCACAAGTTATGAAATAATGGGAAAAATTTTATAAAGAAAATGGTAAAAGACCAAAAAAAAATTCTAAAAAAAAAATTCTCACTTGTTAGAATTCAACTTATAAATTATTAAATGAGTCATATAGATATAGAGATATATTGTGCACTTTTTATTTCCAATAATGTATCACAAATTAATTTATATCCACAAAATTGGGAATTTTGCACAATAATTTTAGATATTTTAAAAAATTTTAATGATGAAACATACATTTTAAATGGTGTTTATTATCCTACATCTCATTTATTATTAATTGAATGCATTAATATTGTTGGGACATTATAAGAATATGAAAATGATATTGTTCTAAAACAATAAAATTTATTGATGAAATTAAAATGATTAAATTATTTTAAATTTATCTCATTAACTAATCTTATTGCATGTGTTTTTAATCTTGAATGTAAAATAAATGGATTAAATGACTATTTAATTGTATATTATAGATGTTTAAATCTTATAGATAATTATAAAATGGATGTGATTTAAAAATTAATAATGTTAGAAGAATAGTATTATAATTATTTAATGAGTATTATAAAGATGTTTCTACTTTTAGTTCTACATCTTGTAGTTCTTATATTCCTTCTAGTTTTACTAGTAATCAAGTGGAAGATTAATAAATGAGAATTAGTTAGTGGTCGTGTCTTGATACAAAAATATAAAAGATCTCGAGGATCATCCAGTACATCTCTCGAACGTAACATTTATTTAAAAACTACATTTGAATTTGGTAATAGCAAAACAAGTAAGGTTTTTCCAATCCTTGAGTAGTGGAGTCAACGCTAAAATACATTTCCAGTCCTTACACAAATTGCTAAACTAACTTTTTAGCCTTGGTTCAATGGTTGGTGTTGAATAAGCATTTAGTGCGGGATGAAGTATTCAATCTTCAATGACTCCTGAATCATTAGAGGCACAAACATATGTTGATTATTAGACTAAAGCGGCATTAAGGACGCAATAAATTGAAAGAGAAGCAAACGATGATTTACTAAACTTCACAACAGAAGAAGGAACGAGAATTTCAACGTCCAGTGTAGGAAGTGATCAAATATAAAAAAAATAATAATAATAAAGGGTAAATAATTTTTAAAAGAAAACTAAGAGAACTACATAAACTTTGATTACTCTAAACCCTACGAGGATACATTAAAATTGTTAGACAACTTAATTTTGGTAAGAAAATTAAGTTCAAATCCTTTAATTTTTGTTCATTTCACTTGTCTAATTTAATTTATTAATTAAAACTCTTTAATTTTTTTTATTTCAAATTGATATATAAATGGTAAACTAATTTAATATATTTACTTTTATTTTATTTTTAATTCAGACTCTTTGAATTTTTTTTTAATTTTTTTTATTTCAACTTCAAATTAATTTATTTACCCTTTAAAGTAATTTAATTAATTTTGTAATATGAATATAATTATTTTTAATTTAAAAGTAAATTATTTATTTTTATAAAATAAAATAATATTACAACAACTAAATTGATTGAAATGTGAATCAGAATCAAAATCAAAATTAGTCTGGAATCGGAAATTAAAAGTTCCATTTTAATTCCACCTAAGGTAGAATTGTGAATTTTCAACTCATGAATCGTAACCGACAATTCTGAAATTGGGCCAGCTTGTTAATGGTTAACTATGAAATGGATACAAAAATATTCTACAATGAGAAATTCACATGCCTTACCAGACTAGGGAAATATTCGTATTTCTAATCAAACATAATACACATGTATTTTTCACATAAGAAAATTTTTCTTAGAAAAGAAAGGAAAAGTAAATGTAAGAGTTTTCCATACTTATGTATTCATTGGACCATAGAAAGGAGATGGAGAGAGTTAAAAAAAAACAAAGAAAGAAAGGAGATGAAGAGTAGTATATCATCTGAGCTCACTAATGTCTTGTATCAATTTGGTCGAAGGACAACATGCTGTAAAAAAATTGTTATAAAACATTTGTGATACTATAAAGGGATTCTACCTATGGAAACAAAGCGCAGTAGGCCCACAAGGCCCAAAAACCCATGATGATCTCCTTCCTCACCTTGCTTGGACTTGAGAAAACAATTTGACATTGACAATGACAGGGGTAATTACAACAATGAACCAACAAAGGAAAGACATGTCAGCTACATCAGTATGGCGGGAGAGGATCGTTATGCCAAATTGTTGCCTGTATGCTTATGCAAAGATGTTATGACCACGTTGAGATAACTATGTCAGCTCTACCAAAATCAAGTACTTGGTAGGCCTTCGCACGACAAAAGTGATGTCTAAGGGTGCACCCAAACTGTACTAGTGTAACTCATCCAACTGGTAAGGACGTGCATAGCTGGAATAAAGGATGCAACCCATGTGAACAATACCTACTCAACTCATTAAATAACACTTGGCACCGGGTAAGGGTATATATACACCCATGAATATAAAAGATGGTAAGAAAACCCTAAGCACCCTAAAAACCCTAGTTCCATTTTCATTATTTTCTCTCCTTCTCCTTCTTACTTGGTTGTCAAAATGGGTTTGCTGGAACCCTGCTAAGCAAACTCCCTCATTGGATTTATTTTACAGGCACAGTTAGTCACCTGGAAATGAACCGACATCATCATTGGTGCGGTGAGTGTGAAACCATCATAGTACCAACAGAGAAGAATGGAAAGTCTTCAAGCCAACCAACCCTACAAGCAACCCTCGTTGGACCTAGACCACTCAGTACACCACAACAAACCTTAACTAATCTCTCAATCTTATTAGATAATAAGCCCCCATTAACCACAAACACCAGCAGAACATCTTTATAAAATCAGCACATTCAGGCCTCCACCTTAAACACCAACCAAATAGCAACCCAAGAGATTACCACCATTATGGCCATGCTCTAAGAACTTACAGTTGCAGTTAATGACTTGACAAAGAACATGGTAGGGAGAAAGGTCTAAAGAGGAAAGGATGTGGAAAGAGCATAATTGAAGGAAGAGACTGGTAAGATAGCACTCTTTAAAAGAGATGGAGTCGATAGGGACTTCGCTAGATAGCTAGGGGATGAGGCAAAAGCTCAAGCCCGGGGCACGCATAAGGCCAAGGGAAAAAAGAATGTGGTTAGAGATAAGGAAGATCCCATAAGGTTCTTAAGGAACATTGGAGCATACAAGGTTCAAGAATAACTCCTATAAATAATCCAAAAGGTAGTGAAGAACATAAAGCCAAATGGAGAGCGAAAGGGGTTCAATCTTAGGGACACTTCTTCACTTTCCAATATAATCATAAAGGAACCATTCCCTGACAAATTCAAAATTCCACCTTTAAGCTTTTATAATGGATTGACGAACCCGGTCAACCACGTCAACACTTACAGAACCACCATCCACCTGCAATCCACTAAAGACTCAGTTCTTTTTAAAGTGTTCCTTACCACTCTGAACGGTGTGGTGCAGGAGTGTATCAATGGTTGGACAATGGTTCCATTTCCAACTTCGCCCAATTGTCCCAAGCTTTCATAACCCGTTTTATCACCTGCATTCCCCTAGAAGAGTCTTAATGGATTTGCATAAACTATCATAAAGGGAAACAGAGTCATTAAGAGACTTTATAGAGAGATTTAACAAAGATGTTGTTCAAGCTGATGACCTTAACATACTCATTACCATTCAAGCCTTAGCTGTGGGGACTACTTGCAAACCCTTATATGAATCTTTAACCCTATTACCCCCATTAACGTTCCCTGAGTTAATCACTAATGTAAACGATGGGGTTTAACACGCATCCAAGATTTTAGCAATCGTAACATTGTTTGAGCTTATAGCCCTAGAGAACACACTACGATGTCACAAAGACATAGCATGGAGATGAAGAGTCGCCACCCAGGGTAATAACTAGGACAAATCAAAATGGTGGTACATGATTCTTTAAAAGAAAGCTAGCACCACAACCAAGAGATTTTGGAAATGGAATACTAACTTCTTTCAATCTTGTGTTCATTTAGATTTATTTTATGAATTATTATCTTATTCTCTAATTACATGCAAATTTATTTAAACCTTAATTAAACATCCATTTAACCCAAAGGCAACAAGTTATAATATCACATGTAAAAATTCATATAAAAGATAGTGTCCCTATGTCTAAACTAGATTAATTTTATTAATTAAAGTTAGCTAATTCTATGTATTTTATTTACAAGTAAAATAGACTAAAGATGGTCCTACATGTTTAATAAATGAGCCTAAGTCTATTCATTTTAATTTAACTAAAGAAATGGGTCTATTGTCTCTAAATTTTTAAGGAATTAATTAGTGAACCTAATTAATTCTAACTTGATTTTAAACAAAAAATGGGCCTAAGTCTATTTGTTTTAAAAGAAATGAAATTAATGGGTGGAGCTAAATCTAAGTTAATTTTATTAACTAAAAATGGGCCTAAATCTAAATGGGCCTAAATTGATTTTAAAATTAATTAAACATAAAAATCCAATTAAAAACCTATTTATTAAATGGGTTAGAACCTAAAATGGCCTTGGGGCCCAAAAAGAATAAAAACATAAAAACAAGCCCAATTCAACAAACATACTAAAAATAAATCAAAACAATAATTTTACATGATTTTTCTAAAAATCCCTAATTCAATTTCATGCAACCTTAAAATTAGTCTCAAACCATCATTGATTTTAATTGAATTTTACCAAGATCTTAAATTACTAATCAATTTTTAGTACAGAAAATTAAAATTCCACTAATTTTCCTCTATTGGGGCTATTACAAACTACAGTGTAGGAAATTAAAGCAAATTAATTACAACCCAATAAAAGCAATGAACAAAATACTGTAGAAAATAATAAATCCTAAATTCTACGAGGATTTTACAAAATTCAATCCACGACATCTCATGGATTCTTCAATACTACTAAAATCTCACATCACCAACCTTACATCCAGAGCACCACATAACACCAATAAAAAAAAACAACAAAAATTAATTAGTAATTACTAATTCAATAAATAAAACAAAGAAATCAAATCAAAAACAAAAAAGAAAAATAGTAGAAGATGTTGTGCAAATGATGTTTGAATGCCCCCCAGAATGGGATTTTCACCGTTTTGAGATTGACTCTATTTTTTTTTAAAAAAAATTTTTGGACTTTTAAAAGCAAAGAACATATTTTTTTACTTTTTTGAAACCTATAATACAAGGTTAGGTCTTTTCTTTCCTCTGTGTTTTTCAATCCACTCTTTTTTCTTTTTCGTAGTAGCTATTTAGGCTTTTTTTCTACCTCTCTCCCTCAAGGGTTTCTTTTTTTTTTCGATCCTCTCCCCTTCTAGCTTTTAAAGCTTGGCCTAGCAACCTCTAACCCCTGCGATCACGTAAGGAAGTTGCACTGGATTTTTTTTTATTTTTGAACTTTTAAAATCAAAAGATAGAGTTTTGAAAAAATCAAAACTCACACAAATAGGGACACGTGGTGTCCTAGACTAATGAAAAAATTAAGAAATGACGAAAAAATTAATTTTCAGCATAAAAAATAAATTTTTAGTGAAAATTGGAATTCTGGAATGCCGATTGACATTGCTTAATGTCGACTGGCATTACATAATGCCGATCAGCATTAAATGCCGACCGACCACTTTTTATTTTATTTATTTATTTATTTATTTAATTAAATTATAAAAAAGGTCATTGAAAGTTTCTAATTTTTACAATCAAATCCCTAAAAAACTAATTTTGCAATTAAATCCACAAAACGTAGCAATTTAGTCCTTTAAATCAAGAAACTCGACATTAAAGATCAATTCTCGATTATATTTTCATCATAAGGGCTTTTGTCGCACATGTGCACAATTGCATCCCGAAATTGGGTGCTTATAATTGCCCCCTTTATCGATGTTTGCTTGATAAATTGCAACAAAGCAATAGTAGCACACAATTTTAAAAGAAAGAATTAGGGTACTTTATTGTATCCTAATTGACATGTTGATGCTTAAATTGTTGAGCAATTTTAAGCAAGACACTTTATTTAATATTGTAGACACCTAATTTTAAGCAAGATACTTACCGAGTATGATATGTCATTTGAAACATTGTACGTCCGAGTATAGCAAATTCATAAGCAGAAGCCTTAAGGGGTATAGGTAAGTACCCTAACTTTCAATTTAGAAATTGGGTACTATTTTGCTTTGCTGCAATTTGTCAAGTAAATAGTGACAAAGGGGGGCAACTGTAGACACCCAATTTCAGGATGGTATGTTATGGATGCAGTAAAGGACTCCAGTGATGAAAATGTCTTCGATACTTAATCCTTAAAAAATTCTAAGGGCTTTTGAAGGAAGGATTTAATATTTTCAGGGACTAAATCGCAAATTTCTTTTTAGAACCTAATTGCAAAATTTAAATTTTTTTGGGAGCCTTTTTATAAATAAAAAAGTATGTCGGAATTCCATAATTCCAATCGGAATTATGTAATTCTGATTGGAATTATAACAATTCCGATCGGGATTATACAATTCCGGTCGAAATTGCACAATCCCAGTCGGAATTGAATTCTTCCATTTTTCCTATTTCTAATTACTTCTAATTTAGTGTTTTAATTGGTTTAAACTTCCTAATTAATTCAATCCTAATTGGTTTAAACTTCCTAATTAATTCAATCCTAATTACTTTAAAATTGCTAAATACACTCTAGGAATTAGAATCACATTAGGATTAGGGTTAGGGTTAGGCTTCTTGGTTTTACTATAAAAAGAAAGGAAGGGAAGCAGTAGTAAAGGAAGAGGAGGAAAAGCAGAAAAGGGGTGTAGAAAAGAAAAGAAAAAGAAGGAGAAGGGATGGGAGAACAAGAAGAGAAATCGTGATTTTCTTTTGAATTTTCTACAAAAAAATTCCTTTTGATTCAATAATCAATTCAAGACTCGTGAATAATTTTTAAGGAGAAAGATTCGAAGATTTGTTAAGAACGGTGAACTATCAATCTGAGGAGCACCCTAAATCATCCATAAGCATATCATATTCTTCTACTCTTCTTTTATTTATTTATTTTTTAATTATTTTACATTATTATTCTTATTATTTTATCATAATTTATTCATTAATTATTATTTTATTTTATATTTTATGGTGATTATGGAGGAAAATGCATAGTGATCATATGAGGGAGATGAATTTCAAGTCTGTAGAAGACTATAAACAAAGCCCCGTAGAGACTTAGTTTCTAGGGTTTTATTTTTATTTTATTCTTTATTGTTATTTTATTAATTTTTTTATGAACTAATGTAATAGCCCCAATAGTGGGAGTAATAAAATTATATGTGTGGTTGCATGTTTATTTTGATTAAATTGGTTAGTAAAAATTAGGTTTTAATTTGGTAATTCTTTAAAATCAATGGAGGATATAAATTAATTTAGGTTGCATGATAATAAAAATTAGGTTTTAGTAAGGAATAATTTAATTATTTGTTTGATCTTATTTAATTGTTTCTTTTATGTTATTATTTGTTTTTAGGTTTATTTTTATATGTTTTGGGCCTTAAGCCCACTTTAGGTATATATTTAAGTTTAGGTAATTCTTTTAGCCCATATCACTTAATAATTAATTAGGTTTAATTAATTAAAATACACTTTTAGGTTCATAATTAATTAGATTTTAGGTTAGATATATCCTTAGGCCAATTTAGTTAATTAGACATAGGCCCACCTAATTTAATTTAATTAATTTAGACTTAGCTCACTTAATTCAAGCCTTCTTTCATAATTTGTAGATTTAAGATCACTATTTAATTAAAACATGTAGAATTAAGCCCATTAATTTAAATGCCTTCATAACATGTAGAATTAGGCCCATTTTTATTAAAATTAATGGACTTAGGTTCTTTTAATTAAAATCAAAAGGAATTAGGTCTTTAGGTTCACTTGTACATTAAAATATTTAGACTTTAGTCCATTTATTTAAAATCCATGTAGATTAGACTAACTTAGCAACTATGTAATTTATTGAATGCATTATTTACTTGTATATTTCATGACTAGTCTGCCTTGGAGTTTATTTTTTTGGGTTTATATGAAATTACATGTAAATAGAGAATAAGATAGTAATTCATAAAGTAATTCTAAATGAACATAGGACTGAAAGAAGTTGGTATTGCGTATCCAGAATCTCCTAGTTATGGTGCTACCTTTTTTTTAGGGAATCGAGTACCACCTTTTCGATTTGTCCCAGTTATTACCATGGGTGGCGACTCCTCATCTCCACGCCATGTCTTTATGATGGTGGTTAGTGTGTTCTCTAGAGCCCTGAGCTCAAACAGTGATGCAATTGCTAAAATCTTGGACGCACACTAAACCCCACCATCTACAAATATGTTTCACTATATTTCCTATGGAACGTCTAGTGAAACTTCTGCATTTCACTATATTCCCAGTGGGATGTCTAGCGACTCGTGATTTGAAAACATACTATAGTTCTTATGGAACATCTAGCAATAATACCATAACTCTGTGTAGTGTCTGGTAAACTACACTATATTCCTTTTGGGACATCTAGTGACAGTGGATTTCGTTATATTCCCCGTAGGACATTTAACAAAATAAATGCAACGATTCTCATTATATTCCCTATGGGACATTTAGCGGTTTATGAAAAACATGCTATAGTTCATGTTGAACGTCTAGCAATCTGTGATTTAAAATTTTTCTATATTACCTACGGGACATTCAGCGATTCGTGACTTGAAAAATGTGTTATAGTTCATATGGAACGTCTAGCAATGATACTATAACTACTATGTAGTGTCTAGTGATAAAAGGTTTGAAAAATTTTCATGTTATAACTACTATTGAAGCACATAATATGCTGAATTTGAAATTCATGTTACAACTACTGTGTAGCACATAACATGATAATTTTGAAATTTGTGTTTCAGCTATTGTGTAGCACGAAATGAATTTTAAAATCTTTTGATTTAAAATGATGCATTTAAAAATGCAAAACTGAATTCTGTAATTTTATTTTATATTTTGTACTTGATAGAAAAAATTCAGAATTTAAATACATATGTAATTAATAATGATTCATTAATTGATGACATGAGTTAAATGAATTAATTAAGAATCAAATCCTAATCAAGATGCAATTATGGACAAAATTGCAAAGAAAAACTTGATTTTGAATGCAGGCATAGTCAAGGGACCAAAATGGATATTTTCCATTTATAAGAAGCTTCTCTCCTTATTTTTTAATGCTATTCTTTCATTTCCCTCTCCATTTCTTCTTTTTTGCTTTGATTTTCTTCTTTTGATTTCTTGCTCATCCAAAGTCTGATTTACGATCCATCAGACCTTATGGCTAACCCACAACACATGCTACACAGAGGAGCAAAGATTCCAGCTAATCCAACCATTATGCCTCTCTGTTTTCCTCAGAGTAACCTTAGACTTTAAGAGGGTTCTACTGTGCTTCCTTTGACTCACCTTCACCTTCATAGGTGCACAGATGTGGGCAATGAGCTAACACTTTCTCATTTCTATTTATTTCTACAGAAATTTATTCACACAGTTACTAATTAGAATTAATTTTAGAATGCAAATTAGTGTGTATATTAATTAAAAATACTAAAAAATGCATGAAAATTTTAAATTTAACCAGGGAATATAGGATTTTAATTGAATGGCCGACTGAAACTCTAAAAATTTGAGTAGGAAGTCCAAAAATCAATCAGCATTTGTGCAATGCCAATTGGCATTGTACAATGTTCATCGGCATTACACAATGCTGATTAGCCTTGTGGAATACCGATCTGCAGCATTGTGTAATGTCGATCGACATTCTACTTTGCCGATCCAAAAATTAATTTTATTAATCAATTAATTAATTATTATTATTTCTATCCTCAAAATTCTCCCAACGACCAATGAAATTCATGGGCTATTTTCATATAGCTCATGAATTAATTCATGGGCTGCTAGAGAATGTGGCATAGCTGGTATGGGCCTCCGGGTTTAGACGATTTACTGCTGGGCTTTTGACAACTCGAGGGAGGTCTAACCGCCATTCTTTATTCACCCTAATTGAGCGGTGGATGGACACTACCCACACGTTCCATACTCGTGTAGGTGAGTTGACTATTTCGCCTATGAGTTTTTTTGCAATCATGGGGATTGCCTTCGGAGGGACTCCAATTTCCTTCGATATCAACTACTGCAGTCTCCATGAGCATGCGCGGAGTCAGTATGTACGAGATTGTTCAGATTCACTTTGACGTGGAAGAATCGAAAGAATGTTGTTCTTTTATCGTTAATCAAGGGATTCAGACATTTTCCTACCATCACTCCTCACCATATTGCTCATAAGGCAAGGTGTCTCCTTCTGATATTACTTAGCACGACCCTCTTCTGCAAGACTAGTCATAAGGTCAGCATTGCCCTTCTCGGCCCTCTTCAAGACTTAGATCGAGTTCTCACCCTTGATTAGGGATCTGCTATGTTGGCTTATCTGTATTATAAATTAGACACTATCTAGGTATTGTTACCACGTGTGGCTCTTGGCATACTTTTTATGTAAGTCATCCTTTTTTTTTTACTTATTTCCTCTTTCCAGATCTGGAGTTTAGAGATTAGGCTAATTTATGGTTTCAGTGCTATCAGTTCTGATAGGAGGCTCCCTCTGATGTAGAGATAGGGCTCTTCCCATATAGCGATTGTTAGGAATAATCTGTAAACTTATTGTGATCAACTAAACACTGTCAAGTGGCACCTGGTAGGAAAATATAATCATTAGTATTTCATTATTTAATGCAAGTTAAACTTAATAATATGTTTATAGATTAAATCTAATTAGCTAGAGGGAGCATTTGACATCTAGAGGTATGATTTCATGATTGCTACATTACGACTCGAGGACATGAGGATTTTGCTCCCTGGTTATGGCTGCCGGATGTGGTATTTGGGAGAACGGGTGTATCGATGGCATTCTGGACCTTCCCGACACTATATTCCCTCTGATGTTCCTCTCTCAATGTTATACAATTCTCATCTGATGAGTTCCTAGTTGAGAGAGGCATTACAGGGATATGACACCATGCTTTTTCTTAAGCAATCTCGTCATTACCAACGGTTCATCCATGAGAAGCTCTTGGAGTAGGTTCCTGTTGACCAAGCTAAGGTAACTTCTGATCATTTCTGTTCCAGAATGTTCAAATCACTTATTTTCTTTTCTTACAATTTAAGGAGATTGGCACCCCTGCCGACGAGGTGATGGAGCAAGTGGCCGGGACTACTCAGGGGGTTAAGACTACTCTTAAACTTGAGATTGTGCCTGAGGTATCTAGGCCTAGACCTGGTCATGCATAGTAGACTCAGTATGTTGGGACCAGTTATGAGGGAACCTTTGCTGGCACTGTTTTTGGCGATGTCCCCCTTCCTGACATATCTATGCTCTATTAGGCTCCTGCTGTTCAAGCTCTAGTTAAGCAGTAAATGCATTTCGTTAATGTTTAGCTCCCCAGCTTTTCTCCAGTAGATACTTCTCATATGATTTTGTCTTACTTATTTCTTGTACTACCTATACACTTGGTATTGATGTTAGTGCAACTTTACAAAATAGGTCCCCTGGACACAAGCAGAGTATTTGCACGAACTCGCCTCATCTTAGAGGTTATTTACCATGCAGGTCACAGATAGTTGGCAGGTAAGCATATACACTTATTATGAAAATGTATATATGGTATGCATGAAATGCATATGATATGATGTTTCCTATATGTGTAGAGTTATTCTAGGGATCTGGAGTGGGAGAACGAGATGCTTCATTGGTGGCTTACGAACTTGGGCATAGACCCCTATAGCATTGGTACTTCATCTTTTAGACCTCCAAATACTTATCATCATGATGACCCTAATAGAGGATGGAGCCCATGGCCTGATAGTGGAGCCCAAGATGACTAATTCTAAGCTGTCTTCATTTTTTATTTATAGTTATGTCAGACTACCTTCTTGTACTTATCTATTTCAAATTTCCCTTTCTTGAAAATAGACTTGGATGAATATATGGTCCTAAGTGAATTTTATTTATTTTATTTTTTATTATTTTTTTTGCCTTAACTTTTACCTAAGCCGCCCTTTTAGGTTTTTAACTTAGCGGGCTTTTTATTTTTACTTTTCAAATCTGGTTATAACAAAAATTAAGTTTTCTTGCTGCTCTTGCTAACCTTTTATCCTATTAGCCTCATCAGTTACAGTCTCGAACCTTGAAGATGAAAGGCAAGCACACTATAGACCATTGGATTGATTGGATAAAGGGTGTCACGGACATTGAGATTTCATGGGTCTACCCTTAGTGGAGACTGAAGTTCATGATTCTTGACTTATATGATTACTGTGTTCCCATCCTAGGGTTACACTTTTTGACTTTCATTCCCCCTTTGTGCCTTTATTGTCAATATGGCCGCCTACAATTCATTATTATTATTCTAACTGATTTCGAGGGCTTCCCTATTAGGCAGCTCTATAAATAAGGTCAGGGACTTATGGCCTCACAGAACCCTTGAGCGTAACATATTCTTGAATGTTGATAAAGCTACTGATGATAACTACAAGAATTAAGTCATGATACAAGCTATAAAGCCACCTGAATTTTCTAAATACAAGAGGAATTAAGCTTTACATGATGAATCTCAGAAGAAGAAAAAATAGAGGCACCAATAAAATGGTCTCATAGAGCTAATTTTAAGCTTTTATGTTCTATTTTCCTTTCTAGTACTTATGCATCATAAATAAGGTAGAACATGCAATGTTATAACATAATTTAATTTTAATAAGATTCATTAATCAAGGCCAAAATCAGTACATGTACTGCATCACATGACATAACTCCTGTGGATTTTCTAACTGAATATTTTTCATTCACATTTTATTTCCTTAACTTTTGCCTGACTAGCCCTTTGTGGGTTTTCTAATCAGCGGGACCATTTTCTTTTATTTATTCCCTAATTTTTGTTTGCCAGCCCTTTATGGGTTTTTTCAACAATGGGAATCTCCTAATTTTTTCCTGACTAGCCTTTTCAGGTTTTCTAGTCAGCGGACTTTATTTTCTTTATACTACTTTTTTTTTTATTTTTATAGATAGTATTTCTTGAGGCGATCCAGATTAATAGGCTCTATGAACTTATTCCCTTTAAGATCAAATATCTTGGTAGTTCCCTTTGGCAGAATTGACTTGACTAAGTATGGTCCTTCCCAATTTGGTATGAATTTCCCTCTTAGATCAAACACCATTGTTTTAGACTATTTTAACACCATGTCCCCAGCTATTATTTTCCTTGGCCTTACTTTCTTGTTGAACGACCTTGTTATACCCCTCTAATATATCTGAGCATGAAATAAAGCATTCATCCTCTTCTCATATAGAGATAGCATATGACCATATCTCTTTTGTGCCTATTCACTCTCAGGCATTTTGGCCTCCATAACCACTCTTAGAGACTTTATCTTAGTTTCTATAGGCAAAATTGCTTCATAGCCATACACCAAGGAGAACAGAGTTTGGCCTGTGGCAGTTCTGGCTATAGTTCTGTATCCCCACAAGGCAAAGGGAAGGTACTCAGACCAGTCTTTATAAGTTTTGACCATCTTAGAGAGGATTTTCTTAATATTTTTATTCATTGCTTCCATTGCTCCATTAGCCTAAGGCATATATGGTGAAGACTTATGATGCTTGATCCCATATTTCTATAACAACTCTACTGTCTCTGCTTGAAACTGAACCCCATTATCCATCACAACATGATGTGGAACCCCATATCTGCAAATAAGATTCTTCTTAATGAACTGGGCCATCTGCTTCACCTTTAGAGTATTAAAAGATTCAACCTCTACCCATCTAGAGAAGTAATCAATTGAAATAATTATATGCTTATGACCATTCAATGTTGTTAGCCTTATTTCTCCTATGATATCAATCCCCCATACTGTAAAAGGCCAAGGAGATGATAAACTATTCAGCACTATTAGAGGAAGATGGTTGAGATTCTCATAGATCTGACACTAATGGCATTGCCTTATTGTCTTAATGCAATCTCTTTCCATGCTCATCCAACAGTACCCTTGTCTAATTATCTTCTTTGCTAGGATTACTTCATTCATGTGATAATCGTAGGCTCCTACATGAATCTCCTTCATTACCTCTTTTGCTTTATCTTTCTTGAGACATCTGAGCTGTATCCCATTTGGCATTCTCTTATATAATACCTTATTGTGACTTGCAAAATTATGTATAAGAACACGCAAGGCATATCTCTTTTTTGAAGTGGCTTCATAAGGATGTTTTCCTTCCTCAATAAACCTTTGAACATCATAAAACCAAGGCTTCTCTTTAAGCCCTACTTGAATTCCCATAATCTACTCACCCTCATAACATGGAGCTCTTGATTTCATGATCACTAACGACTTCATAGTCAATCTAGTTACACAGTCCCACATTGAAGAGAGCGTTGCTAGAGCATCTGCCATTTGATTATTATCTCTTGATAGATGGATAAAAAGACATTTGGTAAAGTTCTTTATTAAAGTCCTCAAATAGCAGACATAGGGTTTAAAATTTTCCTCCTTTACTTCCAATTCTTCGTTAGTCTGATTAATAACCAACATTGAATCCCCATATACTAATAACTCTTTTACTCCAACTGCCATTGCTGCTTCCACTCCATGAATGCATGCCTCATACTTAACCATATTATTGGTTACTTTGAAATCCAGTTTTTTGGCTATCGGTATGGTTTCTCCTTCTAGCATAACAAGGATCACTCCTAATCCAACTCCTTTGTTATTTACAGGCCCATCAAAATAAAGCTTCCATTCCTGATGCTTTACAATTGCTAGATTCTCATTTGGAAATTCTAGGTTCTACGGCTCATCACCCTCTATTGCATTCTATGCTAGGAATTCTGCTACTGCCCTTCCTTTGATAACCTTTGTGGTAATGTACTCTATATCAAAATCAATTAGGAATACAAGACATCAAGACATTCTTCTAGTCAAAGCAGGTGTCTACAATAAGTATCTTAAAGGATCTATCTTTGAAATAGCTTAAACCCTATAAGAATGAAAGTAATGCCTCAATTTTCTTATTGCCCAGATCATTATCAAACATGTCTTTTCCACCAAATCATACTTTTCTTCATATGGCAAGCACTTTTTATTGAGGTAATACACTGCATGCTCTATCCCATCTAGTCCTTTTTTAGCTAACATTGCCCCCATTACCTTTTCCTTTAGAGCCAAATACAAGATTAATAGTTTACCTTGCCTTAATGGTCTCAGTACAGTTGGTTTGGTGAGATATTCTTTTATCTTATCAAAGGTGTTCTAACAATCATTATTCCACTTTACAGGTTGATCTTTTCTCAACAGCTTGAAGATTGGGTCATAAATATTAATAAGCTTCGCAATGAACTTGCCAATAAACCCTCTCACTTCTTTTTATATCTTTGGTGCTGGCATTTCCTGAATAACTTTCACTTTATCTGGATCTACTTCGATTCCTCTACTACTAACTATATACCCCAGCAACTTCCTTGAAGTAACTCCAAAAATGCATTTCTTCGAGTTGAGTCTCAGACCGTACCTTTCAATGTGCACCAAGAACTTGTCCAGTGCTTTAAAGTGTCCCTCTCTTGTTTCTGACTTGATCATCATGTCATCTACATACACCTTAACTTCCTTATGCATCATGTCATGGAAAATAGTGATAGCTACCCTTTGGTATGTTGCACCTGCATTTTTTAACCCAAAAGGCATAACCTTATAATAATAGGTCCCCCATTCCATAATGAAAGCTATCTTGATCTTATGCATAATTGCCATTATTATCTAATTATATCCAAAGAACCATGAAAAAATACATTGCACTTGACGCCACACTATCCACTATGACATTTATGTGAGGTAAAGGAAAGTCATCTTTTAGACATGCTTTATTTAAATCTCTGAAATCGACACACATATGCACCTTACCATCTTTCTTAGGTACCGAGACTATGTTTGCTAGCCATTGGGGCTAATCTACTACTTCCAAGAAGTTAGCCTAAATTTGTTTAGCAATCTCCTCTCTTATTTTCTTAGTCCACTCTAGTCTTTGCCTACACAATTTCTATTTAATTAGCTTTATTTCTGGATGAGTTGGAATATGATGCTCTATAATTTCCTTGTCTAAACTCAATATATCTTCATAAGTCCAAGCAAATACTACCTTCCTTTTTATTAATATTCTCTTAAAATTTTCCCTCTCTTCAGGAGTATATCATGTGATATAGAAATATTCTTTGGATTATCATTCGTGCCCATGTTAAAGGAATCAAATTGAATTGAATTAATGTCAAACAGGCATTAATGATCAAAATTCTAATGCATAGAACTATCAGGATGCACATCACACAAGTAAGCAAAACCAACATTCATATCATTGACCATGGAAAAATTATAGCTTTCATCCTCATAAAGGCCGAACATTATTACATCAATTTCTTTATAAAAAAAAGATCACTAAAACTATTACTAATGATAGTAGCTAAATCCTGGGGTGGCAGACACAGCAGCTCTTCAACAGCAACATTCCCCATTCTCTCAACTACCTGCTTCATCACTTCCTCTTTGTTATCCTCTAATAGATTCACAATTTGCTCCTTAAAGATCTCAAACCCAAGAATGTCTTTTCTAGCAATATTGATAGATTCCTTGGCACTTAGATAGTACTTGCCTTCCCCTGGCTTGATAAAATTCTCACTCATTAGCCTGATTCTCCCTAATGGCTTATTTATCTTGGCCTTTCCCTTCTTCCTTCCTCTTTTGCTACCAGGTTTTATTTCAATGCACCCTAATCCCTTAGTGTCACCTTGACTTCTGAATTCTGGGGGTTTAGGGCTTCCTTGCTCATTCTTTCCCAGCCCCTGCCCAGGTTGATAATTCATGCTCTCCATCAACTTCACAACCCTTGGGTCCATTTCAGTTCTGTTAAATATCCCAGCAATTTGGAAACCAGGAGGAACACACACTTGCTTTTATTTCTCCAGTATGGCTGCCATAGCTACACTGGTTTCAGCTTCTATAGTCACAACCTCTCCTTAATGAGGGAATTTTATCTTCTAGTGCACAGTTGAGGGTACTCCTCCAAGAGTATGGAACCATGGCCTTCCTAGTAATAAGGTATAGGTGACTGGGATATCTAATATAGTAAACTCAACAGTGGATTCCACAGGTCCTGTTTTAACTAGAGCTTGGAATGTCCCCTCCACATTCTTAGTGCTATCATCATAGGCTCTGATTATCAGGTTTGAACTTATTAAGTCATCGGCTTTGAAACCCAAATTAGGCAGGATCTTTAATGGACACACATTAATAGCAGAACCATCATTAACCATTGCATATTTGGTTTACTTCCTCTTCACTTCAGCTGGGATAAATAATGATTTATTATGATTTCTTCCTTCCAAAGGAATTGAGAACGTTATCAACCCGTGTTTCTTTTTCATAACCTTTGCTACCATAGTCTCAGGTGTAGCTGATGTATTAATGTTTATGTTTGATAAAGCTTTGACAAGAGCTCTTTTATGACTACTTGAATGCATCAATAGCTCCCAAATGCTGATATTTGCCTTAGCCTTCTTTAGTTATTCCAAAATCAAGTCTTCTTTTTCTCCTCCTTCTATTTCTGCATCCTCTACCTCATCTCTTTCTACAACTCTCTCGATTTTCTTTTTTGCTGTCTTGTAATTCCTCCCACTCTTAGTGACATGATTCACATTGGATTTATTACTCCATATGTCGAGACCAACAGGACTTTCCTTGTTAAAGTCATACCAGATGTCTATAACCCTAATAATCTAGTCCATTTTTTCATTTTTCCATGCTTCTACTATGCATGTTTCTTTTCCTTCCATGTCAAACTTTTTCAGATGCTCACTCACTAGCTCCTCGATCCCTTGCTAGGAATTAAAGACCCTTTACTCTCCTCTTTGAACCATTCACCCCATCCTATAGGCACAATCTCCTCAAGGGGTGTGTCACTAGAAGTTGGTTTTGAATAGAATACTTTGTAAGCAAATTTACCTAAGGGTTACCCCAACAAATCCTTAACTCCTCTTTATGATTGTTCTAGAGTTTTGGATTCTTTTTCTTCTTCTGTTGGCTCATTGTCTAACTCATCACCCCATCCTGAAGGTACTATTGATTTAACAAGGATATCAGCAGAGGGTGGTTTAGAGTAGAACACTTTGTCATCAAATTTGCCTAAGGATTGTCCCAGCAAATCTTTAACTTCACTAAAGGCATCATAAGATTCCTTATTGTCTATAGGGTTTAGGAAAGCAAAGTAGTCTAGCACTTCCTCCTCGCTAACTCCTGAGTTGATCATCTGTAATATCCCGTATTTTTAAATATTTTAATACTGCATCGGGATATATAGTGTTAATAATTTTTGTATATAGTATTGATATTTTATGAGTTTGTTATTTAATTAAAGCTAATTTTAATTGTTTTATATTATTTTCAGTGTTTTACGTAAAATTTTCCCGGGACTTGCATTTTTGGGAAAATTGACACATAAATTATTTATTATTAATTATTTTAAATAGATTTCCGTAATTGCATGAACTCATATATTTTTAAAGTACTAAATAAAGTATATATATATATATATATTTGAATTAAATTAGGGTTTAATTAATTACCCTAATATTTTTATTATTTATTAATTAGTTTTAATATTATTTAATTATTTTTAGCGTATAAATTATTAATATATTAAATTATATGTGTGTGGTGTATATTTAATGTGTGTGAGTTTATATTATTTTAATATATAGTGTGAATATATATATATAGTGTATATATATATATATATATATATATATATATATATATATATATACATATATACTTATTATTTAATAAAAAATAAAGTTTGATAAAATTACAATTTTGCCATCATCTTCTTCCTCCTTCTCCCCGATCGATTTTCGCCCTCACCACCGCCTGCCATCTCATTTTTAGGCCATTGGTGTGCCTCCCAATGTGCCACCTCCTTCCTCCAGCTGTTCCGCCGCCAGCAGAGCCCATTTCCGGCATTGGGAAGCTTATTTTGGCTGGAGAAGCCGAAACTTGAAGCCACCGTCGTTCACAGCGTTTTCGGCCACCGTTTTTGACACTGCTGATCTCTTTCTTCTCCCTGAGCTCCAGTGAGTGTGATTCCAAGCTTTGTTTCACTTAAAATGGTCTAAATTTGCTTAGGTTTCGATTTTTGCAATTCGGCCATTTTAGGGTTTTCGATTTTTTTTTTAAGTTTTAATTGATTGATTCATGAAAAATTCCTTCATACATTTTGTTCCCTTTAGCTTAATCTACATGTGTGAATTTTTTTATAATTTTTGGAAATTATTTTGATTTTTGGGTATTTTTGAATATTTTATTATTATTTTCTAATTTTCGAAAATTAATTAATTAAATTATGAAATTGTGTTTTATGATAAATATAGGTGTTAAAATGAATTATAGAAATTTATTTGGAATTTTTGTGAACATTTATGTATTTATTTTGAATTTATATAGTTTATGTAATTTTGAGACAATAGGGTTAATTGTGTTTTTAATTGAAATTAATTAGTTAATTAAGTTTATTTATTGATATTATTGATATATATGTTGAGAAAATTAATTTTTTGCAATTATATTATTTTTGGTGAATTTTTTGGATTAATTTTAGCATATTTATATATAGGGGTATTTTAGTAATTTTACCCTAAATTGGCTAAAAATGTAATTAAATTAGTCTTAATAGTTATTTAATGTATAAAAATGATTTCTACAAATTAATTAGTATTTTTAACTAATTAAAACTATTTTTCGTAAATTATTTTCAATTATATATATAATATATGATTTTTCTAATAAAATGAGTTTTTATCAGTTTTTACTGTGTTTTAGGGTTAATTACGTAATTTCTACTTATTAAATGTATTTCTATGATGTAAGGGTATTTTCGGTATTTCTATATTGTTCTGTGAATTGTGGACCTCGGTCGGTAAACTGTAGTTTGGGCCGACCGAGGGGTTGTGATTGTGATTCTGTGTCTATTTTTCGAAGTGTGTTTCTTTGCAGGGCCGGCTCTACTCTTTGAGTAGAGGGATGTCCGTTTTACAGGGGAGGTTCTGCCAGATTTTTGATAGAATTCTCGTAAAATGTAATGTCCGGCCGGATTCTGATTTAATTCTGTGTCTAGTAATCTAGATCGAGTTTTTAGGAGTTTCCATTAGATTTATTCTGATTCCTGTCATTTTTTTTGTTTGTTTAGTTACGCCGAGACCGAGGCCTAGTGGACCAGGCCCATCGGACCCATCTCGTGGAGCGCAATAATTTGTGAGTTACTATTCTATATATATATGTTTTAGAGTGCATGATTTAGAAATGTATGTTATTTTGATTAATTATGCATAAATAATTCAATTAGTATTTAAGTTTATTTTTAGTTTATTTTTGGTTTATTTCAAATTATATGCATGCTTTATTAAACACCTATATTTAAAATATTTTAAATATATTTTTAGTTTATTTTACGATTATATTGGATTTATTTGACGTATATTTACTCAAAATATACATGATTTATTTTTGGTATATTTATAGTATATTTATGGTTTATGTTGCTATTTATTTCAAATTCATGCATCATTTATTTATGAATGTTGTTTTATATTTAAAATGAAGGATATCAATAGAACGTGCTACCTAATGGGCAGTACTAGGACCGAGTATGTACTGATACGCTTATAGTATTTAGGCTATATTACTAACCTGTTTGAGGATATTGATTGGGTTTGATTATTTGATGTGTGAGAAATGATTTGGGAGTGTGATTGCTGGAGCTCGGTTGACTAAGTGTCTCGGGGCTAATCACACCGACAGTCAGACTGCTGGAGCTCGATTGACTTAGTGTCTCGAGGCCAGTCTACTGTCCAAATGGAATAAGTGAATATATTTGGAATAAGTGAGCCTGTATGGCTAGAGTGTTGTTTAACATTGTTTTGAGGTTGGGATTTTCTAGGGTTCTATTTGATCCTTCATAAACGATAACTTTCAATGAAAATATATATATAAATGATTTTATTGCATCTGTGTGTATTTGCTTGTATACATACATATTATATACACTTTTGATTGTGTGCATTGGCATTTAGTATGCATGTATATATATTATAGTAATTCACTCAGTGAGGTCTGACTCCCCTCCGTTGACTATTTTTTTCAAGAGAGTCATCTTCGTCAGACCTCAGTAGCAGGCCTGTACGCCGGATTTCTTCTTCCCCGGCTTTATTATGTAAACTGCTCACTTGAGTTTTATTTTATGATCTAGACACTATAGTAGTTATGGTCAATTGTGAGATTGTTGTATTGTATTTATATGAGATATGTACTTTAAATATTTGAACTGAAACTTGTATTAAAGGATTTATTTATATATGAGATGAGGATTTGATTTAATTTCATTTGGTGTAAATATTATTTTGATATTTATGATTTCATTTCCACTGCATAATATTTTACTTAATTGGGTTATCATTATTATTGCATGTTTTATTTTATTTTTAGGCTTGCTACGGGTTCTGGATTCGAAAGAATTCCCATTCCCTAACGCCGGTCATGGCCCCTGTTTTGGGTCGTGACATCATCTTGGTGGCTGGTGGTGGGACATTTCGGTATTCTAGGAAAGGATTATTTCTAGTGTTTGGGGTATGTGATTTTTTCAGAGTCTATATTTTGGATTTCGTGTTTGAGGTGAATACAGGTATATGTGGAATGACCAGCTACATGGTGAAACTTATAATAGTTATTAGGGTCATAGCCTGGGACATTTGGGTTAGGTGGTTTGAAAAAGGTTAAGGGTCAGAGTAGGCCAATCTGGATTAATTGGTTTAGGACTTTTAAGAGTGGTTGATTGAAGTTGGAGAATCTCCTGGGCAGTTGAACTGCACGCACCACCATAGCTCGACTAGTGCTTCATTGTTGTGTGCCCTCAATTGAGTAATTTTGGGTTTCGATGCTTTTAAAGCTTTTCTTCTTTTCCTCTTTAGCTTATAGACCATCATCATACAGGTCTATGAATGTTTTGGGGTTCATCATCTGTAATCCCTTAACTAGATTAAGTGATACATTGCAGACTATCATCCTAACATGATATTTCTCATCCAGCTTATTCTTCATCAATCCTACTTTATTCATGAATCTAGTAAGGAAATCAAAGAAAGATTCATTCAATTTCTGCTTTGTCAGTTCCAAATCTCTAATGGAAACTTCCAATCTAGTGTTATAATTATACTATTTCAAAAAAGTAGTACATACTTTTTTCCAGTTAGCCCTAACAGATTTTCCAGCCCATGATACCAGTTTATAACCATCCCCTCTAAAGACAACACAAACAACCTAGTGATTACTGCTAATGGGGCTTTAGTAGTACTCATAGTGGTTGCGTACTAACTGAGATGAATCCATAGGTCTCCTCTTCCATTAAATTTTTGCAGCTGTGGCATTTTGTACTTATCAGGCAGCCTATCATCTTCCATTTATAGCATGTCATTAAATCCCACGCCTTGTCCCCTAATCAACTCCTCCATTTTGGATATCTTCTCGATCAGTGCTCGCATCTGCATTGACTCATAGTCTTACACCAGTTCAAGTGACTCTTTTTTTGCTTTCTCTACCATGAGTCTTCAACATCCATAAGCTTCACATTAACAGCAGGTGGGTTTCTAGCAACAAGTTGCCCCTCGACATTATTGACAATAGGTCGAGCATCTACAACAAGTGGGATAGTTGCAACAGTAGATGGTTGATTAATTACATATGGTGGTATGATAGTAATGGCAAGTTGCATTAGTCCAGACAATGCTTATCTCAGTTCATCTTACATCATAGCCCTCATGTCATCCACCAAAGCTCCTTTGATATCTTCTAAGGTCTAATTCCCTCCTTGTTGTTGTTCCATCTCTATAGGTTTAGGTGTAGTTGGTTTAGCTTCTAAGTAAAGCAGATTGATAGGAATTTTCTCCAGTCTGTGCAAGATTTCTTTTACTATGGCCTTAAGACTCAGATCTATTCTTATTAGTCTACCACCTTTCTGTCCCCAAATATGAGAAGACCTAGGTGAATCTATGATGGCTGTAAAACAAAATGTTAGTGTGATAGATGAAATGCATGTATTCATGATGCACATGTTATGCAACAAGTAGCAAATAACAAGCATCAATCAAGTGTTCAACATTCATCCTTCCAACCTTATTCCTCCTAAACACGTGTTCAATGGTGAGTTTCTTTTCCTAGGATTTTTTAGTTTTAGTCTTAATATTAATGAGGGATATCAAGAACCGACACGCATGTTAAATATTCTCAAAGCATTAAAGTATAGAAATAGTATTTCTATGTATAAAGGTCTAGCCCAATCTTCATTAGCCCAAATGGGCTTCAAAAGTATAAGCCTGAGCTTTTATAGATAGAAATACCACATGACAACAAACATACAAGAAATTTGGGTAGATCCTAGCGGAGGTAACTAAGCCATTATATGTGGTTAGAGTCCAGTGAAAAGTCAAGTTTCCCTTAGTAAGATGCCCTCTTTTAAGACTTAAGTTACAGGCAAAGGTCAGAGGGGCCCGACATCCTTTGCAAACTTAAAAGAAGACTACCCCCCTTTAGGACTTGGGTTACAGACTCTGGTCAGATGAGCTCGGTAATCTCTCTTGAATTGACTTAAGGCTAAGAGTGATTGTTAGCTAATTTCCAACTCCATGAAGCTAGTGGAATCATGGAATCATAAACCAACACCATCGATTAAAAAGGACATGAAAAATGAATGCAATAATAAAATAATTCTAAAAAACACAAGTAGAATCAGTATCTCTTATCCCTAGTGGAGTCACCATTGTAGACGGTAGGGTTTAGCGCATGTCCAAGATTTTAGCAACCATGACACTATTTGGGCTCAGGGCCCTAGGGAACACACTTCTATGTCACAAAGACATAGCATGGAGATAAGGAGTCGCCACCCAGGGTAATAACTAGGACAAATCGAAATGGTGGTACTCGATTCTCTAAAAGAAAACTAGCACCACAACCAGAAGATTCTCAGAACATAATACTAACTTCTTTCAGTCTTGTGTTCATTTAGATTTATTTTATGAATTATTATCTTATTCTCTAATTAAACATCCATTTAACCTATAGGCAACATGTCATAAAATCACATGTAAAAATACATACAAAAGGCAGCGTCTCTATATCTAAACTAGATTAATTTTATTAGTTAAAGTTAGCTAATTCTACATATTTTATTTACAAGTAAAATGGACTAAAGATGGTCCTACATGTTTAATAAATGAGCCTAAGTCTCTTCATTTTAATTTAACTAAAGAAATGGGCCTATTGTCTATAAATTTTTAAGGAAAGGAATTAATTAGTGAACCTAATTAATTCTAACTTGATTTTAAATGAAAAATGGGCCCAAGTCTATTTGTTTTAAAAGAAATGAAATTAATAGGTGGAGCTAAATCTAAGTTAATTTTATTTGCTAAAAATGGGTCTAAATCTAAATTAACCTAAATAGGCCTAAATTGATTTTAAAATTAATTAAACCTAAAAATCCAATTCAAAGCCTATTTATTAAATGGGTTAGAACCTAACGTGGGCTTGAGACCCAAAGAGAATAAAAACATAAAAACAAGCCCAATTCAACAAACATACCAAAAATAAATCAAAATAATAATTTTACATGATTTTTCTAAGAATCCCTAATTCAATTTCATGCAACCTTAAAATTAGTCTATTGCCATCATTGATTTTAATTGAATTTTATCAAATTGAGCCTAGATTACTAATCAATTTTTAGTACAGAAAATTATAATTCCACTAATTTTCTTCTATTGGGGCTATTACAAACTAAAGTTGAGGAAATTAAAGTAAATTGATTACAACCCAATAAAAGCAATGAAAAAAATATTGTAAAAATAATAAATTCTATGGGGATTTCATAAAATTTAGTCCACAACATCCCATGGATTATTCAATAATGCCAAAATCTCACATCACCAACCTCACATCTACAGCACCACAAAACACCAATCAAAAATAATAAAACAATAAAAAAAATTAATCAGTAACAACTCATTCAAGAAATAAAACAAAGAAATCAAATCAAAATAAAAAGAAAAAGAAAAAGAGTAGAAGATGTTATGAAAATGTTGTTTAAATGCCCCTCAGATTGGGATTGTCACCATTTTGAGATTAACTCTGTTGTTTTTTCTTGATTTTCTAGACTTTTAAAAGCAAAGAACGTATTTTTTGCTTTTTTTAAACCTACAGTAGAAGGTCAGGTCTTTTCTTTCCTCTCTGTGTTTTTCAATCCACTTCTTTTCTTTTTTACAGTAGCTAATTAGGTTTTTTTTCAATCCGCTCCTTTTCTTTTTTTTTTCTGTCCTCTTCCCTTCTGGCTTTTAAAGCCTAGCCTAGCAACCTCTAACCCCTACAATCATGTAAAGAAGTTGCGCTGAATTTTTTTTAAATTTTTGAACTTTCAAAATCAAAAGATAGAGTTTTGAAAAAATCAAAACTCACACACGCATGGACACGTGGTGTCCTGGACCAATGAAAAAATTAAGAAATGACGAAAAAATCAATTTTCAACATAAAAAATCAATTTTTAGTGAAAATTGGCATTCTAGAATGCTGATTTTCATCCCGTATTGCTGATTGGCATTGCTTAATACCAACAGGCATTACACAATGTCGATCGATATTACACAATGCCGGTTAGCATTAAATTCGGCTGACCACTTTTTATTTTATTATTTTTTTAATTAAATTATAAAAAAGGTCCTTGGAAGTTTTTAATTTTTGCAATCAAATCCCTACAAAACCAATTTTATAATTAAATCCACAAAACATAGCAATTTAGTCCTTTAAATCGTGAAACTCAACATTAAATATCAATTCTCAATTAGATTTTCATCATAGGGGCTTTTGTCGCACGCATGCAAAATTGCATCCCGAAATTGGGTGCTTACAACTAAAGCCTCACAACACATACTGCTCAAAGAGTCTATAATTTCAGATGATAACAAACTAGATAGATGTAAGCCTTCTACTCATCTTCTTGAAGGGCAAGAGAATGAGGAGGTGGCGTATGACCAAAGGGCAATAAAAGAGTATAGGTTTGGTCCTTAGAGAAGAAATGGAGATGAGAGGAGAATCGATAGGGGAGCCAAGTGCCACACTTTTAGGGCTGATCCCTACCCATAATGCCATTACACTCCTCTCAACACTTCAGGGAGGGGAATCTTGATATGGATTAAGTAGTCGAGTGAATGGGTCAACTCGGATTGACTCCAAGTTCCATAAAAATAAGGATAGATATTATGAGTTCTATAGATGAATAGGGCCATAACACTAAAGAGTGTGTGCAACTTAAAGATGAAATACAAAGGTTGATTCGCATTGCCCATTTGCAAAGGTCCATCATTGGGCCAACTAGTGTTGGCATATCTCAACCTGGAAGGGAAAATGGTGGGGAAATGATAGAGAGCATAAGAGGCAAAGGGATGAACCTACGGTGGTAATTAACATGATATTAGGAGGTTCATCAGGAGAGGAAAGACTAAGTAGGAAAAGCAAAATAGAGGTATATTCTGTGTCTAGAGTCCTTATATTTGATTAGCATATCACCTTCTCACTTGAGATGGAGATTGATTGGACGAACCACATGAAGACACATTGGTGGTAGATGGCAAGATTGGGGACACCCTCCTAAAATGAATGCTTGTGGACAATGGAAGTATGGTAAACCTAATGACCCTGAGTGTATTTAAGGCATTGAACAAATTTCCTACTAACCTCAAATGAGTATCTACCCCATTGGTAGGCTTTAGGGGGAGATCAATACCACCATTATATAGTTTTTCTATATTGATAGTGCAGTTGGGAGATGGGATGCATTATGAGGAATCTCCAGTGACATTTATGGTGGTGGATATCCATTTTTCCTATAATGCAATATTAGGCAAACCCTTCCTCTAAAACACCAGTAGCAGTATGTGTATAAGATATCTCACTATGAAGATCTCTACTGTTCAGGGAGAGCTATATGTTTGGGGAAATCAAAAAGCCTCCAAGGTGGCACGTATGGTAGCTTTGAGAGGAGTAGCAAAGTCAATCCTTATGGAAACCCTGGAGTAAGCAAAAGGGGAGGATAAGTTAGAACTAGCAAGGGAGGTATGTGAATGAGGGTTGTCCGGTGAAAGGAAGGTAAAGTTGGGGGTAGATTTGGAAGAGTTAGTGTGTAAGAAGGTGTTCTTTATTCTGAAGGAGAAAGAAAACTCTTTTACTTAGTCTCTAGAGGATATCCAAATTTAAAGGTTGATGAGCTCTCTAAGATGGCATATAAAGGGTACACCTTGCCTAGGGGCTACTCCTAGAAGAATTGATAGAACCAACCCTAAAGGTTGACCAAAATGTGCTACTATTAAGGCATGTTGGATGAAGCCCATTATTGAGTGGTTAGAATCAAGGACACTCCCTGAGGATGAAGTAAAAGCTAGAAAGTTACAAAGCATTAGCCTACTCCATAGATGGGAACACCCTGTATAAAAGATCAACAATGCATTTATGGTTAAGGTGCATTATAAAAGAAGAGGGAGAATACATGCTTAGGGAAATCCATGAGGGGATTGGAGGAGCCCATGAAGCAGTAAGTATTATGGTTTAGAGAGCATTGTTGCAGGGATATTATTGGCCATCCATATAGGCAGATGCCAAGGAACTAATGGCAAAATGTGACAAATGCTAGTACCATGGAAGATATAATCACCTACCACCAGCATAGCAATAAGCCTTAGGTATTGTGTGGCCATTCACCCAATAGGGAATGGATATCTAGTAAAGGGGCAGAGGAAATTTTTAATTATTGCTATAGACCACATCACTAAATTGGTTGAGACAAAGCCAGTTGCTTTAATCACTCAAGCCAAGACAATGAGTTTCTTCTAGAAAAGTGTAGTGTGCAAGTATAGGGTACCCAAGAGACTGGTAGTAGATAATGGTAAGAAGTTCAATTGTAAGGAGTTCAAAGAGTTCTACTAGGGTCTTCATATCAACTTATGCTTCACCTTAGTGTCACACCCTCAAACCAACGAGATGGTAGAAGTCATAAATTGAATGCTACTATAGGGCCTAAAGATAATGTTGGATCATGCTAAGGGAGAGTAGGCAAAAGAGTTATACAATGTCTTGTAGTCTTATAGCACAACACCAAAGGAGGGCATAGGGGAAACCCCATTTAAATTGGCATATAGTGTAGAAGTAGTGGTTCCAGTAAAGATAGGCCTCCCCAATTACAGGGTAATTGCATATAATGAGCAAAGCAATCATGAGGCCCTCTACATGAATTTATATTTATTGGGAGAATCTAGAAAAGCAGCCAAAGTTAGAATGGCAACCTGTAACTAGAAAATGAGCCTTTTCCACAACAAAAGAGTCAAGGAAAAACTGTTAGTCCTTAGAAACCTAATGCTAATCCATGCTGACATTACCAAGGGAAATGTAGAAGTGGGGAAGCTAAGCCCAAATTGGCAAAAGTCGTATCAGGTGGTTAAGTGATAGGACCAACCACTTATAAGCTGACGAAAACCAATTGCCTACCTGTGCCAAAACTTGGAACACCTTGAATCTAAAAAAGTATCATTAGTAGAGGTAGCAACACCATATTTATGTCTTTTATATTTCCTTTGCCTAAATTTTATGTTTATAATGAGCCATATTGATGAAAGGCAATAAAAAGAAGGCATAGTGCCATTTGTTATATTTTTCCTTAAAGAATCAGGCAATGCATTAACCAAGAGGAGTTCCTCGACAAAAAGAACCCCTTGGAGCAATGTATTGCCCGAAAGGAATAAACCCCTCGAGGCAATGCATTGACCAATGAGGCCATGCATTAACCAAGAGAAGTCCTCTAATGAAACAAACCCTTTAAAGTGGTGCATCGCCCGAAAAGAAACTAATAAGCCCCTCAGAATGATGAACCATTTGAGAGGAGTCCTTGACCGGACCCCTTAGCATGACAAATCACCTAAGTGAAGCTCCTAAATATAATAAGCCCCTCAGAATGATGAACCATCTGACAAGAGCCTTGATACTTTTTTATAATGATGAATCACCTAAAAGGAACCTCCTCATGGGACCTTGACACATAACTATCCTAAAAATGGTTTACTCC
Source organism: Mallotus nudiflorus (assembly GCA_947683625.1). Lineage (NCBI taxonomy): Eukaryota > Viridiplantae > Streptophyta > Magnoliopsida > Malpighiales > Euphorbiaceae > Mallotus > Mallotus nudiflorus. The sequence continues at coordinate 1,308,860 of CANTUR010000269.1, forward strand.
CCTTAGCATTATATAAAACCCAAGCAGAGCTCTTAATCATAACCATAAAAACATATATGACTAGTCATTATAAATGTATTGAGGCAACAAATTATGATAAATTGCTAATGGTGGTAATGAATCACCAATATACAAATTGAGGCAATGAATTGCCCATCGCACTAGAATACCACTCGGCAAACCATTCAATATAGAGACACAACAATAGAGAAATGGCCAACGTATGACAATAGGAAAAATCCAACATAAAGATGCCATGGATATCAAACATAAAAAGAAAATAAGGTATTAAATTGTTCTTACACCTCCACCTATATGGAGTCCAAAAGATTAAAATTGTTAAAATTTGTTAGAATAGAAACTTAAAATTCAAAAAGTTCATGAGAAGATTAGTCATGGTTGCATATCCTAAACCAAAGAGTGATCTGCATCCGAGAAGCGTGCCTCTAGCTCGACAATGAATTGGCTTTTAGCATCCTCATACAAGCTCAATGACTCCCTTATAATGTCTTGAATTTAGGTAGACATCTTTGATTCTACCTCTTTAGATTCCAAAAAGAGCGCTCAAGTGGCTCCCAATGACAAACCAGAATTCGATTATGCTCCTCCAACGATTAGACTTATTCCTCTAAGATGAAAATATGATTTTGACTTTCAGATGTGGTGTTCTCCATCTCTTTAGCATGCCTCTCACATAGATGAACAAGCTTCGTCATTGACTCTAATGCCCGCGTATGCTATTCGATAATGTCCTAGCACAAGGCAATCAAGCATTCATCCATAAACTAAAAAAGGTCCAATTTCTATGAAAAAGGGAGGGAGCCTAAGTGAGCCATGAATTGAAAAGACATGTGAGGGAAAATAAAAGAAACTAACATACATGGATAGCCCATAAGTTGTTGATAATGTCCAAGATCAATATCCACTTTCAAAGAATTTTGTAAGTCATCATTATTAGGGAGGAGGCACGCATTGGCCAAATTAGCACTTACACTAGGAGACTACATTAAGAAAGTATTATTCATCTTATATCTTTTAGCAAGTTGTGCATGGATGATTAACCTAATGGCTTGAGCAACCAACTCCCTCTATGTTGGCTTTAACGAACCCCAGCCGAAACCAAGTCCAAAAAAGCACGCTTGGGGGAGGGTGCATCCTGAGGAGGTGAATCAATAGTTATCACAGTGGATGGGTCATTGAGAAGGTCCATAGGTTCTTCAGATGCACAAAAGGAAGATCTTGGTCCCTTGGTAGCTGGATCTTACGAAGGCGTATCCACAGCTTTGGTTGATTTAGCACAAAGTAAATCCGTCAAGGATTTTCCTATAAAAATAAGGACAAAATTAGAAAGCACAAATTTAAAGATGAATTGAGAAGATGCATCCCATGAACCCTTCAAACGTTTAATTAAGCGACCATAGTCAAAACATTCCCCTTTGGCCCTAGCTTTAAAAAACCCAAGTTTCTTTTCTTCCTCATCTATCAACTCAATTTTTCAATCCTCTTTAAAAGCATCATTAACACACATATGAGGAAAGTCATCGTAGCCATCCAACTTTGTCACCATAAAGAAGCTTTTGTACCAAGACTTCCTGACCTTAGGAAAACTAACAAATAGAGTCCTATTAGGACACCTAAATAAATGCCAATACTAACTCTTCTTGCTGAACATGAACAACTATTGGAAAATGTTCAGATTAGGCTTAACACTAGCCTGACTGCATATAAGGATGAAGCTAGTCAAAACCATCTAGCCGTTTGGAGCAAGTTAGCTCATAGGAACTCCATAGGTTTAGAGAAAGATCACTACAAAAGGTTTAAGGGAAACCAAAGCCCCGCACAAAAAAAATCCTTATAAATCACCATGTGCTTCTCCTCTAAAACAGAGTTGCCTCGGTAACCTTTAGGGAGAGAAAGCTCGTATTCCTTATGGATGTAGTGTTCCCTCTTTAACTCAAGGAAACAGGTAGGTAAAATATTAGAATGTACTGACTCAACAAGGGACACCTCAGATACCTCCTAATTTATGCCTCTGCTATTAATATCTTCGGCAGGGGTAGTCTCCCACTTATGAAGACAACGAGGCAAATTTTGGCCTTGAGAAGCATAAGGCACGTCGGAATGGGAGTCGCCATGGACTGACCCCACCCCTACCTCTACTAACCTTACGGTAGAACTACCACCTCCCACACCGAAAATATCTACATCGAAATAACCCACTATAATGAACGTTAATATATCTATACGCACTCCTGTTTGAGGGAAGGAAAGAACAAGATCAGTGTGATGTCGGGGCACACAAGCTAATAGAGACCATCTACTGGTTGTTATTAATGTGGGAGGGTTTACCTAAATAGGTTTTATAGAATGGAGTTGCCACCCAACTAAGTCGGGAGAAAGTGAATTGAGAATTCACTTTCCTAACTAAAGATTCCAGGTTCGGGGAGTAGGAGTTACTTATCCTATTTCTTATTATACATTGCTTAATTACCTATTACTTCACCCTATTTTCAGTTTTATGATGCATTTACCATATTCGATTATTCATTGATAAAAAATGGAAATCAAAATGCAGGATGATTAGAGTTGGTGTACATACATCATAAGACAAATAAACATTTATCAATCACATCAATTAAGCATATAACAATGCAAACAAATAGGCAATTAGCAAATAGCATACAAGCATGCAAGAAATAATAAAACAAAATAAACAAAAATTTAAAAAAATGGGGAAAGGGATTAAGGATTACAACCCTTTGAGGCAAGCCTATTCTAATAAATACAACCAAGATAGAAAATAAAAGGAGAATTGGAATTAAGGATTACATTGTCTCAAAAATTCTCTATTCTATTAATTACACCAAAATAGAAAATGTAAGAAAACTCCTATTCTAATAAACCTCCAAAATAAAGGTTAGCTTTCATACACATGCAAGCACACATCACATTTAGAGAAATTATATATTTTTCATCCATCCATAATTAACATTATAAAAAGTGATTAACAAATAAGCAAACAAGGATGCTAATGAAAAATGCATAATGCAAGATTTTGAAATTTAGGTACTTTGGTGCTAAGTTGTCATTTTTATTGTAAAAATGGGATTTTCATTACCATAAAATATAAAAATAATCAATTTGTGAAAGAAGATAATTAAGGCAGCAAAAAGCAATAAAAAAAGAGTATAAATGAGATAAATAAATAAATGATAAAAGATACTATTTTCACCATAAAAATATTAACTTTATGATAAAAAAAAAAGTAAATTTATCAGGAGAATAAAATGAAAATAATCACAAATAACAAAAATATAATAGGATAATAAAAATGATAAGAATATTATCTTTACCATAAAAATGTAAACTTTATGTTAAAAATAATAAACTTATCGAGGGGGGAAATAAAAAATTACAAGAATAATGAACATGCAATAAAAGATAATAAAAATGATAAAAGTATTATTTTCACCATAAAAATGTGAGCTTTATGTTTGAAATAGCAAATTTATCAAAAAGGGCAATAAAAAAAAATAATAATAGAAATGCAAGAAATATAATAAAAATAATAAAGTGCAGAATTAAAATAATAAAAATGATAAAAGTGCAATTTTTACCATAAAAACATTGACTTTATGATAAAAATAACAAATTTGTTAAAGATGAAAATAAAAGCAAGAAAAATGATAAAAATGCAACAAATGTAATAAAAATAATAAAGCTGAAATATGCAGTAATAAAATTATGGAAGTGATAAAAATGCAATTTTTACCATTAAAACATCAATTTTATGATAAAAATAACAAATTTAACAAAGATGCAAATAAAAAAAGAAAAATAAGAAAAATGCAACAAATATAATAAAAATAATAAACATGCAGAAATAAAATAATGGAAGTGATAAAAATGCAATTTTTACCATAAAAACATTAGCTTTATGATAAAAATAGTAAATTTATAAAAAAATGCAAATAAAAACAAGAAAAATAATAAATATATAATAAATATGCAGAAATAAAATAATGAAGTGATAAAAATGCAATTTTTACCATAAAAAAACATTAACTTTATGATAGAAATAGCAAATTTATCAAAAAATGCAAATAAAAACAAGAAAATAATAAATATGCAACAAATATAACAAAATAATAAATATGCAGAAATAAAATAATGGAAGTGATAAAAATGCAGTTTTTACCATAAAAACATTAACTTTATGATAAAAATAGAAAATTTAACAAAAATGCAAATAAAAGCAAGAAAAATAATAAAAATACAACAAAAATAATACAAAAAATAAGGTACAGAATTAAAATAATAAAAGTGATTAAAAAAATGACATTTCTACCATAAAAATATCAATTTTATGATAAAAATGGCAAGTTTATCAAGAGAAGGTATAAAAATAACAAAAATGATAAAAAAAAATAAAAGCAATAAAAATAATGAAAATGCAGAAAAAAATAAAAGCAATAAAAATACATAAAAATACATAATAAAATAATAAAAATGATAAAGGTGTCATTTTTACCGAAAAAACATCAACTTTATGATAAATATCACAAGTTTATCAAAAAAAGAGTATAAAAGCAATAAAAAAAAATGAGAATGCAAATAGCATAATAAAAATGATAAAAATATTATTTCTATCATAAAAATGTGGATTTTATGATAAAAATAATAAATTTATCAAGGAATAAAATAAAGAGAATGACTAAATTAATAAAAATGTAAAGGTAACAATAAAAATGCTAACTTTACACCAAAATACCCATTTTTTATATAAAAAGAAAAATAATGCAAAAATGATAGAAAATGCAAAGATGAATGCAAACACTCCCGAATTCACTCAAACTATCCACTCTTTTTATATATCTTATTCTCAAACTTCAAATCGCCACAAAATCACAACATAATAAATAATAAAAATGAAATGCAAAAATAATATAAAAAGCAAGAAAGAGTAGGGGAAGGAGAGAAAATGTAATAAATTGATGATTCTTAATTAAAAAGAGTGGGGAGATCCTTAGAGGGATCGGGTAATTATACTAGATGCATGCTTTGACTTAGAAGAAGTTAGTTTGGATTTACGGGTCTAAATCCTAAGAGAAAATGATTCTTGGATTGTGTGTTTAGATGTAAAAAATGGGTCTCCAAGTGCTTTAGAAGAGAGAGAGTGTGTGAAAATCATTTAAAAGTAGTCTAATCTTCTCTCTCTAAGAGATACTTTTTTGAAAAATGAGTGTAGACAACGGGGTTTAGTGCGCGTCCAAGATTTTAGTAACCGTGACATTGTTTAAAGTCAGGGCTCTAGAGAACACACTAATATATTATAAAGACAAAGCATGGAGAAGAGGAGTCACCACCAAGGGTAATAACTTGAACAATTCAAAGGTGGTGATAACTCGATTCTCTAAAAGAGAGTTAGCACCACAAGTAGGAAATTCTGGATACGGAATACCAACTTCTTTCAGTCTTGTGTTCATTTAGAATTACCTTATTAATTACTAAATTTTTCCTTATTTACATTCAATTTCATATAAACCCTAATTTAACATACATTTAACCTAAGGCAACTAGTCATGAAATGGCACATAAAAAATGCATTCACATAGATTGCAACGTCCCTAAATTAGTCTAATCTATATTAATTTTAATTTAAGTGAGCTAAGTCTACATTTTATTTATAAGTGAAATAAAGCTAAAGGTGACCTACATTTTAGGTTAATTAATAAGCCTAAGTTTACTTGTTTTAGTTCTAAAAAGTGGGCCTAAGTCTATTGATTTTATGGATAATTGATTAGGATTGAATTTGATGGATTAGTGGGCCTAATTCTAATTCATTTTAAATTAAATGAAATGATCTTAAATCTATTTATTTTAAAAAAATGTTTTATAGGCTGATCTAAGTCTAAGTTAATTTTAATTAAACTAAAGTGAACTTAACTCTAAGTTAATCCTAATGAACCTAAATTGATTTTAAAGTTAATTAAAACCTAAAATCCAATTAAAAGCCTATTTTAAATAGGTTAATCCTAAACGTGGGCTTGGAGCCCAAAACATACAAAAATAAGCAAACAAACCCAAAAAACATAAAAAAAAAAAAATAACACAATCAAATAAAAAGATCAAACAAGCAATTAAAATTATTTCTTCTAAAAAAAACCTAATTTGATTTCATGCAACCTAAATTAACTAAAGCCATCATTGATTTTAATTTAGGTTTTACCAAATGAACCCAATTACTAATTAATTTTAATACAAAAAAGTAAATATTCACTATTCCCATTATTGGGACTATTACAATTCTTACGTACAAAGAATAAAAAAACTTATTAAATACACAACCCAATAAACCAAATAAATAAAAATATATAGTAATAAAAAGTAAGAACCCCAAAATCTACATGAAAATCATAACAATATTAAATCCAGGACATTCAATGGATCTTCATATCCCCACTAATTCAATTACAGCTCCCATCATCGCCATAAAACATAAAAAAAAAACAACAACAAAGAGAAATTAGTAAATAATCAATAATAAAAGTATAATAAAATCAAATAAAATCAAAATCAAAATCAAATAAAAATAATAAAAAAGAAAAGGGCAGAAGAGGATGATTTATGGATGCAGTGTTGTTAATTGCTCCTCAGAATAAGGATTCGCCATTGATAATTGATCTCTTGATTGATTTTGGCTTAAGGACTAGAAAGTTGTTTATTCAAAACCAAAAGCACATTCCTTTTAAAAGCTTTTAACTCTCTGCATTTTTCAAAACCCTATTTTCATTCTCTATGAAAAACTATTTTTTCTCTTTGCTTTTTTCATTTTCAAAATAGCGTATCTTTTTTCTTTTTTTGTAGTCGTCCTTTTTTTTAAAACTCAACAACATTCATTCTTTTAAATCCAAATCCACTTCTTCAACTCACTCCTGATAAAGTTATTATCTTTGATTTTTTTTATTTAATCCAAAACAAAGATAAATATATTATACATGGAGAAAACATGAGTTTAACATGATAATAAATGGATTAAAATTTATTTATTTATTTATATTATTTTTTAACCAATCAAAATTAAATAAATGGATTTTTAAAAAATAAAATAAAAAACACTGTAGATTGAAATTATGGAAATCTTATCAGATTTCTGTATTTCCTATTGAAAATCTATAATTTCGATCATAATTATAGATTTCCGTCGATTTTCTATAAAACTGATCGACCTTTTTTTAACTTTTAATTACAAAATGGCTTCCGAAAGAAATTCAATTTTGCAATTAAACCCCCAAAAAAAATATTGCAATTTAGTCCTTAAAACTCACAATTTTAGTCTTAAAAATCCAAAATAATATCTAGAGATCAATTTTGATCTAAGAGTCCTCTGTTGCATCTACACTCAACTATCCCGAAATTGAGTGATTATAATGAGCCAATCCCTTCAAAAAGGGAAAATTTTAGATTTTTAAGCATACAAGTCCTAGACCCACAAGCTTGGGTCCTAGACCCACGTGCATGGGTCTTCTAACCCACTTAGGGTGCCCATGGGTCAAATGACCTACGAGTGTAGATTAGTGACCCAAGCTCATGGGTTTCCAATGTACACTCATGGGTTGACCCATCCCTTAGGCTTTTTCCCACTTTTTTTTAATCCTTTTGGGCCCAATTTAGGTTTTTTGAGATTTTAGGTGTATCTTTGGTTTATTTTGGGTTTTTTTTGTTTCAATAGGTTTGAGCACGCCAAAGAAGACTCCTGAAGGAGCTTTCCCCCCTATCTGATAAATAGGAATCCTTTATCATCAAATTTTTAGGGAAACCGCCAAAATTTAGGTATGCCACACAAAAATCCAAGACAAACAACACAATGATCGCTGGCAAGCCAAACTACAAGATCAATGAGCACATAACAAGAAGTAAAAAAAAAAGAGAAAGCAAGTAAACAAAGGAGTACCAACAATGAATGGTAGCACCAACATAAAAGAAGAAAAGAGAAAAAGCCAAGTAAAAAAGAATAAAAAGAAGATAATGAGCATACCTTGGGTAGAAGTTATGGACAATCACTGAAATTTAGAAAATGCAAAGGAGTCGAGAGCAAAATGGCAACGAGGAGCATTGGCAACACCACAGAGACGAATACTCCAGAAGAAAGAAAAATAAATTGAAAAGAAATAGGGAATTGCCTAGAAATTAATAAGGCTTATAATGGACCTTGAGGTATTTAATAAAACAGACTATAATTAGCAAAATTTTGAAAAAAAAATTAAAAAGGAGGGAGCAGTAGTTGAAAAGACGTGTTTGATAGTACCAAAGGGACAGTTAATGCAAGCCAAATAGCACCCCCAATAACCGCCTGACATGGGCGCTTTGCCAAGAAGTTGAACATAAATGATCAACATTATGGGGGGAACCCTGATACTATGAAGGGATTCGATCCATGGAAACAAAACCCAGTAGGTCCATAAGGCCAAAAAACCCATGATGATCTCCTTCCTTACCTTGCTTGGACTGGATAAGACAGTTAGACATTGACAACGATGAGGGCAAGTACAACCAGGAAACCAACAAGGGGAAGACACGTCAACTACATCAGCATGGCAAGAGAGGATCAGTATTTTTCAAAACCCTATTTTCATTCTCTATAAAAAAAAAACTCTTTTTTCTCTTTGCCTTTTCCTTTTTCAAAATAGAGTCTCTTTTTTATTTTTTTTAGCCGTCCTTTTTTTAAAAAACTTAGCAGCGTTCATTCTTTTAAATCCAAATTAACTTCTCCAGCTCACTCCTGATAAGATTATTATCTTTGATAATTTTTTTTATTTAATCCAAAATAAAGATAAATATATTATACACAGAGAAAACACGGGTTTAATAGGATAATAAATAGGTTAAAATTTATTTATTTATTTTTATTATTTTTTAACCAATCAAAAATTAAATAAATGGATTTTTCAAAAACAAAATAAAAAAACACCGTCGATCGAAATTATAGAAATTCGATCAAAATTATTGAAATCCAATCGATTTTTTGTATTTCTAATAAAAAATCTGTAATTCCTATTGAAATTATAGAATTTTGATCAATTTTCTATAAAATTGATCGAATTTTTTTAAAATTTTAATTAAAAAAAGGCCCCCGAAAGAAATTCAATTTTACAATTAAACCCCCACAATAAACGTTGCAATTTAGTCCTTAAAACTCATAATTTTAGTCCTAAAAATCCAAAATCAATATCTAGAGATCAATGTCGATCAAATTTTCATCATAGGAGTCCTTTGTAGCATCCACACTCAACTATCTTGAAATTGGATGCTTACAGTTATCCCCCTTTATCGTTGTTTGCTTGACAAATTGCAGCAAAGCACACAATTTCAAAGTAAAGAGTTAAAACACTTACCTGTGTACCATGACTATGCATAACACTATACAACATAGAATGTGATTTAAGGACTACTAGAATTCTTATGGAATTTCCAGCTATGATGCTATTACTATGTTTAGTGAATAACTATCGACATTGTGTTCAATGCATTTTAAAAACATACTATAGTTCCAATGGAACATATAGCATTGATGCTATCACTGTGTTCAGTGAATAACATGACACTGTTTAGTGTAATTTGAAAACATGCTATAGTTCTGATGGAACATATAGTGGTGATGCTATCATTGTGTTCAGTGAATAGCAGTTGACACTGCGTTCAGTGTATTTTGAAAACATACTATAGTTCCAATGGAACATATAGCGATGATGCTATCATTGAGTTTAATGAATAGTGGTTGACACTGTGTTCAGTGTATTTTGAAAACATGTTATAGTTGTGGAACATATAACGATGATGTTATCACTATGTTCAATGAATAGCAGTTGACTCTGCGTTTAGTGCATTTTGCTATATTCCCTATGGGACGTTTAGCGAGTGATAAGTTTCTGCTATATTTCCTATAGGACATTTAGCAGGTGACACTATATTCCCTATGGGGTGTCTAGTGATTGTGATTTTTACTATATTCCCTATGGGATGTCTAGTGAAAATATATTATAACTATTATGTAGTGTTTAACTAATTGTACTATAGTTCCCGTGGAATGTCTAGTAACTATGACTGAAAGTTAAGTTGTATTTCCTACGGAATATTTAGCAAATATATGCTATAACTACTGTGTAGTGTCTAGCAAAAATGATTGAAGAAAAGTGCTATAACTACTATATAGTGTCTAGCGAACTATGATTTAATCCATCCATTACTTGCTAGCCGATGATGTTACAATCCATAGTTGCTTGCAGTTAGTTGTAACCCTTTCATTGCTCACTGATAATGCTATAGCTTATAACTGCTCACGATTTAGCTACAACCCTTTCATTGCTCACTGATTCATTCTGATCAAACTGCAACCATTTCATTGCTCGCCCTTGCAACTGTAATTCATAATTACTTGCAATTTTTATCTTTGGCTATTAAATTTGAATGTTTGAATTTTTTTTGCTAACTGATTGGAATTTGTGCTAATATCTTTGAATTTCTACACTAATGGCTTTGATTAACTACCTTCGTTACAGTTAATTTTAATTGACTTAATAGTGCTAATGTTATTTCCACATATTAAGTTTATCTTCTTTTAGACATGCTATTCCTAAAGACTTGTTAAAATTAGTTTCATCATGATAATTATAAAAAAAAGTACATTATATTTTTGAAAATTTATGAGAAAATTCATCGCTTTATCATGAGATAATGTGCACTCAACAAATCTCACTATTTTTTATTTTCATGACTATCATTTATTTGTAATTTGTAAAAGTCAGAGGTATCATTAACCATCTTATACTGAGAGCGTATTTTTTACTAAGTGAAGAGCTTATTTCCACACCTAATTTCAAAGAGAATTTGCTAAACAAAAATCATGGAATTTAAGCATAAACATATTGAATTCTGAGTATTAAAGCAGTATTTGAGTTATTTTTTTTTTGCTTTTCTTCCTTATCCGAGTATCCCCCCACCTTTCTGATATTACTCAGTATGGATAACGTTGGAAAGGTCCTTTGGATACTCATACTCTAATAGAACATTGGAGCAAATAGAGTAGCCTTTGATGTGGTCCTTTTTTAGTATTCCCCCTCCTTTCTCGTATTACTCAGCATGGATACTGCAAGAGGTTCATGTTGATACTCTTACCCATTTTTGAGCATTGGAGTACATTATACTTGCTCTTATTTTAATTCTCCTCTTAGTATCACCGTACATTTCTTATATTGCTCAACATGGATACCGTCAAGGGATTTTGTACTCATACTCATTTCTGAGCATTGGAGTAGATTATATGCACACTTATTATTCAAAAGACTGAAATGATACTTTAAAATTTAAGCAATTTATACTTCAGGTCTACAGATTTTGTTTTTGCATATTCTTCCCCTTGTTTGGGTACAAAGCAAGCATTAGATTGATTAGATTTTATGAACTCTCAACACAAAGCTATTAACTGATCATCTGAATTCTGTGAGGCTAATAAAAAAGAGCCATTATGATCAAAGGTCATGAGATAGGCTTTTCGCACATTATCTCGTGACTTGAAGTGGATGAATTTACTTTCAATTTGTGGATTTTATTATTGAGATTGTACTTTATTAAAAAATCTAAGGAAATAGGGTTTGTTAATTCCCTTGATTATTTTGATGAGTGTTTGGCATTTGCTATCTTACCCATTCTTATTGATGTATCAGTTCCTTTCCCCTTCTTCATTCTCTTTTATTTTTCCTTATACAAAATACCATAAGTTAGTACGGTCTATTTGTAAGTGAAGAAATTTTGTTAAAATGCAATATTATTCTTTTGCATTCTTCCCTTTTGATACAAAGGTCATAATACTCCACCATTGAAGTTATGGCTTTGGGTTGCGTTTGTATTTCTACCATTCCATTAATGTTATGATAGAGGGCTTCGTTCCTCTTATTGACATCTCCTACAAAAAAAAGTTTCAAGAGTTAGAGGCCTTATTTCATGATTAAATAATTTTTCAGAGTGCATTCATGTTAAGTTTTTAGTGCATCCATCCCTTTTTAGGGTTTCACGTGTATTGCTAACATGTTGGACCTTCTCATCATCATATTCCACACCCCATACTAGTCTAAATGTTATGGAGTTCTACTCTTATTGGCCAAGAGTTGATAGTGGCTCTCTAGGGATTCAACGCCTTATCTTTGCTTAAGCATTCTCATAGCTATTAAAGGTATAGTCAGGAGCATCTATTAGAGCTTATTTCCATTGATCCATATGAGGTATGCTTATCTTTTGCTACTATTCATGTTATTGACTATCTTTTGCTTTTACAATTTAAGGGAGCAAGTTTTCCTTTTATTAAGACTCCATGTGTTATTCTAGATGATGCTCCAAATGAGAATATGGAGATGAATGTTGAGTTTAAGGAGCTTGAGACTCCTATCCATTCCCTTGAGGTTACTAGGATGATGCTTTTGTAAGCATCACTATTGGTGATATTTCCTTGCTAGATAGGCCTATAAAGCATCAAGTTCATCTTGATAAATGTGAATACTCTGATGACTTTCTTGCATTTTTACAACACTAATTTTGAATGTTATTAGCATAGCATTTGTATAACCTTGTCTAGGCCTAAAGACTTTTTATGTAAAATATGTATTTCACAACAGATGTATGTATGTGTATGACATACATGATCCTAATAGATCTTTTGTTTGGAATGGAGCTATATTGTTGATCTTAGAGTGTAAGAATGAGGTGTTTTATCTACAACTTATAGGTCTGAGCTTTGAATGCTTCAATGTTGGTACTTCTGATGTTAAAGCTTTTAATAAAGCTTGTTGGATAGATGACCAAGTTATACTGTATTGATGAATTATTGGTTGTTGTTTATAGTTTACTTCTTTCTGGCATTTTATACTTCAGTGTTCCATCTTCGCTCTTTGAATACAGATTGATTATTTTTTCCCCAACTTGCCCCCAGTTTCATTCTAGATTCATCAACTTTATTCCAGCAGTCTTTTCCATATGTGTAAGAAACTCAGTTTGTTCACTGCTGTTGTTAATCTAACCCCATTAGTTGCAGTCTCGTGTATTGAAGATGAATAGGAGTGAGTGAATTGGCTGAAGACAGTTCTTGAAGCTAAAATCAATTAGACTTACTATTTAAAGAACTTTTGATCAGAATATTTGATATTGATACAATGATTGATGATAGTTACAAGGTATGGGTTGCAACATGAATCATTAAGCCACTTGAATTCCCAAGGTACAAAGGGACACTAGATTTACAAACAAAATGACAGAGGAGTAGCAAAAAAGAGAAAACATAAGTAAAATAGTAATATTACAGCTCTGATTTTATCTTCATTATATATTGTCTTTCCATTCAGATACTTATGTAGTATGATAAAGATGAATATGCAATAATTAAACAAAAACTTCAAATTCAATCTTAGTTATTCATTAGGGAAAAAACGAGTACATTCATTACATCACATGATACAACTCCTTTTATCAGTTAGTTTTTAAATTTTGTTACTAATTTTACCTTACTATTCTTTTTTCTTTCTTTTTCTCTCTCCTTGTTCTTTCTCTATTTTTTCTACTCTTTAGAAGTTATATCATATGATATATGAATGTTCTTTGAATTTTCATTTGTGCCCATGCAAAATGAATCTAATGGGATTGAACATATGTCAAACATGCATATGCGATCAATATCACAATGCATAATACCATTAGGATGTACATTATATAAGTAAGCATTATCAAAATTCATATCATTAAACAATAAGACAAAAATTTCTCAAGAAACCAAAATGTTATTTAAAGAAGAAAATAACAAAAGTATTTTCTATTCTAAATACTAAGGATGTTAAATCTCAAAGTGGCTGACATAACAACTATTCTTACATCTTCTCACCAACTGGCTCTATGAATTTATCTTTTTATACCTTAATTGTGCATATTTCTTTCTTGTCTAGCAATTTCTCATCATCAAACTTATCACCCCATCCTGTAGGCATGATTAACTCCAAAGGTATGTCAAAAGAAGGTGGTTTAATATAAAACACCTTATAGTCAAACTTGCCTTAGGGCTGTCCTAACAAACCCTCAACTCTTTCCACATATTGAGGGACATTAGGAGATTTCTCATTGGATTTAAGGTTTATGTTCTCAAAGGAGTTTAGCACTTCTTCCTCACTAACTCTCAAGTTTATCATCATGGCGGTTAGGGGTGGAACATTTTAGTAATTTGGGAAAGGATTATTTTTAGTGCTTGGGTTTTCAAGGTCTCTGATTTTTCTAGAGTCTATAAGGTTTTGGATTTTATGTATGAGGATGGTACAAGTGTCTATGGAATGGCTAGTAACTTAGTAAAATTTATAATAAATGTTCGAGTTATATCCTAAGCCATTTGGGTTTGGCAATTTAGAAAAGGTTAGGGGTTTAAGCAAGCCCTTTTGCATCAAGTGGTTTAAACATTTTGATAAGGATTAGTTAAAATTAGAGAATCTCATTGGTTGTTGAACAACATGCACTTCCACAACCCTGCTAGTGCTTCTTTGCTTGCCCCCAGTTGGGTAGTTTCTTGTTCCAATGTTCTATAACTTTTCTTCTTTTCATTCTCCGTCTCCTTAGCTTGCAATCTATCATCATAGAGGTCCATAAAAGATTTAGGGTTCATCATTTGCAACCTTTCAACTAAATTAGGAGACACATAACAAACTATTATCCTAACCTGATCTTTCTCAGCTAGTTTATTTTTTATTAACCCTGACTTATTCATGAATCTAGTAAGGAAATCAAAAAATGATTCATTAGGTTTTTGCTTAGTCAGTTCCAAATCTCTTATAGATACCTCCAACCTAGTGTTATAATCATATTGTTTCATAAAAGTAGTATATAATTCTCTCCAATCAACTCGAATAGATTTTTCTAACCCACTAGTTCACAGCCATTCCCTCTATGATAATATAAATAACTTAGTGACTACTGCTAATAGGGCTTTAATGGTGCTCATAGTTGTTGTATACTGACTAAGGTGTATCCTTGGATCTTCAGTTCGATCAAACTTCTGTAATTGGGGAATTTTAAATTTCCCAGGCAATTTATCCCCTTCCATTTACAACATATCATCAAAATCAAATGAGTATCTCATGCCTTGTCCTCTTATCAGCTCCTCCGTCTTGGACATTTTTTGAGTCAGTGCTTCTACTTAGACTCGTGATCTTGGACCAGTTCAAGTGATTCCCTCTTTTCTTTCTCTACTGTATAGTTCTTAACATCTTTAAGCTTCACTTCAGTAGTAAGTGGGTTTCTAACAATAAGTTGGCCTCTAACATTGTCAATAAGAGCAGGAGCAATAGGTACAGGTGCAAGAGTAGCAAGTGGAATAGCTGCAACACTAGATGCTTATTCAATTACAGATGGTGGGGCAGTAACAATAGGTGGCATAAATCCAACTAAAGCTTTTCTCAGTTCATCTTGCATCATGGCATCCATCAAAGCTCCCTTAATGTCTTCTAAGGTCCAGTTTCCTCCTTGTTGCTATTCCATTTCTATTTGCTTAGTTGGAGTTGATTAAGCTTCCAAGTAAATCAAATTAATAGGACTCTTCACTAAACTTTGAAGGATCTCTTTAGCTACTGATTTTGGACTTAGGTCAGTTCTAACTAGTCTGCCACCTTTTTGTATCCAAACATGAGAAGATCTAGATGAATCTATGATGGCTAAAAAATAAAGTGTTAGTATGATGCATGAAGCATACGTATACATATCTGCATGATGCACGTACCATGCAACAAGTAGCAAGCAACAAGTAACAATCAAGTGTATAATATCCTTCCAACCTTATTCCTCTTACACACGTATTCAATGGCGAGTCTCTTTTCCTAGGATTTTTTTTGGCCTTAATATCAACAGGGGATATCAAGAACAAATGAGCATGCCATATCTCTCAAAGCAATAAAGCATAAAAACATTTTTAGGTATAAAAGTTTAGCCTAATCTTTATTAACCAAATGGGCCTCAAAAGTAAGGGCTTGGGCCTTTGTAGATAGAAATACCTTATGGCAACATTCATAATAAATTTTTGGGTAATCCTAAGGGAAGTTACTAGGCCTCTACATGAGCTGAGTTTAGTGGAAAAGTTAAGGTTCTCTTAGCAAGATGCCCTCCTTTAAGACTTAAGTTACAACATGCCAAAGTCACAGGCACCCGACATCTTTTACCAACTCTATAGAAGACTACCCCCCTTTGGACATGGGTTACAAACTCTAGTTAGATGAGCGATAATCTCTCTTGGACTGAGTTAAAGCTAAGAGTGATAGTTAGCCAATCTACAACTACATAAAGCTAGTGGAATCATGGAATCATAAACCAACACCATCGATTTATAGGGACACATGGAATGAATGTAAGAATACAATAATAATTAATAAAATGATTCTAAAGAACATAAGTAGAATTGAGTATCTCTTATCCCTAGTGGAGTCACCACTATAGATAGTAGGGTTTAACGCACGTCTAAGATTTTAGCAACCGCGACATTGTTTGAGCTCAGGGCTTTAAAGAACACACTACTATATCACAAAGACATAGCGTGGAGATAAGGAATCGCCACCCAGGGTAATAACTGGGACAATTCAAAGGTGGTGGTAACTCGATTCTCTAAAAGAGTGTTAGCACCACAACCAGGAAATTCTGAATACTGAATACCAACATCTTTCAATATTGTGTTCATTTAGAATTACCTTATTAATTACTAAATTATTGCCTATTTATATGCAATTTCATATAAACTCTAATTTAGCATACATATAACCCAAGGTAACTAGTCATGAAATCGCACATAAAAAATGCATTCACATAGATCGCAATGTCCCTAAATTAGTCTAATCTATATTGATTTTAATTTAAGTGAGCTAAGTCTACATTTTATTTATAAATGAAATAATGCTAAAGGTGGGCCTACATTTTAGGTTAATTAATAAGCCTAAGTTTACTTGTTTTAATATTAAAAAGTGGGTTTAAGTCTATTGATTTTATGGACAATTCATTTGGATTGAATTGGATGGATTAGTGGGTTTAATTCTAATTAATTTTAAATTAAATTAAATGATCTTAAATTTATTTATTTTAAAAGAAATGCTTTTTAGGCTAAGCTATGTCTAAGTTAATTTTAATTAAATTAAAATGGGCTTAAGTCTAAGTTAATCCTAATTGACCTAAATTGATTTTAAAGTTAATTAAAACCTAAAAGCCTATTTTAAATGGGTTAATTCTAAACGTGGGCTTAGGGCCCAAAATGCACAAAAATAAACAAATAAGCCCAAAAACATAAAAAAAAATAATAATAATAACACAATCAAATAAAATTATTTCTTCCAAAAAAACCTAATTTGATTTCATGCAACCTAAATTAACTAAAGCCACCATTGATTTTAATTTAGGTTTTACTAAATGAACCCAGTTACTAATTAATTTTAATACATAAAAGTAAGTATTCACTATTCTTACTATTTGGGCTATTATAATCCCTAAGTATAAAGAATAAAAAAAAACTAATTAAATACACAGCCCAATAAACCAAATAAATAAAAATACAAAACAATAAAAAGTAAGAATACTAAAATCTACGTGAAAATCATAATAGGATTAAATCTATGGCATTAAATGGATCTTCAGATTCTCACCAATTCAATCACAGCTCTCATCATAACCATAAAACATAAAAAAAATAAACAATAAAGAGAAATTAGTAAATAATCAATAATAAAAGTATAATAAAATCAAATAAAAAAAAGAAAAGGGTAGAAGAGGATGATTTACGGATGCAGTGTTGTTGATTGCTCCTCAGAAGAAGGATTCACCGTTGAAAATTGATCTCTTGATTCATTTTGGCTTCAAGACTAGAAAGCTATCCATTCAAAACCAAAAGTATGTTTTTTTTAAAAGCTTTTAACTCTTTGTATTTTTCAAAACCCTATTTTCATTCACTGTAAAAAAGAACTTTTTTGTCTCTCGGCCGTTTACTTTTTCAAAATAGTGTTTCTTTTTTTCTTTTTTTTTAGCCATCCTTTTTTTTTAAACTCAACAACGCTCATTCTTTTAAATCCAAATCCACTTCTCCAACTCGCTCCTGATAAGATTATTGTCTTTGATAATTTATTTTGATTTAATCCAAAACAAAGATAAATATATTATACATTTAGAAAACATAAGATAGGTTTAACAAGATAATAAATGGGTTAAAATTTATTAAAATTTATTTATTTATTTATATTAGTTTTTAACCAATCAAAAATTAAGTAAATGGATTTTTCAAAAATAAAATAAAAAAACACCGCTGATCGAAATTATGGAAATTCGATTAAATTTCTATATTTTCGATCAAAATTACAGAATTCTAATTGATTTTCTATAAAATCAATCGACCTTTTTTTAACTTTTAATTTCAAAATGGCCCCCGAAGGAAATTCAATTTTGCAATTAAACCCCCAAAAAAAACATTGCAATTTAGTCCTTAAAACTCACAATTTTAGTCCTAAGAATCCAAAATCAATATTTAGAGACCAATTTCAATCAAATTTTCATCATAGGAGTCGTCTATCGCATCCACACTCAACTATCTCGAAATTGGGTGCTTACTGTTAGTGATATGCACTAGGTCAATTATTTGTGATTATGTATTGACTTTCTTATTTTGTTAATAAAGAGGTATTATATTATCATTTGATTTTATGATAATTACATGAATGGTTAATTCTTACTAAGGCCGTCAAGTATGTGACTTGATAGTAAAACCCTTAGATTAAAATAAGAGTTCTATTCTAATTATCCCTAGCCATTTATTCATTATATGAATATTAAAGTATTAAGGCTAGTGTGATGTTGACTGATAGTTATGTTTTACTAATCATAAATATGAGATATTAAGTCAACTCATAGGTACATGATGAGAGATCATGTACTGGATTGACCCACTATGAGAATACTACATAGATTATTATCATAAGTATTTCTTATCACAGTAATTTTATTTCGGTCCTTTGACCTTGAAATCATCATAGATTTCTACACAACTATTTTATGTTTTGACACATTCTAACATTGTCTTTAACCGGATGATTAAAAGAATGTTGTTGGATATAAAATTAGTTATGTGAGGAATGTGAGTGATTTAGAAGGAATTTATCCCTCATTAATATGAGAAAGATATCTAAAGGCCTCTTGATGAGATAGACTGAATGAAAATGCATGGCCATGCTGAAATGAATTGATAAAGAGTTATCATTTTCAATCTACTTGGAATCAAGTCATAATATTAAACTATATAAGGATGACATTCTATGCCTTATGTTCAATTAAGATATCATGTGATAAAGGGACAATAAAATTCACTGTAATTAGGTTATGTCGGATTATTGACTTCACATGACTTGGGTAGTCATAATGTCTTGCTAGAGGCCACTTATGACTTGTAGGCCTAAATAGAGATTTAGGCCCACTGCCAATGTTATGTGAACCTACAGGGTCACACACTTAGAACAAGCCCAAAACGGATATGGGTTTAATAAGCCCAAAATAAACTCTATAGAAATAAATAATTAAAGTGTTTTATTTATTTATTTATTTGTTTATTTATTTAAGATAAATGTTATTTTAAATAAATAAATAAGATATTATTTTTGATTTGTTTTTAAACAAAATCATAATATAATAAATTGAAAATTACCAAAAGGTCATTGGTAAGTGAAACCCTAATTTGGAGTCTATAAATATGTTATATTCTCTAGGGTTTCACACATTTGTTTTTGCCTCTAAATTCGTTTTCCTTCCTCTTAGAAAACAAAGACAGAGTTTTTCTTTTTGTTCTTGATTTGTGAGACAGTCAAGAAGTTGCTAGCACACACACTCAAATTCGTTTTGTGAAGGGTTGTTCGTGTGGATACCTATAGAGGATGCATCCTTTTGGAGACGTCTTGATCCGAACAACCTAGCCAAAAAGCTCGAGGTAAGGTGTCACCGGTGTGAACCTCCTCTCATCCTTCCAGAGAATCTTGCCTCTTCTGCGTTTTGGTAAGATTATTAAAAACCCTAGATTTAATCAATTAGTCGAATTACATGGATCCAGGCTTGGGAACGTGACAAAATTCTTTAATTTTTCCACTACGTTTGCATCACGGTTCCCAATAATGGTATCAGAGCCACTTGTAATTCGATTAATTGATTCTGTGTATATGTGATATATGTTAGGGTTTAAGATTCGTTTTGAAAAGGGTTTCAAAATTATCAAAAGCGGTTTTGATTTGTTTTGTGACAATTCTGGGTAATCTATTTGAAAATGGAATTAAACATTAATTTGATTAATGTTTGTAATGGTTTAATGTGATTAAACTAAAAGCAGCCTTTGATTTTATGAATTAAGAATGCTGTTTCATGAAAACGAATTTTGTATGATGTTTTTATGAAAAAAGAATTAAGAATAATGTTTTGATTAATATGATTAATTGAACCAGCATATTTGTTTCCTATTTTAATTAGAAAAACATTTTCTATTTGATTAGGAAAATCATTTTTAATTAAATCTGAAACAGAAATTCTATTTTCAAAAACCTAATCACTTAAGGATTTAAATCTGTTATGTATTATGTTTTGATTAATATGATTAATTGAAGCAGCTTATTTCTTTCCTATTTTAATTAGAAAAATGTTTTCTATTTGATTAGGAAAATTGTTTTTAATTAAATCTGAAACAGAAATTTTATGATTATGCAGATTATGTGTTAAGGGCAATCTGTTTAAATGTTAAACAGATTATGCAGAATGGATATGTTTTCTATATATTCATTCAAGCTGTAATTTTGATTACACAAATTAGGGTTTTCTTAATGGATGCGTATGTTTTAATAAAAAAAAATTTTTTGATCTGTTTTGAACGGATTTTTCAGACTGTAAAATGTTTACAAAAAGTGATGTTTTTAAGCAACAAACTGATTTAGTAATATGATTACGAAAATTGGTTAATTGCTTCCTTGACGCAAATAAGGGTTTTAAGGTGGCTGTTTTAATTGAGCGTTTTTATCTATTTTGAACAAATTGATTTTATAGTAATTTGATTACAAAAATTCATTAATGTTTAGAAATTTGAAAGGCAACTCACTGAAGAGCTAAGGTAAAGTGTTTACCAGCGAGACCGCCACCTGGGGCGCTGCCCCCGAACCCCGCCAGGGGCGCCGCCCCTTGGACCCCGCCAAGGGGCGATGCCCCTTGGAACCCCACTAGGGGCGCTGCCCCTTGACCCCAAAAGAATTATCACATTAGTTTATTTTTAACATAATGATTGGATTTAATAACTAAATAGATTATTATGTTATACATGTTTGTTGTTTTATGCATGGCGCATAGCATGGCCCTCAGACCAATGTGATTGGATTTTATTTTTATGGGTTGTAATTTTAAATACGGCCTGCGAGTCGGTTTTGTTTTATTGTATTTATTTTATTAGAATAGTGTAGAATAAATTACAACAATTTTTGTAAATCAAGACCCATGGTGCAATTCAAGTTGGAGGCCCAGGATGGAGATCTAAGGTGGGAACCAAAAAAAGGAGATCCATGGTAGAAGATGGAGATCCAAGTTGGAGGCTCAATTTGTAATTGTAATATTACCTAGGTTTGACCATTGATCTTCATATTGGCTTATAAAGATCAACTTAGATTTGGGCCATGCTATGTCACATTTATTTATTTGTTATTATGTATGCGATGCCATGTGATGCCATGTATGTGATGCCATATGATGCCATGCAATACAACATAACAATAACTGAATACGATTAAATAAAGATGAACCCTCATTTAATATTAAGTCATTATAATGCCTTTCATAAGTTCAACACTTGTCAAGCCTTAGATTATTATATATGAGCCTGCCAAAGCAGGGTGTATAAATTTATCTGGGGAAGGCAAGTTGGATAATGGTGCTATCCAAACGTTTGATATGGTTTGACTTAACTAGGTTATCAAAATGGTTTTGGACCTAGGGCATTAGATGGGATTTTTAGCCATGACATGTGATGCCAAATCCCATACCATCCAAGAGTTACATGAGATGTAATTGATAAGAGTTGTCTACTTAAATAACCATATTTTAGGTCATGAGCCAAAGCTCACTTAGAGTATGGTGAAATATGGATCTTGGCCCACTAAAATTTCTAAAATTAACTTAGAGGGTTATTGATTTAAGTAAATTTAATAGGAGTTTTTTATAATGCCTTATAAATATTTAATAAAATACTGAATGGACTTTGCATATATTTGTTGTAGATAATGACTTCAAACACTACACCTACCATGTCACTGCGATCGATCCTTGAGAAGGATAAGCTCAATGGGACTAATTTTCTTGACTGGTACAGAAACCTAAGAATTGTTCTTAGGCATGAGAGAAAGGAATACATCCTTGATCAACCCATCCCTGAGGAACCAGCTGCCAATGCTCCTAGAGCACAAAGGGATGCTTATACCAAGCATCTCAATGATTCTACTGATGTCACTTGTGTCATGCTTGGATGTATGGAATCTGAGCTGCAAAAGCAACTGATGGAAATGGAGGCTTATACTATGATAGGCCATCTCAAGGAAATGTTCCAAGAGAAAGCTAGAATTGAAAGGTTCAATACCATCAGGGCATTGCTTTCCTGCAAGCTGACTACTGGTGGCTATGTCAGTCCTCATGTTCTCAAGATGAAGGGTCATTTTGATCACTTGGACAAGCTTGGTCTCAAGATTGAATAAGAACTGGCTGTGGATATTATTCTTCAATCTTTGCCTGAAGCTTATGATAGCTTCATTATGAATTTCAATATGCATAGTATGGAGAAGACTGTTTCAGAGTTGCATGGGATGCTGAAAACTACTGAAAAGAACATCAAGAGTAACACCAAGGATGTTCTCATGGTCAATAAGGGAAAGGGGATGAAAAGGGTTGGAAAGGGCAAGGGCAAGGTCTTTAAAGGCTTTCAGAAGCCCAAGCCAAAGTCCAAGCCCAATTCCAAAGCTGAACCCAAAACAAAGGAAGGAATTTGTTTTTTCTGTAATGAGCCAGGCCATTGGAAAAGAAATTGCAAGCTCTATTTGGATGATCTGAAGAAGAAAAAGGGTGGTGAGACTACCTCTTCAGGTATTCATGTTATAGAATTAAATTTATCTGCTTCTGCTTCTGATTCTTGGGTATTAGATACTGGATCAGGATCTCACATTTGTACAAATGTGCAGGGTCTAAAAAGGAGTAGATCATTGGCAAGAGGTGAAGTGTACCTACGAGTTGGCAATGGAGCAAGTGTTGCTGCTTTAGCTGTAGGAACTTATGAGTTACCTTTGCCTAGTGGACTTATTTTATCTTTAGAAAGTTGTTATTATGTACCTACTTTGTGTAGGAATATTATTTCTATTTCTTGTTTGGACAAGAAAGGATTTGAATTTATTATTAAGAATAATAAATTCAGTATTTATTAGGATAACATTTTCTATGGATATGCTCCATGCACTAGTGGACTTTATGTTTTAGATGCCGAAGACACTAATGAAATGCCAATCTATAATGTTGATACAAAGAAGTCTAAATCTAATGATTTAAACTTGACCTACCTCTGGCATTGTCATTTAGGCCATATAAATGAGAAACGCATTTCAAAGCTACACCAAAATGGGCTTTTAAATTCATTTGATTATGAATCATTTGATACATGTGAATCTTGTTTACTTGGAAAAATGACTAAAACACCTTTTACTGGACAGAGTGAGAGGGCTAATGACTTATTGGGCCTAATACATTCTGATGTATGTGGACCATTAAGCTCAACTGCTAGAGGAGGTTTTCAATACTTCATAACTTTCACATATGATTTTAGTAGATATGGTTATCTCTATCTAATGAAACATAAATCTGAATCTTTTGAAAAGTTCAAAATTTTCAAGAATGAAGTACAAAATCAACTTGGTAAAAATATTAAAACACTAAGATCTGATCGAGGTGGTGAATATTTAAACCAAGAATTTACAGATCATCTTAGAGATTGTGGGATTGTTTCACAATTGACTCCTCCAGGTACACCACAATGGAATGGTGTGTCTAAACGTAGAAATCGAACTCTATTGGATACGGTTCGATCTATGATGAGTCAATCTGATCTTCCAATCTCTTTTTGGGGATATGCTTTACAGACTATTGCATTCATTTTGAATAGAGTTCCATCAAAGGCAGTTGAAAAGACACCATATGAGAAATGGACTAGAAAAACTCCCAGTTTGTCTTTTCTTAAGATTTGGGGCTGTGATGCTTTTGTGAAATGTCAAATCTCAGATAAACTAGCACCCAAATCTAATAAATGCCTTTTTGTGGGATATCCTAAAGAAACTAAAGGATATTACTTCTACAATGCATCTGAGAACAAAGTGTTTGTGTCTCGGAATGGTGTATTTTTGGAAAAAGAGTTTATTTCCAAAGGAACCAGTGGGAGCATAGTGCAACTTAAAGAAATTCAAGGCCCACAAAATAGCATTATACATGATATGGAACCGCAGCTGAATCAACAAGAAGTTGTTGAGCCTGCACAAGTACCAGAAGGCCCAAGGAGGTCTGATAGGACACGTCAAATCCCCATGAGATATGGATTTCTCATAACTAGTGATTATGATGTGTTAATTGTGGATCAAAATGAGCCCACATCCTATCAAGAGGCCATAAATAGTCCTAACTCTGAGAAATGGCTTGAAGCCATGAGATCAGAAATGCAATCCATGTATGATAATCAAGTATGGACCTTGATTGACCCAAATGATGGTTTAAAAACTATTGGGTGCAAATGGGTTTTCAAAAAGAAAATCAACATGGATGGCAATGTGCATACCTTTAAGGCAAGACTGGCTGCAAAAGGTTTCAAACAAACACATGGTATAGACTATGATGAAACCTTTTCACCAGTGGCTATGCTAAAATCTATTCGAATTCTCCTTGCCATAGCTGCATACTATGATTATGAAATATGGCAAATGGACGTCAAAACAGCATTTCTTAATGGAAATTTACTTGAGGATGTGTACATGACACAGCCAGAGGGTTTTGTTAGTCCTGAGAATTCTGGAAAGGTATGCAAGCTTCAAAGATCCATTTATGGATTGAAGCAAGCATCTCGGAGTTGGAATCTTCATTTTGATGAAGCAGTCAAAGAATTTGGCTTCATTAAAAATGATGATGAACCTTGTGTATACAAGAAAGTTAGTGGGAGTGCTATTGTGTTTTTAGTGTTGTATGTGGATGACATACTACTCATTGGAAACGATATCCCTATTTTACAAAATGTTAAATCATGGTTAGGGAATTGTTTCTCAATGAAAGACTTAGGTGAAGCTGCTTTTATATTAGGCATCAAGATCTATAGAGATAGATCTAAAAGGCTTATTGGCCTAAGTCAAAGCACTTATATTGATAAGGTATTGAATAGGTTTAATATGCAAGATTCCAAGAGAGGATTCTTGCCAATGTCACATGGCATTAGTCTCAGCAAGACTCAGTGTCCTATGACACAAGATGAGCTAGACCACATGAGTAAGATTCCATATGCTTCTGCTATTGGATCTATCATGTATGAAATATTGTGTACTCGACCTGATGTTTCATATTCCTTAAGCACAATGAGCATATACCAATCAGACCCAGGTGAAAGTCACTGGATAGTAGTTAAAAATATCCTTAAGTACTTGAGTAGAACTAAGGATGCATTTTTACTGTATGGTGGTCAGGAAGATGAGCTAGTTGTAAATGGTTACACAGATGCCAGCTTCCAAACTGACAAGGATGATTTTCAATCACAGTCAGGATATGTGTTTTGTTTGAATGGAGGTGCAGTGAGCTAGAGGAGTTCCAAGCAAGACACTGTTGCTGATTCTACAACAGAAGCTGAGTACATAGCTGCCTCAGAAGCAGCTAAGGAAGCTGTTTGGATTAAGAAGTTCATAACTGGACTAGGTGTTATTCCTAGTATATTAGATCCAGTGAACTTATATTATGAAAATAATGGAGCTATAGCCCAAGCTAAGGAGCCCAGATCACATCAGAGATCCAAACACATACTCAGGCGTTATCATCTTATTCGAGAAATTATTGAGAGAGGAGACGTCAAGATATGCAGAGTACCTACAAATGATAATGTTGCTGATCCACTGACTAAGCCTCTTCCACAGCCTAAACATGAGAGTCATACTAGGTCCATGGGTATTCGATACGATGTTGATTGGGCCTACTGCAAGTGGGAGATTGTTAGTGATATGCACTAGGTCAATCATTTGTGATTATGTATTGACTTTCTTATTTTGTTAATAAAGAGGTATTATATTATCATTTGATTTTATGATAATTACATGAATGGTTAATTCTTACTAAGGCCATCAAGTATGTGACTTGATAGTAAAACCCTTAGATTAAAATAAGAGTTCTATTCTAATTATCCCTAGCCATTTATTCATTATATGAATATTAAAGTATTAAGGCTAGTATGATGTTGACTGATGGTTATGTTTTACTAATCATAAATATGAGATATTAAGTCAACTCATAGGTACATGATGAGAGATTATGTACTGGATTGACCCACTATGAGAATACTACATAGATTATTGTCATAAGTATTTCTTATCACAGTAATTTTATTTCGGTCCTTTGACCTTGAAATCATCATGGATTTCTACACAGCTATTTTATGTTTTGACACATTCTAACATTGTCTTTAACCGGATGATTAAAAGAATGTTGTTGGATATAAAATTAGTTATGTGAGGAATGTGAGTGATTTAGAAGGAATTTATCCCTCATTAATATAAGAAAGATATCTAAAGGCCCCTTGATGAGATAGACTGAATGAAAATGCATGGCCATGCTGAAATGAATTGATAAAGAGTTATCATTTTCAGTCTACTTAGAATCAAGTCATAATATTGAACTATATAAGGATGACATTCTATGCCTTATGTTTAATTAAGATATCATGTGATAAAGGGACAATAAAATTCACTGTAATTAGGTTATGTCGGATTATTGACTTCACATGACTTGGGTAGTCATAATGTCTTGCTAGAGGCCACTTATGACTTGTAGGCCTAAATAGAGATTTAGGCCCACTACCAATGTTATGTGAACCTACAGTGTCACACACTTAGAACAAGCCCAAAACGGATATGGGTTTAATAAGCCCAAAATAAACTCTATAGAAATAAATAATTAAAGTGTTTTATTTATTTATTTATTTGTTTATTTATTTAAGATAAATGTTATTTTAAATAAATAAATAAGATATTATTTTTGATTTGTTTTTAAACAAAATCATAATATAATAAATGGAAAATTACCAAAAGATCATTGGTAAGTGAAACCCTAATTTGGAGTTTATAAATATGTTATATTTTCTAGGGTTTCACACACTTGTTTTTGCCTCCAAATTCGTTTTCCTTCCTCTTAGAAAACAAAGACAGATTTTTTCTTTTTATTCTTGATTTTTGAGACAGTCAAGAAGTTGCTAGCACACACACTCAAATTCGTTTTGTGAAGGGTTGTTCGTGTGGATACCTATAGAGGATGCATCCTTTTAGAGACGTCTTGATCCGAACAACCAAGCCAAAAAGCTCGAGGTAAGGTGTCACCGGTGTGAACCTCCTCTCATCCTTCCAGAGAATCTTGCCTCTTCTGCGTTTTGGTAAGATTATTAAAAACCCTAGATTTAATCAATTAGTCGAATTACATGGATCCAGGCTTAGGAACGTGACAAAATTCTTTAATTTTTCCGCTATGTTTGCATCATAGTTCCCAACACTTACAACCCTTTAAAAAGGGAAAATTTCAAAATTTTAAGCATACACATCCTAAAGCCACGCTCTTGGGTCCTAAACCCATGAGCTTGGGTCCTAGACCCACATGTGTGGGTCTTCTAACGCAAGCAGGGTGCCCGTGGGTCAAATGACCTATAAGTGTGGGTTGGTGACACAAGATCGTGGGTTTCCAATAAACTCTCATGGATTGATCCATCCTTTGGGCTTTTTCCCACTTTTTTATGTTCCTTTTGGGCCCAATTTAGGTTTTTTCAAATTTTGGGTGTACGTTTGGTTTCTTTGGGTCTAAGCATGCCCAGGAAGACTTTTGAAGGAGCTTTCCCCTTATCTGATAGACAACAATCCTTCATTATCAAATTTTAAGGGAAACTGCCAAAATTTTGGTATACCACACAAAAATCCAAGACAAACAACACAGTGATTGCTAGCAAGCCAAACTACAAGATCAATGAGCACATAACAAGAAGTAAAAAAACAAAGAGAAAGCAAGCAAATAAAGGAATACCAATAATGAATGGTAATACCAACATAAAAGAAGAAAAGAGAAAAAACCAAGTGAAAAAGAACAAGAAGAAGATAAAGAACATACCTTAGGTATAGGCCATGGACGGTCGCTGAAATTTGGAAAACATAAAAACGTTGAGAGAAAAATGGCAACGAGGAGCATTGGCAACAAGGAGCATCAATAACACCATAGAGAAAAATACTCCATTAGAAAGAAAAAGAAGTTAAAAAGAAATGGGGAGTTGCCTAGAAATTAATAAGGCTTAAAATGAACCCTGAGTTATTTAATGATACATGCTATAAATAGCAAAATTTTAAAAAAATTAAAAAGCAGGGAGAAGCAGTTGAAAAGATGTGTTTGATAATACTAAAGGGGTAGATAATGCAAGCCAAATAGCACCCCAGTAACCGCCTAACACAGGCACTTCGCCAAGAAGTTGAACATAAATTATCAACACTAAGAGGGGAACCCTAATACTATGAAGGGATTCAACCTATGGAAATGAAGCCCAACAAGTTCGTAAGGCCCAAAAACCCACGATGATCTCCTTCCTCACCTTGCTTGGAGTGGACAAGATAGTTAGACATTGACAACGACAGGGGCAAGTACTACTAAGGAACCAACAAGGGGAAGACATGTCAGCTACATCAGCATGGCAATAGAGGATCCGTATGCCAAATCGTGACCAGATGTCTGCGTAAAGATGCCATGACCGCACAAAGATGCCATGACCACGCCAAGACAATTGTGGTAACTTTGCCAAAATCAGGTACTTGGCAGGCCTCCACGCAACAAAGGTGACATCTAGTGGTGTGTCCTCATAGTGTAACAGCATGACTCATCTAGCTGGCAGGGATGTGCATAGCAGGAATAGAGGATGAAAACTATATGAATAGTACCTACTCCACTCACCAAACGACATCGGGTAAGGGTATATATACACCTATGAATAGAAAAGATGGTAAGAAAACCTTAAGCACCCTAAAAACCCTAGTTCTATTTTTATTATTTCCTCTCCTTCTCCTTCTTACTTGGCCATTAGAGTGGGTTTGCTGGGACCCCACGCGATAAAATCCCTCACTAGCTTCACTTTGCAGGCATAGTCAATAACCTGGAAATGGACCGGCAGCATCAATTTATTTGTCCTATCTAGAGATTTTTACTATGACTATAAGAATAACTCTACTTAATACTATTTATTTCCTAAGCTGCAAATGAAGTACCTTAATTTTTGTCCTATTGTATGTATAAGAGATATGAACATATCCATCACTAACCTGGATAATTATTGGACACAAGAATCCCATTTCTAGATTTTCCTCTAATGTGATAACTTCATACCATGAATCACCATTATCTTTTAAAATTGCAACTTTAAGCACACCCCTTGAGATTGTGTTATATGTAAGTAGGAAATGACCATCCCTTAATTTAACTTCATTAATACCTAGTATAAGAAGCATGTAAAATTCAAAGGCAATATGAGGAATTACATAGTCTACTTTCATTATTTCCTCTATTTCTAAACAAATATTCTTGAAAAAATATCATTTGCAAATCAAGAAAAAAGAGTTGCACATCAAAAGATATTTATAAGTAGATTCACAGTGCTATAATAAACTTTAACAGGTAAGATGAACTAATTTAAAGTTTAAAATATGGTCATAAGACATTTACTTCACAAAAACATGCACAATTTGATCAATTGCCCAAGTCTAGATGATTAACCTAAATTTGGGTTGGGAAGTTCGATAGGCTTTGCATATCCCTAGTTCAGGCCACCATTATAGGATTATAACATACAAAATTTGTCAATGCTAGTAAAAGATCAGAGTAGAACACGTAGAGTTCCTTGTGCAGTATATAATGGTACTAGCTAAATCACATTGAGAAATGTATTTTCAATATAAACTGGGCCATGTTTTTTCCATGACCTACCTGCATTTGCAGTTACCTATTCAATGCATGTCATAAAAAATACATCAATGGCTTTCTTCAACCATTACTAGATTCTAGATGCAACACAAAAGGAGTTATTAGGACCACCATCCATGCTCCCCATGAATTCTAACTTTCAATTGATGATCCATAAAATAAGAACCCATTATCTAGTAAGATAGGCTACAAGAATGCATGATATTATAAGGGCATCATATAGATAACATCATTTTTAATATAAACAAATAGATATTATGATGCATTCAAAGTATACCTTGTTCTTTGATGGTCCTAATATACTAGGAGGGAGTTGTTCCTTTTTTATCCATGTAACACCTTTATTGTATGATTGTTTCATGCATCCACTTTTTCTAAATTTAGTATACTAAAAATGAGGAGCAAAAATTATGTCAAATTGAAAAACCAATAACCATAACAAGTTCTTATTTCCACAAGGTAGAAAATGAAGTTTCATACAACATTAATAACATTTTGAAAGTGAGAAAATTTTTTGCATATCAAATAAAATATTTTATTAACTGCACATTATAAATCCATAAATATACTCAAACCTAAATAGCATGTAATTACAAAATACTTATATGATCAATATTGGTTCAGTGATCAGTTTTTCAATGTCATTTTTTTCTCAATCAGACATAAAATATCCAGTTGCTTATGTTTACACATAGCAAAAGGATAAGGATTAGGAAAAAAATAAGTTAGTTCTTACTGCTATTCCATGTCGACTACAAGTTAAAGAAGTTCATGCCCTATAAGGTCAAACATAATTTCTCTTCCACTTGAGGCTACGTTCCTGAAGGAAAAAAAATAATCCTTAATTTAATTTCATATTTAGAAGAAAGAATTTTTAAATAATTTACTTAATTGAGAATAACATATACTCAAAATCTAATTCAGCTACCGTAGCTCTTCAACTAAAAGATCTTCAAATGTCAATAGTAACATGAATATTTAGCTATTGTAGATGCTTAATATCATGTATTTTAATGATAAAAATTCTTCTTCTAGTTCCTCTCTAGCATAAATAAAATGTGGCATATATAATTTTGTAATCCTTCCATGTAAAAACTTATGGAATGTGTATATATTCAATAACATATCACAATTCTAAATGTAGAGTGCATGTGATTAATATCAGACAACACATTTTGTTCTGATGAAACACATAATTTTAAAACTATATCAAAGGCTTGTGCCTAATTCAGAAAAGCATGACTAAGAAAAATGCAAATTTTAACATAAATCAATGAAGATTGGAAATTTTACTTTTGAACTTCTAGACCAATTTTATAGAAAAATAATAACTCATCTGATGATAGTTTGAATAGTATAAGGTTCCATATAGGAACTTTATATTGTTCATTAATTATTATGGGTGATTGCCAACTACCATCTTATCCAATAAAATCCAAATGATATTAGATAAGCATTTACATTTGATTTAAAAGAGAGTCATAATAGGATTCTAAGAACAACCAGCCACCTTAAGTTCTAATTCAGTTTTATTTATAGAATTGATGTTGTCAATTTATTTCCAAGTGAGGAAAGTGCTTGCAAAATAGAAACCAGTAAGAGTTCACCGGGTGGGGTCCCAACAAGCTCACTTAGATGGCCAAGTGAGTGGGGGAGAAGATGGAAACGATAATGAAGGAACTAGGGTTTTTTAGGGTTTAGGGTTACTTGCCTTTTCTTTGTTTATGGGTGTATATATATACCTTTACTTAATGCCATATGTCATTTAGTGAGCAACTAGGGCATTGTTCACGTGGTTTTCCACTCCATTCCAGCTATACATGTTGATATAGGATGGATTAGTTATGCTGGGATGATTTGGGTGCACACCAGGAGGCCTCACCTTTATCGCGCGGAGCTCTGCCATGCGCTTGACTTTGGCAAAGTTACTATAGTTATTTTGGTATGGTCATGGCATCCTCCTATAGGTGTACTAGCGATGATTTGGTGTACAAATTCTTCTCCATCATACTAACATCTCTCCTTTTGGTTGGCTCTCAGGTTGTACCTACTCTTATCGTTATCACTGCCCAACAGTTTTCTCTTATTCTAGCAAAATGATGGAGAAGATTAACATAGGTGTTTAGGCGTACTAGGTTCTATTTCCATGGGCTAAATTCCTTTTTAATATCAGGGTTCCCACTTAAAGTGTTGATTATTTATATTCAACTTCCTATCGAAGTGTCGACTTGATTCATCCCTGAGGTGGCATGTGTCAAGGGATTATTAGGGTACATTTTGGCTTACGTTCATAACCCCTTAGTGTCCCATCGATCATGCCTTTTCAACTACCACTCCCTCACTTTCTTTTGTTTCAAAATTTTTCCATTTATGTCTTGTGTTATTAAATACAACAAAGGCTATGATAAGCCTTATTAATTTTTAAATAACTCCCTGTTTCTCTTCAACTTCCCTCCTTTCTTCTAAAGTATTCTTCCTTATGGTGTTGTCAACATCCCTTCTTGTCATTTCTACTTCTGACTGTACTGTGTCTTTTGGATTCCTACGACTGTCCATGGCTTCTACCCGAGGTATGATCTTCATCTTCTCCTTGTTGTTGTTTTATATCATTTTCTACATTTTTCTTTTATGTTAGTGCTATTATTCATTTCTGACATTCCTCTATGCACGCATTTTCTTTCTCTTTTTTCTTTTTGTCATATTGCATCTTTTTCCTTCATATTGCATACTATCACTTGTATATGTTGTTATGCATATCTTAATCTTGCCATCTATTGTGTTTGCGATTTAAGTCATTTGTTTTGGGATTTTATATAGTGTATCAAGATTTATTATGGTGGGTCATTCTGGTGTAGATCTTTCTAGTGAGAGAGGTGGCAATTCTATCGTAAGGCCAATGGAGGCAGCGGTGGGATTAGCCCATAATGACTTCTATTCTAATGTGCCCCATGCTTCTTAGGGTCAAAATCCATCTCATTATCTTCATAAGTGAGAGACTACACATTCTGAAGATGTTGATAATGGAGGTATGAGTCAAGAAGTGTCTGAGGTATCATTGCTAAAGTCGATGAGTTCTAACATTCTATTAACCAATTGGTTAAACTGAAAATGGAACACTGCATCCCCTCCCCTCTTCTCAAAGGTTATCAAGGTAATTCCATCCTAAAGGAGAAACACATGGTGATTTATTAAGACTCTTTGTGTGTGGGGCTTCGATTTCACTTACACCTTTTCATGGTGATCTTTCTATAGACCTATGGAGTTCCCATGAGCCAGCTTACTTTAAACAAGTGGATAATCTTAAGTAGCTTCATTCTCATGTGCAGCCAGGCCAGTGTTAAGCTAGATTTGAACATTTTTCAATATTTGTTTATGTTCAGCAAGAATAGCTAATATTGGCATTTATCTAGGCATCCCAATAAGGCTCTATTTGTTAGGCTTCCCAAGGTCCAAAAGTCCTGGTATAAGAGTTTCTTTATGGTGACTAATCCAAATCGCTAGGGTGATCTCCCTCGCATATGGGTTAATGATGCCTTTAAGGGGGATGGGAAAATTTAGCGGATGGATAAAGAGGAGGAAAAAGTTAAGGTTTTGAAAGCCAATGCCAAGGGGGAATGTTTTGATTATGATTATTTAATCGAGTGATTAAAGGGTCCATGTGATGCATCCTCTTATTTTGTCTTTGTATTTATGTATTTTGGTTTGTAAATTTGCTCCTTTTATTTGAAGGAAAGTCTTTAAAGGATATGCTTCAAGCTTATAGGGCAATGGTTGTGGATCCATCCTCTCAGGATTCGAATGCTAAGGAACCAGAGTCTTCCTCTCATGCTTCTGAAGAACTTGACAATCCCCTTAATGAGCCTACTAATGTGATAGCTATAGATTCTCCCTCTCAGGATGCACTTGCTAGTAAGCATTCCCTTATGGGGTCTATCTCTACTAAGGTTCAACTTGAGGGTTCGTCTGAGCC
Source organism: Mallotus nudiflorus (assembly GCA_947683625.1). Classification (NCBI taxonomy): domain Eukaryota; kingdom Viridiplantae; phylum Streptophyta; class Magnoliopsida; order Malpighiales; family Euphorbiaceae; genus Mallotus; species Mallotus nudiflorus. The sequence goes on from CANTUR010000269.1 coordinate 1,343,160, forward strand.
AGAACCAAAAGAGCTTATTACTCATGCTATTAAGGAGCTTCACACATAACTTGCTAAAAGGAATGACAAGTTTAGTGCTTTCTTTGTGTGATCCCTAGTGTTAGAGTGGATCTAGTGCAAGCATGCCTTCTTGCCAGTGACGAGGATCTATAGAGCTCCATGAAACTAGATATTGATTTCAGACATTATTAATGACTTGCGACCATCCAGGTGAATCCATACCTCCTTTATGATCCCCATTTTTCCTTGGTTTGCAACATTTTTTTTAGCAAATGGAGTTCTCTCTTTGCATGGACAAACATTGCCCTACATATAGAGATTTTCTCTTAGTGTGTGCAGGCTTTGGAGTCAGGAGAAAATCATTTTTTCACTCAAGAGGCATTCTAAAGAGCTGGAGAATGTTAGGTTTGAGAACAAGAACCATATCTCTTTCTTAGAGGCATGGGTTCAATCCTTAATGGAGTAAAACTAAACTTTGGTATCATATTAGGAATTGTTTGAGTGCTCTCTTTCATAATCTCAGAAGGCAAAATCAGATACAACTTCCTAGATTTAAAAAATCATGGTTGAATTGTTTACTCTCTATGGAAATGATAAAAACCAATTTACCGAGGAGTTGGAGAAGTGTTTCCCAGAGGTAGACTGTTGTAGGATTATAGGCTTACAACATGATTTCCCCTTCCATATGAAAAATTATAACAATTTTTATTTATCTAGTGTGATGAATCTTTAAACGATGTTTAATGTTTTCTAACTCCATATGGGTGGGATGTTTATATAGTTGTAGCTTCTTTTCCTTTTGTTTAATGTGAATGATGTCTTCTTTTTGCATTAGATTCTTATTGGCATTTCGGTAGCCACTTTCTATTGCCTTAGTATTTTAGTACTGTGACTTGACACTTTAGTCATATGATGGTAATGTGTCGCCTAGGTTTGTGTATGTGATTTGTCACCTTAACCTAAGAATAGGTGACCCATTGTCACGATTAATTTGTGAACTAAATTTTCATGTAGATAATTTATCGACGTGATTTGCTTATAATGACTAGTCATGTACATTTTTGCGATTACGTTTAAGAGCTCCTTTTGGTTTTTATATCATGCTAAGGGGCTAAGTAAAATGCAATTTTATAGAATGATTATATGTTGAGGTCTTACTAACAAGTTCCTCTCGAGTGATTTGTTATTTCAAAGCACCTTATATACGGGCAGTTTTTGAACGAACTGTTACTATAATGAGGTCTTATCTTTCAAAGCTATGTCTAAGTGATATGTCGCCCAAGGGGTCTAATTAGTTGAAGAACCTCTAGAGATGTTTAGAAAAATTAATTTCATTGTAAAACTCCCTTTGGATGATGCATTGTTCCAAGAGGCTTGCTTTGCTGGGGAATTACTGTCGAGTGATGCATTGCTCCAAGGGGTCTATTTTATTAGGAAACTCCTCTCGGGCAATGTGTCACTTTGAGGGGTTCATTTTGCTAAGGAACTCTCAATCGATGTATTGCTATAAGGGGTTCATTTTATTGGGGAACTCCTCTTAAGTGATGTGTTACTTTAAGGGGCTCATTTTGTTAAGGAACTCTTCTCAAGCAATGTGTTGCTCTTAGGAGTTCATTTTATTAAGGAATTCCTATCAAACAATATGTTACTCTGAGGGGTTCATTTCATTAGAGGACTCATAAATAAAGCAAATAGTGTTATGCCTTCATTTCATTACACTTCATTAAGGTAATTCCTTATAAATATAAAAGATAAAAGAAACACAAACATAATCAAAAAGGATAAGTACAATGTTGCTACCTCACTAATGATATTTTTTCAAATTCAAGGCTTTCCAAGTCCTGGGCATGCATTTGCCATTGGTTTCATCCAGCTTATAGGTGATCAATCCTAGAGCTTTAACCACTTTGTACAGCCCCTGCCATTAGGCTCTAGCTTCCCAACTCCTGCATTTCCTTTACTGATATCCACATGAATCAGTATAAGGTCTCTAGGGAGGAAATGACTTTCTTTGACTCTCTTATTATGGAAACAGCCCATCTTTTGCTTACAAACCACTATCTAGACCTCTGTCACTTCCTTTGATTCTTCTAGTAAATAAAGGTTCATACGAAGGGCTTCATGATTACCCTCTTCATTATATGCAATGACATGGTAGCTAAACAGGCCAATCTCCAATGGAACCACTGCCTTTGTGCCATATGCAAATTTAAAAGTGGTTTCCCTTGTGCCCTTGTAAATGGTGGGATTCAGCGTGCATCCAAGATTTTAGCAACCGCGACATTGTTTGAGCTCAGGGCTCTAGAGAACACACTAACCATTATCACAAAGACATGGCGTGGAGATGAGGAGTCGCCACCCAAGGTAATAACTAGGACAAATCGAAAAGGTGGTACTCGATTCCCTAAAAGAAAACTAGCACCACAATCAGGAGATTCTAGATACGAAATACCAACTTCTTTCAGTCTTGTGTTCATTTAGAATTACTTTATGAATTATTATCTTATTCTCTATTTTCATGCAATTTCATATAAACCCTAAAAACAATCAACTCCAAAGCAAACTAGTCATGAAATATACAAGTAAATAATGCATTCAATAAATCACATAATCCCTAAGTTAGTCTAATGTACATGGATTTTAAATAAATGAGCTAAATCTACATGTTTTAAATTATAAGTGAACCTAAAGACCTAATTCTTTTTTATTTTAATTAAATGAACTTAAGTCTACTAATTTTAATAAAAAAAAATAGGCCTAATTCTATAAATTATGGAATATTTAAATTAGTGGGCCTAATTCTATATTTTTTAATTAAATGGTGATCTTAAATTTACAAATTATGAAAGAAGACTTAAATTAAGTGGGCTAAGTCTAAATTAATTAAATTAAATTAGGTGAGCCTATGTCTAATTAATTAAATAGGCCTAAAGATATTTCTAACCTAAAGTCTAATTAATTATGGACCTAAAAATATATTTTAATTAATTAAACCTAATTAATTACCAAGTGAGATGGACTAAGAGATTTACCTAAACTTAAATAAATAAATCAAAGCCTAAAATGGGCTTAAGGCCCAAAACACATAAAAATAATAAATAAACCCAAAAATAAATAAAAACACAAAAAATGATTAAACAAAAGATCAAACAACTAATTAAATTAATCCTTACTAAAATCCTATTTTATTATTAAGCAACCTAAATTAATCTACTTCCTCCATTGATTTTAAGTAATTACCTAATTTTACTAACCAATTTAATTAAAATAAATATGCAACCATACGCATAAATTCATTACTCCTACTATTAGGGCTATTATATTAATTCATAAAATAGTTAATAAAATAAAAAAAATAAAGCAATAAATAAATACAATAAAAACCCTAGAAACTAAGTCTCTATGAGACTTTATCCATAGTTTTCCACAGACTTCTCATGAATTCATCCCTCCCATATGATCACTATGCGTTTTCCTCTATAATCACAAAAAAAATTATAATTAATGAATAAACTATGATAATAACTTGAAAAAATAATCAATAATATAAAAAAGAAACAAATGAAAAATAGAATAAGAAGAAGATAATGATGCTTATGAGTGATTTGGCTACTCCTCAGATTTGTAATTCACCGTTCTTGACAAGTCTTCTAATCTTCTTCTTCAAAAATTCTCCAAGGATCTTGAATTAATTGATAAACCAAAAAGAATTTTTGTAGAACAACCCTCACCAAAAGAAAATAATTAAGAAAGCTTTTTAAGAGTCGACAATAAATGAAAATTATTTTCTTAAACGCACAAAAAACTAAAAGCTTCAAAATACGTTTCTACCTCCCTTTTTTCTTCTTTTCCTCCCCATTTCCTTTCTGGCTCCCGTCCTCTTTATATAGTGGAAAAGAGAACTAAAGAACCTAGCTCAATCCTAACGTGATTCTAATTCCTCAAAATATAAGATTAATACTTAAAATTATATTTAGGAATTTTAAACCAATAAGGAATGAGTTAAAAACCAATTAGGAACTTTAGACCCAGTTAAAAAAAAAAGACGAAAGAATTCAATTTCGATCGGGATTGTGTAATTCTAATCGGAAATATGGAATTTCGACAGGTTTGTTTTTTAACATTTAATTACAAAAAGACCCCTGAAAGAATTTAAGTTTTGCAATTTGGTCCTAAAGAAACATTGCAATTTAGTCCTTGAAAACATTAAATCCTTCCCTTAAAAGATGCATTTAAACCCTTAGAATTTTAAAGCTCAAGTATCAAAGACCTATTCATGATATTTTCATCATTGGAGTCCTTTGTCACATCCATAACACATCATCTCGAAATTGGGTGTCTACAGCCCTCCTTTGGTGTTGTGCGATAGGACTATAGAGCATTGTATAATTCTTTAGCCCATTCTCCTTTGGCATGATCCAACCTCTTCTTAATGCCTTGTAGCAGTGTTTAGTTTGTTACCTCTGTCATCCTATTGGCTTGGGGGTGCACCACTAAGGTGAAGTGTAAATCAATGTTGAGGCCTTAGTAAAACTCCCTGAACTCTTTACAATCAAGCTACTTTCCATTGTTCATCACTAACCTCTTGGGTATCCCATACCTACACTCTACATTCTTCTAGAAAAAACTTTTTACCTTTGCTTAAATGATTGATGCAATTGGTTCTGCCTCCGCCCATTTGGTAAAATGATCTATGGCAATACTCAAGAACTTCCTTTACCTTTTCACTAAGGGAAATGGACCAAGGATATCCATTCCCTATTGCTGGAATGGTCAGGCCACACCTAGGGGTTATTGTTGTGCTAGTGGTAAGTGGTTATACTTTCTATGATATTGCACTTATCATACTTCGCCACTAGCTTTTTGGCATCTGCATGTATGGATGACCAGTACTATCCTTGTAATAATGCTTCCAAACCATTGTACTTGCTACTTCATGAGCTCCTCCAATCCCCTCATGAATTTCCCTAACCATATATTATCCCTCTTCTTTTATAACACATCTCAACCATGGATGGGTGGCTCTCTTATAAAGAGAATCCCCATCAAAAGCATAGGCTAAAGTGATTCTCTATTCTCTTCAAGCTTTTACCTCATCCACCGAGAGTGTGCCTAAGTCTAACCACTCAATGATGGGATTCATCCAATAAGTTTCCTCAATGATTAACATATTCTGGTTGGCTTCCAAGGTTGGTTCTGTCAGGTCTTCCAAGAGTGCCACCTTGGTAAGTTGTACCCTTTATACGCCATCATAGAAAGTGCATCTGCCTCCTAATTAGACTCCTTCGGGATTTCTTCAAGCACAAGATCCATTCCTGCCTCCCTCAACTATTCTACAACATTGATTGCCACTATTAAATATTTAAGCATATCCCTATCTTTTGCTACGAATCAACCCCCTATCTAATTGATCATTAGCTGAGAATCACTATAAATAATCAAAGCTTTAGGCTTTATTTCTTTAGCTAAGTTTAGACCATCTATTATGGCCTCATACTCCACTACATTATTAGAGGCCTTGAACCCTATCTTCATGGCATATTCCATCTTAATTCCATCTTAGTCCTTTGAGCACTACTCTTGCACCAGCACCCATTGGACCAGCAGCTCCATCCATATACAATAGCCATAGGGAAGGTTTTACTACAATTGGTTTACCTTATTCTTCTCCACATTTAGCCACATAATCAATTAAAAGTTGAGTTTTAAAGGATTTCCTCAATTCATAATTGACTCTGTATCCCCCAATTTTTATTGCACATTCTATAATCCTTCTTGATGTTTTAGTTTTTTATAGTATCTTCTGTAATGGCTGGTCCATTCTCACTATGATCTTATGTGCTTTAAAATACTATATCAGATGCTTCATTAATGTTACCAGAGTAAATGCCATTTTCTCAATATTGGGGTATCTAGTTTTTATATCTTTCAAAGTCTTGCTAATATAGTAAACATGGAATTGTTCTTCTCTTTCTTCCCTTACTAGCACCGAAGCTATTATTTTATCTAACATTGCTAAGCTATTATTTTATCTGACATTGCTAAGGATAAATATAGGGGTTCTCCTTATTTTGGCTTGCTGAGTAGTGGAGGAGAACTAAGGAAGGACTTTAGCTCCTCAAAGGATTTTTAGTACTAATCCGTCCACTTGAAGTTCTTAAGGCATTTAAGTGCTTAGAAGAATGGAAGACATCTTTTAGTAGAATCAGGGATGAAATGTCAGAGGACCATGATGCATCCATTCAGCCTTTGCACTTTTCTAATGGACTGTGGGGGGTTTGATCTCCATTAATACTTGTATCTTTTCTAGATTTGCCTTGATTCCCCCTCTGCAAAATCATGAACCCCAGGAATTTTCCTGCTTCACCCCAAAGACACACTCCTCTAGATTAAGCTTAATGCCAAGTCTATCTAGTACCTCTAAAGCTTCTTTCAAATCTATGGCATGGTCACCTCCCCTCTCACTTTTCACAATCATGTCATCGATGTATACCTCTACTATTTTTCCAATATGCTTTTTGAATATTTGATTCAGTAGCCTTTAATAAGTGGCTCTTGCATTCTTTAGACCGAATGGCATGGCTCAATAATATAACATCCCCCTATTTATGATAAAAGAGGTTTTTTCCTCATCCCATCAATCCATTTTGATCTAGTCGTATCCAACATACACATCCATGAAGCTATATATCTTATACCCCACTATGGAATCAACAAGTTAATTAATACTTGGCGATGGATAGTTATCCTTGGGGAAAACCTTATTTAAATTTGTAAAATCAACACACATTCTCCATTTTCCACTAGATTTCTTTACCGAGACAACATTAGAAAGGCAACCGGGGTAGTACACTTCCTTGATAAAACCAATTTTGAGGAGTTTGTCCACTTCATTTGATATAGTGATTTGTCTCTCTAGTGCATGCCTCCTTTTCTTCTGCTTTATTAGTTTCACATATGGATCCACATTCAACTTATAGGTCATCACTTCAGGACTAATCCCCTGGATATCCTATAAGGACTAGGCAAAAGAATTCTTCTTCTCCTTTAGAATGAGGAGTACCTCCTAATGCACCGACTCTTTCATGTATAACCCTAACTTCACCTTCATATCATTAGATAACCATCATTCACATACCTCTCTTGTTGGCTCTAGTTTGTCTCCCCCTGCTTCCTGCTCGAGGGGTTCCATAGGGAGTGCCTCTACTACCCCTCTTAAGGCTACCATGCATGCTTCCCTAAAGGCCTTTTGATTTCCTCATACACAAAGTTCTCCCTAAATGGTAGGGATCTTCATAGTGAAGTATCTTATGCATGTACTGGCACTTATTTCATAGAGGAAAGGCTTACTTGGTATTGCATTATAGGAAAAAGGGATATCCACCACTATAAACATCATCGAAAATTCCTAATAATGCACCTCATCTCCCAATTACACTATCAACCTAGCAGAGCCCTATAACGGCACTGACTTCCCCCTTAAACCTAGTAATATAGTAGACACTCTCCTAAGGTTATTAGGCAATCTATTCAACATACTTAAGGTCATTAGGTTCACTACACTTCCGTTATCCATAAGCATATGTCTCAAGAGGGTGTTCCTAATCCTACCATCTACTACCAATGCATCCTCATATGGTTCATCCAGCTAGTCCTCATATTGAAGTTAAAAGGTGATATTTTATTTAAGTCTAAGAATTTCAAACACAGAATACACCCTCCCCCCTCTACCTCTTCCTACTAGGTCTTTCTTCTCCTAATGAACCCCCAAAGATCATGTTAATCACTGTTATAGTTTTATCCCTTTGCCTCTTCTACTCCCTATCTTTTCCCTTGTCTCTATTTTCCCTTTTAGATTGAAACCTTCCATCATAAGCTAACCATTAATAAACCTCTATAAATTACCAATGCAAATTAACTTATATATCTCATATTTAAGTTGTGCATACTCCTTCATATCATGACTCGTTCCTCTATGGAATTCATAATATTTATCCATGTTCCTAGAGGATTTGGAATTAATCTTTCTTGGCCAATTTACCCTTTCACCTTACTATTTAATCCACTTTAGAATCCCCCTCTTTGAGGTGTTGAGAAGAGCATATTACCGTGGCGGGTAAAGTCAGTCATAAAAGTGTGGCGCCTGGGGCCCCTGTCAACTCTCCTCTCATCCCCACCTCTTCTCCGAGACCCAAATCGTACTCCTTTACTATCTTCTGGTATTATTTCCCCCCCTTCTTCTCTCGCCCTTTAGGGAGAGGGGCAGTAGACTTGCATCTATTTGGTTTATTTTCACCTACAATTATGGACTCTTCAAGTCATATGTGCTCCAAGGCTCTTATCATCAATTCCGGAAACATTAATGGGGGGGAGTAGGGTCAAAGAGTCATAAAGGGGTTTACAGGTAGTCCCCACTACTAAAGCTTTAATAGCAATAATGACATTAAGGTCATCCACTTGAACCGCCTCCTTATTAAACCTCTATGCAAAGTATATTAATGACTATATTTCCTTTTGCGATAGTTTTTAGAAGATCCACCGAGACTCTTCTAAAGGGAATACATGTGATGAATCAGGATGTGAAAACTTGAGACAGTTGAGTAAAGCTAGAGATAGATATGTTCTCTAATCCTTGATACCACTTTTGTGCCATACCCTTTAAAGTGGTAGGGAACACTTTGCAAATATCTGAGTCTCAGGTAGACTATAAGTAGATGGTGGTTTTATAGGTGTTAACATGACTAACCGGATTCATCGAACCATCATAAGAGCTTAAAGTGGCATTTTGAATTTTTTAAGGAAAGGTTCATTTATAATTGCATTAAAGAGTGGAGAAGTGTCCCTGAGATTGAACCCCTTCCCTTCCCCATATGGCTTCATGCTTTTTACCACCTTTTAGATAGTTTGAAGGAACTACTTTTTATCTATGTAAGCTCTGATGTTCCCTATGAATATTGTGGGATCTTCTCATCCATGACCATCTTCTATTTGCCCTTAGCCTTACGGATGCATCAAGCTTGAGCCTCGGTCACTTTCTCTAGTTGCCTAGTGGCATCTCCCTCGGCTCTATCCTTTCCAAGGAGTGCTACCTCTTTGGCCCCTTCCTCCATCTCGGCTCTTTCCACATCGACTCCTCCTCAGCTTTTTTTCCCTATCATGTTTTCTATCAAGCTCTTGACAACGGCTATGAGGTTTTGGAGTACGGCCATGATAATAGTCATCTCTAGGTTTGGCGTTTGATTAGTGTTTAGGAAAGGTGGTAGAACATACTGGGTTTGTACAAATATTCTAGTGGTTTTTATGGTTGGTAAGGGGTCAATGTTTAGTAGTGTTGAAAGATCGATTGAGGTGTGTAATGGTGTACTGAGGTGGGTCTAGGTCTGGCAAGGGTTGCTAGTGGGGTGGGATGGTTTAAAGTCTCTCTATTTTTCTCCGTTGGTGTCGTCATGCTCCATGCTCACCATACCAATGATATTGCTAGTCCATTTCCAAGTGAGGAAAGTGCCTATAAAATAGAAACTAGTGAGAGAGTTCATCAGATAAGGTCCCAGCGAGCTCACTCCAACGGCCAAGTGAGTAGAGAGAAGATGGAGAGAATGATGAATGAACTAGAGTTTTTCAGGGTTTAAGGTTACTTGCCTCTTTTCTGTTTTTGGGTGCATATACATATACCTTTACCTAATGCCATGTGTCATTTGGTGAGTGGCTAGGGCATTGTTCATATGGTTTGCCTCTCCATTCTAGCCATACATGCTCATACAGGTTGGATTGGTTACACTAGTATGATTTGGGAGCACACCAAGAGGCGTCACCTTTGTCATGCGGAGCTTCGCTAAGCACCTAACTTTGGCAAAGCTATAGTTATTGTTTTGGCATGATCATGGCATCCTCCTGTAAGTGTACCATCGATAATTTGGTGTACAGATTCTCATTTATCATGCTAATGTGTCTCCTTCTAGTTGGCTATCAGGTTGTACCTGTTCGTGTCACTGTCGCCGTCTAATAGCTTTCTCTTGCTTGAGCAAAATGAAAGAGAAGATTAATAAATATGTTTGGGCCTTATAGGCTCCATTTCCATAGGCCAAATTCCTCTTCAACATCAAGAATAAACATAAAAACCTAGACATAGTTAAATCAACCAAAGCATAAATATCAAATCTTCTTAAAATTTCCATTTTACTTTCATTGTTGAAGCTAAATTAAAGTTAGTTTGACTTTTATAACCAATACAAATCATGCTAGTGATGTTAAATTTCCATTTTACATTAGTAGAAGTTTAAACATCTATTTAGAGTTTCCTACTATGACAACAATATAATGAAAGATTACTATGTATATCATAACCAAATTTTCACATCAAATGCTCTCTCCTTTGTACCACTATAAGTACTCAATTTCGGGATGAGTTGAGTTTGGATGACAGAGGACCCAATGATGAAAATTGACTATGAAATTAGACTTATTGAATCTGATTTATTAGTTTTAAACTAAATTATAAATTTTTTATAGGAATTTTTTCTCTTTATTTATTTATTTATTTAGTTATTTTAATTTGATGATAATTCCTAATAAACTATAGTTATCAATTTGTTAGGTGGAAATTTAGTTGTATTTTGATTTGGATTTTTATAATCTTATTTTTTCCTTTTTAAATAAACAAGAATTCACATAGAAAGGGAGAGGCTCCTAAGGTTTTATGATTTTTTCATTTACTTTCTCTTATTCTTAGGGGAGCCACAATACACCTACTTAGATTTTTTATGTGTTTTTCTTTAGTTCTTTGCCAAAAGATCATATCAAATAAAATAAAAATCACAGACAAACACAATAAAAGCCACAAGCTTTCATCAACGGTGATTATCCTTATGAGGGAGATCAATACTACATCTCATTCTCAAATCTTTTTCTCCTTCTTCTTTTATTTTGATTTTGATTTTATTTTTATATCTAATTTTGTTTATTATTATTTTTTTAATCATTCATTGACTAATTTTTTATTTATTTTAATTTTATTTTTTATTCTGTTGATAAATGGGGTGACATGAATTCACTATGGAGAACCCGTGAAGATCCATGAAATGACATGGATTAAATTTTGTATTTGAACATAATTTAAGGTTTTTGGGTATTTTATTTATTTTATTGATTGTTTTATTTTGTATTTTTATTTATTTGGCTTTTTGGGTTGTATTTAATTTTATTTTTTTAATTTGCAGTAGACTATTGTAATAGCTCCAATAGTGGAAATAATGAAATTATGTACGTGTGATTATGTGTTAATTAATTGGATAGTAAAATTAGGGTTTTATTGGGTGATTAATTAAAATTAATGGCTATATAGATTATTAGGGTTTGTTTAATTAAAATTGAATTAGATTTAAGTGGATAGAATTAAGGTTGCTTGTTAATTATATTATTTATTTGTTGTTTATGGTCACTTTTATTAAATTAGGGTTTTTAAAAGAAATAAGTTTGACTGATTGTTTGATCTTTTTTTTATATTTTTATTATTTTTGGGCTTGTTTGTTTATGTTTATGTGTTTTAGGCTCTAAGCGCATGTTAAGCTCTAACCCATTTAAATAAATTTAGGTCTAGATTTTAATTAATTGAAATGCATTTTAGAACCATAATTAATTAGATTTAGGTTAGAAATACTTAGGCCCATTTAGTTAATTAGATATAGGTTCACCTAATTTAATACAATTAATTTAGACTTAGCCCACTAAATTAAAACCTTGTCCATAACTTGGACTTAACATCACCTTAGAATTAAAACATGTAGAATTAGACCCACTAATTTAAATACTTCATAATTTATAGATATAGGCCCATTTTTAGAATTAAAATAAATAAACTTAGGTTCACTTAATTAAAATTAAATAGGAATTAGGCCCATTAGTCTTTAAGGCCATTTGTAAATTAAAATATGTAGATTTAGCTCATTTAATTAAAATCAATATAGATTAGACTAACTTAAGGATTTAAATGAATGCATTGTTTACATGTATTTTTCATGACTAGTTTGCTTGGAGTTGATTGTTTTAATAAGGATTTATATGAAATTGCATGTAAATAGAGGATAAGGTAGTAATTTATAAAGTAATTCTAAATGAACACAAGACTGAAAAAAGTTAGTATTTCGTATCTAGAATCTCCTAGTTGTGTTGCTAGGTTTTTTTTAGAGAATCAAGTACCACCATTTTTTTATTTGTCCCAGTTATTACCCTGGATGGCGACACCTCATCTCCACGCCATGTCTTTATGACAGTGGTTAGTGTGTTAATACTCTAGAGCCCTGAGCTTATACAATGTCCCAAATTGCTAAGATCTTGGGCGTGCACTAAACCCCGCCATCCACAACCACATAATAGGCAATTAAAAAGTTATCCTTATCCACTTACACAATTAACACATACATCAACCATAATCAAGTAAAATTTTGCTGATTGAAAAAAAAATTATTAGAAATTTGGAACAAAAACTTTTAACTGAATTGCTTAACCTCAATAATGGTAAAGGCATGACAATTATTAAAAGGAGCTAACTTTTCAGGACATGTGAACTCCTCTTTTAACAAACCTTGAATGCTATAATCTTTCCTCATGTTTGGGCACTTAAGTATCAAAGTTGTATTATTCTTATGTTTTTCAACCATTGTCCTATGGAGATTCAAATCATGTTTATGTGTTGTTAGTGTTGACAAAAGTATATTCTCAATGTTAACAAAACTACATGCATATAAGTAACTTCAAATTGACTACAATGATACAAGTGATTACTGAACAATAAGGGAAGCATGTAAAATTTGTAGTTATAATATTAGCAAACAAGCATCAATATAAACAAGTCAAAACACACACAAAAAATTATTGAAAGGAAGAAGAAAGACAACAAGAGTGAAAGATAATTTGGGAATAAAATTTTTAGACAACTTAATGGTGGGATTAAAATGAAAATGATGGAGTAACTGATTGTTAGTATCCAATGTGACATTGGAATTCAAGAAATAATGGTTGATTCTGAAGGTAGCTCCAAATCTAGTAAATGGGATTTGAAAATAAGAAAAATCAAAAACTATAAATAATAGCAACATCAATAAAAACATTGATAAAGAATCCAACACAAAGCTTCTCATTGCCTTCCACATTTTTTGTTAACAAAAAAAAACCATCATTATTGCTTCTTATATCAAGATTCATCAGACGAAAATTATGTATATTGTTTCTCCAATTTTTGGTTTTGGTGCATGCCAAAAGATTGTTGGAGATTGCGAGCGTGCCAAAGGAGAAATTTCTCAAAGAAAAACCTGACTTCTTGCAAATAGATTATGGATTCCCAAACTCCTTTACCATAATTCTTTTGGATTCCAAAAAGATTTTATGAACTTGCTTAAAGTGTATAGTAAAAGTAAATAAAAAGGAAGCTTTGTATTAATGAAAGAGCTATTACACTGAGTAAAATAAAGAAAAAAAAGCAAAGCTTATAAAATAAGAAATAAATAGTGATTTGCTAATTTATGACTAAAATTGGAAAATTTTTTTGATTGTTGATGTATTGTTGTGATGATTGGTGTCTGAAGATGTTGATGATGATTGATTTGTGTTCCTCCTTGCTTTTATAGACATATTGCCTTATAGGATACTTTTCCTCAATTTATTTATCCATTTTAAGAGTCTTTGTTGTTCCTGGAAATAAATTCACGTAACTTTAAATCTTCATCTCCAAACTGATCTTTTTCCCCAAGTCTTCTAAAGTTCCAGAATTTTCTTACTTTGTCACCAAGCTACTCCTTTTCCTAAAATCCTCTTGTGTCGATTAAGTTGCACTAGTTATGGGTTGGGCTTTTCACTCGTTTTAGGCTTCAGAATTTTAATTAAATCAAATGGATTAATGGCCTTAATATTTCAGCAAAAAAAATTTAATTATGGTACAAATAATGCCCCACGTATGTAATTAACTTGGGCAATCCCAATGCTAATTTACATGTAAAATAAAAGCTCGTAAAACTTAAACTCTTTAATTTAGACATCAACAATTTCTATAGAAAAAATACACTACAAAATGTTATGATACTTACACTTCCCTAAGCTCTCAATCTTAACCCAATTCTTCTTTTTCCTCAAATTTCAATTTCAATTTTTTGCAAAAAAATCAATGAGAAAAATCAATTAATTTCTCGTTAATTTCTCCAACTTCTCCAAGAAAAACCCAATATACTTTCATTAAATTTTTCTTAATTTGTGCCTACATTTTCAAATTATTTTCAAAATTCAAATACCCAAATAATTTATTGCTCAAAATCCATCACACCAATTTTAATTCCCTCACTTTTCACAACTCTCAAGGTCCAAAAAATCGTAACTTTTATTTTCCCCAAACTTATTATCTTATTACATTTTTTTTTATTTTTGCTCCTTCTTCCTTTTTTTTTCTTTTCTTCTTCTCTACTTTTCTATCACCCTTCCTTTACCAGACAGCAAGCCATCATTGGACAGTAAGGCCTCGCCACCACTAAGTCACCGTCACCAGCAGCGGAGGCTGCTGTCCCTTCGCGTGACGTCCGACAGGCTTCCGACAACACTACTCTTCCTCGCAACGCAAAATATTACCAACTAATGGAAAATTCTTCATCAGAGGCCAGTTATTTATTTTTATTTTTTAGCTTTTATTTTCCCACATGATGGGAAATATTTTCAATTCCACCTCTTTTGACATTATTTTTTGGCTTAACAGGGAGGTAATATTTAATTACTTGATATCCAAAATAATCCCTTTTAAAGCTCAGAATTTTAATTGGATTTTCTATAAAGAAGTCATTAAGGGATTTTTTGTTATTAATAATAATTGAAAAAAGTATTATTGCATTGATTACCTTTCATGATGACTTTTCTAGGATGACCTCTTCTATTTCTCCTAAGGAAGTTGCCCCCCGAGTGTGTAACCTGGTGACATCTTCCTCTGTCGTTTGCATCAAGGACTTCTTTTTATTAGAAAGTGGATCTTCTATAGCTTTAGGCCTGAGTTTAACCTTAGCATAAGGCTGGACCTCCTTCTTTTTTTTACTTTCTCCTATATACCCTTTGTCTATGCAGTCTTCTTTTATTTGTATGAGTCAGTGGTTGAGAAAAATTCCTATACTCCATCTTATGCCACTACTTGTTTAGTGGAACAAATTGTGGCACCACAAATTTATTATTGAATTTTAGTGACTTGTATTTGTAATTATTCTTGAACAACTTTAGAGCAGGTAGCCTTTTGTCTAGTGCTAAAAATTTATTGTAAGGATTTAACCTCCAATTATTTTTAAACCTATTTAGATTCATCTTGGAAGGCCGAACTACCTCCCTTTCTTTGATTTTTTTTCTTTTTTAGATCCACTAGTATTCTTGAATCCATATTAATAGATTTGGTTGATACTATTAAGGAAAGTGAATTTACTTTTATCAACTCTGTCTCCTTTTCTGTATTTAGGTTCTTTTCCACCCTCAAGGATTAAGAAGAAGGCAAATGGTCTTAATGTATCAACATTTGTCCTTTAAGAACAAGTGTTTAGCCTTGAAGAATTGATTGTTCCTTAAGTAAAATGTCACCTTCTATGTTTTGTTCTAGTCCCTAGGGATTTAGTTCTTAGTCCTAGGGAAGTGGTGTTTAAACATGAGGAATTAATTGTTCCTCATATGTACTCCTTGTGCTTTGCTTTTGTCCCTCGGGAAGTGGCACATACACTTGCGGAAAAGGCATATGAGGTTGGGGATTTAGTATGTAGCCCTGGGGAATTGGTTCTTTCTCATGAGAAATATTACCCCTCAAACCTTTCTCTTGCTTTTGATGTTGAATCTCTACTTTTGATGAAGAATTTTGACCTTTCCATTTAAAATGTTTTTCGTTCATTATGACAAATGAAATATTTATCCCTTGTATAATTTTCTACATTTCATTTTTGAATTTTTGCATAAAGTCTTACAAAGAATTCTTTATGTGCAATATTGAGCCATGCATCTCTTCTATGAGAATATTTTGAATACTAATGTCTTCATTAGCAGTGAAATTCAAATTTTGGCCTGAATAGGCAAAACGTGCCTCAATCCAAGAGTAATTTAAGGCATTAAGCCATTATTTATTTGTTTCCAAAAACCACCTAGGTTTACAAGTGAATTGTTGATCCAATAACCAACTTCAAAATTTCTTTTTCACATTTGTTCATCTTATTGAAACAGGTCCTACCAGGTGTGCCAAAAATTGTTTCTCCAATTTTTTGTTTTGTTGTGTGCCAAAAGATTGTTGATGATTGCAATCATGCCAAAGAAGAAATTCCTCAAAGAAAAACCTAACTTCTTATAGATAGATTGCGAATTCCAAACTCCTTTACCACAATTCGTTTGGGTTCTAAAAAGATTTTATGAAAATGTATTGTAAAAGTAAATAAAAAGGAAGCTTTGTATTGATGAAAGAGCTATTACACTAAATAAAACAAAGAAATAAAACAGAGTTTGTAAAATAAGAAATAAATAGTGATTTGTTGATTTAGCTAACAATGGTTGACATTGGAAATTTTTGTTTGATGATGATGTTTGATTGATGATGTGTTGTTGTGATGATTGGTGTTTGGAGATGTTGATGATGATTGATATGTGTTCCTTCTTACTTTTATAGACATATTTCCTTACAGATTACTTTTCCCTAATTTATTTCTCTATTTCGAGAGTCTCTGTCGTTCCTGGAAATAAATTCACGTAACTTGCAATCTTCATCTCTAAGCTAATCTTTTTCCCCAAGTGTTCTAAAGTTTCAAAATTTTTTTATTTTGTCATTAAGCTACTTCATTTTTCAGAATTTTCTTGTGTTAATTAAGTTACATTGGCTTTTCACTTATTTTGGACTTTAGAACTTTTATTAAATCAAATGGATTAATGACCTTAATATTTCACCCAAAAAAAATTAATTATAGCACAAACGTAATATGTATATATGCTGCTAAAATAACCACATTAAAGGAAACAAAGTCAAAGAAAACAAAAACAGCAGCAATGTTACCATAAATATGAATATTTTTTTATGTTGTGTAAAAATGAAATCGGTAATTCTACTACATCAGCCTAGGCCCAGATCATGAAATGAAGGGCTGATATTCCCACCGGGCTGGGCTGGCACCAAGATTGGTGGCTAATGATCTGATTTTTGGTAACCAAAGATGAGAGCTTTGTTAGAATTTAGAAGTCACTAAACCCTTAAAATGGCTACTGGAAATGTCACTCTGACCTCAAAGATGACAATTTTTAGCCTAAAAAGCGAGTGGTATTGTAATTAGCAACAAAAGGGTGTTGATTTAAAGTATTGAATGATACAATACATTCACGGCAATGGGTTCAAGAGGATGTTATTCAAAATGGTTGACAACAGCCATCGTAACTGTGGCTCTTGCTGCTATTTCTGCCTCCACTGCCATCTCCTGTATATCTCCATTCTCTCTTTCCAAGGATTTTCTATGGTCTTTGTATTCTACCTATTATGGTGCATCTAAATTATCTTCTTTCAGTTTACTTTGGCAGAAAGAAATCAGAAGCTTTGCATTTGAAGGTTCAACAACTTGAGAGTTCTCTCAATTCTTCTTTGCAAAAATGTGCTGCTGAAAGGCAAGGTAGAATCAGAGCCCAACAGGTATTTATTAAATTTAACTTATATTTCTAGATTTATAACTTTCTTGCAGGACCTGCATTTGACTGGTATTTTCACTTTGTTTAATTTCGTGTTCATTTGATTATATTTCATAGTTGTATATTAGGCTTTGAGGGAGGCACTAGCAGCACGACCCAATTCACAGAACTTGGAGCAGACTTCTTATCCTATGACACCTATTGGTTTTGTTCACTCTTGCTTCTCCACTAGGTAATAGAAATACAAATGATTTCATTATATTAATTATCTGCAAGGTCCTTTTGTTTTGTGGAAAATAAAGTGTGGACGATAGAAAGTAACTGTTCTTATGCTACTTGATTGAAATCTTGATGTTGGAAACTATTTTCTGACTCTGGAGTACACTTTTAGGCTTTTTATTTTTGTTATGACCATGTGATTGTTTTAACTAGTAGGAACTTCATAACCGATGGGACCGTGACAATTTTTTATTTCCAGGGCTCGCTCAAGTCCAAATGTTCTATACAGCGCATACTTTTCTGAATTATGCAGTTACTGAGTGCAGAGAGTAAGCAATAGAAAAAAAGTTAAAAGGTGCTTCTACTGCCCATGCAACTAGAATGTATCCAGTGGCAACTGTGACTTCTGTATGTCACAATGGATCTCTACCTTTTATCTGCTCATAGTGCTAACTGCAGTACGTATATTGCCTTTTACAGGGTAATCCACCCCTCCAAATTAACTTGTGTGAAGGCACCCACAAAATATCTCCTTAATTCCAACTAGGCAGCCACATCAAGGAAATCCCCCTGCTATTTTGTGTCCGTTTTATATCATAATTTGCTTTGTTTATTGTACAATGGTGACATCAAACATCAAAAGTGTTAAAGATCACTACTGCCAAAGGAAAAGAAAGCAGTATTTAGTAACCTCCATCCATAATAGTGAAGATATGTCGACTATTTGGATTGCTAAGAGATGTCACACAAATTAAAGCACCAAAACTAAAACGATCCTAACAAAAGCAACATTATAAATTTTGCAAGTTTTTCATATATGTTGTTAAGGGTTGAACATATTGGATCTCAAACATGTGAACTCATGGTTCAAGTTTTATCTAAGAACTTCTGTCAGCGGCCATGAATGCAGCTTCATTACAATCGTATATTGATAGAGCTGCTTCATCTTGTGCATGTCCTTTTGTGTCTTCAATTTTCTTCATTTTTTCTGCATTTTATATGCATATATTATGAAGGGACCTATATTCACCTAGTTATTTTGCTTGCACCAATTTTTGTTTAATTTCCATAATGGAGTATCAGTCAACTGTGCAGAAATGGGACCCCAAGGCAACCTTTACTTGTGCCTCTTGCTAGGGCACGCTTAACCTTCAATTCTGCTCGTGTCCCTCCAGCTTCCCTTGAGGGTCTTGCAGAATATTCTCATTGCTGGATTGTATATGTATTTCACTTGAATACAGATTTAGAGAAGTTATGGAAGGAACCATCTAGATCAAAGTTCAAAGCAAAGGTGTGTGGTGCTACTGGATATATTGTTTAGTTTATGCCTATTAAAATTTGTTTCTTATGTGAAAACTTCTACAAAAGCTTTGCTGGATGAATAGGTTAGAGTTCCAAGATTAAGAGGTGGAAGAGTAGGAGTCTTTGCTACACGGTCCCCACATCGCCCATGTCCTATTGGCCTCACAGTTGCAAAGGTTTGATAAATTGTTGTTTGTGCATCTTCATATTGAAATTATTAGCAAAGTGGATGCCAAAAGGGAAAAGAATTGCATAGTGTTACCTTAGACTTGATATCGAGTTTGATTGGATACAAAAGGGGTAATTTAACTTGACAATTAATATGAGCTAAGATTTGCTGAAACTCCAATCAGATTGTTCTCCTGAAATGTCTGTCACCATATTGAATCTAATGTAATTCAGTATATTGTCTTTAGAAGTTAAAAACTAGGTAAAAGTTAAAAAAAAAAGGTGAAATGTTCTTGTAGGAATGAGAAATGCTTTCACTTAGTAGATACTAAAATTATCTTGTCTACTTTAGGTGGAGGCGGTACAAGGAAATAGAGTTCTTCTCTCTGGTGTAGATCTAGTGGATGGGACAGTAAGTTTACCATTCTTTATCTGTAGCTTTTTTTTTTTTTTTTCCCTTTTGCTTTCTGTGCAATCGTCAAGCATAACTCTGATCTGAAGCCTTGTGTGGTTTTGATATTCTCTTGTTTAATTTTCTCTACAGCCAATACTTGACATCAAACCTTATCTACCGTACTGTGATAGCATCCAAGGGGCAGCAGTGCCAAAGTGGTTAATGGTAATATCAATATTGATTTTTAACAAAATATATTCCTTCATGTAATTTTTAAGAATGTCATCATAATTTTATGAAAGTATGGCTATCGATGTAAGTTAGCATTTAGGATGCTAACTTAGCAATCCAAAATGTGAGCATTATGTCACATGAACAAATAGTGTAACTTAGCAAAAGAATTGACTTTTATGGTATATAATCTTTATGATGAGTAGTTTTGCTAATGTTAGAGGGAACACTTCCATTAGATTGGTTATATCCACATAATATGTTTATTGTTAAGAGTCATGTTCTCCTGTGAGTTACTCCTTTAACTATGCTGAAGTAGTGTGAGGTTCTCTGCAGGAGGACAATATGTTAGCAGTAGCTTCTGTTAGCTTTTCTGAAGGCTTCTCTTCCTCACTTACTGATTGTTGGGAAACAGTGGTAAGCGGCATAATATCTGCTGTAAATATTATTCTAGTCATATACCCATGTGTTGCTTGTTCCTATTCTATTAATTGAGATATTGAAAATAATATTTAGAATTTCAAATTACATTTTATTTTACATAAGTTTTTCTAGTATGAATAACAATAGTGATTGTCCTTGTCTCATATAATTTTGTTTACTCTTCTAAGTAAATGGCAAAAATCAAACTGCTGTTATTTACAACAGGAGCAATTAGAAAAGGAAAGTTAAATTTAAAGAAACTTTGAAACAGAGGGCACTAAAAGAGGAATGATGGACAAAATGATAGTGCTGAAAGTTAACAATTAGATCAGGTTTTATCCAATGTAGTTTTTGTGACTGAATAATCTAGAGTTATCACATATTCTGGAGGTCAAGCAGATTACGTAATTAATTGCCATAAAATTTCAAATAATTTCTACTAATGTCTTTTCCCCCATGAGGTAGATTCTATTTAGTTTATTTGCACTTGATTCAATCAACATTTCAATGATAAAAACCTACAAAACCTATAAGCTTGTGTGAAGCTGTGAACGGTGTTTAAGTGTCCAAACCCTGGATATCCTTTCCACCTGGTTAGTTTTTGTCTCAAATATCTCCAAGATTTGGTCCCGAGGACTTGTCTCTCCGGACTTGGCCCGCAAAAGAAGCTTCAAGCATGCCAAAGAATGGGACACCCCTATACAACTTGAAGTTGCAGGATACCCCAAAGATATGTTTGGGAGAATGGAAAATGGAGATTTATTTGGGTCCCACATGCCATTTTACTTCTTTTTCTGGTTGCCTAGCGGTCTAATTCAGCCCTCCAACAAGCTTGCTTTTACAATATTCACTTTTAGCATGGATACTGCTTGATAATGATCCGATCAAATACTTCAGCACTCAGGAATAGTTTGTAATTAACTTAATGATCCGATCAAATACTTTAGCACTCTGGAATAGTTTATAATTAACTTGTAGTTACCTGTTATTTTGTTAGATTGTATTTGGGATGAAATTGCTGGTGTAATGAAATTTTTTTTTTTTTTTACCAATAATGATTTTTTTGTTAGATGCATTCAAGATCACCTTTAATTCTGTCTTTTTTTTTCTAAAAATAAAAATTCCATGAAGTTTCTTCTTCTGATGGTGATTGTTGACCCAGCATTTGATTTTTTGCAGAGAAAGGGGTCACTGTATGCTTCATCTGATGAAATGCAATGCTTGATCAAGCAGGTACTCTCATGGGATATTCGATCAGTATCTCAACAAAACCAACCTCATGAAACCCCTTATAAGAAAGCAAATGATGAAGCTTCAAATGGTTCAGTGGATTCAGACTCCAACCATGATGAAGACACTTCCAGCCATGAAAATGTAATTGTTCATTCTGACAATGTGATTTATCACCTAATTTTGGAAGGAATCAATGTCACATACATAATCAACAATGATGGAAATGTAATCGTAGTGAATGCTACAGTTTCATCATAAATTCCAAATGGCAATCAAAACTAATGCATTTATGTCTGTTGCTAAGCTGTTGCCTTCGTGTGTGTTTCTTTCTAATTTCCATCATTGTTTTGGTGACAAAAGCAGCTAACAGCAAGTATAGTTAAGAGGAAAAATTTTGGCTATTGTATTATAAAAAATGTCTGATAAAAACATATTCTGAAAAAATATATATATCTGATAAAAATATATTTTATTCATATAACTATTATCTTAAAAATATATATCTATATACGCAGAATATGGAAATAAGGAAAAATATAATGTATATTTAAAAATTTGGGCATGGATAAAAACAAAAGTTAAATTCAAAAATATGATTTGTGAGGGATTATAAAAAAATAAACCCATTTGATTTCAGATCTTCCTGTATGATCTTATTACATTTTAGGTTGATTTTATTAGATTTGAGCTCAATTCGATCATAAAATTCAAAAATCGAAATTTAACTTGAACCTTATTTTTAAAACTAAAGCTTAATAAAATTAAATAATTCTTATACTCGAATTCGATTTGATTAATTAATTATATATATAATTTTAAAATCGAGTCAAGTTTGATTCGAGTTTGAACTTAATTCAATTTGATAAAATATTTTTATAATTATTTTAAAATAAAACAATGACTATACACAAGTTCAATTAGATTTATGAGTCTATCGAGTTAAATATTAAGAAAATCGAGCTCGATTCAATCATAATTGAATCAATTTTAAATTTTTTCATATAATTTGCGAGTCCCCTTAATTTAGTTACACCCTAAATTCAATGTGATCATATTATTAATCATAGTGCACTTCATGTTGTTAATATGGTTGATATATTCCTAAACACAATCGTAGTGCTATAAATTTCAGTGATCAAATAAAAATATTAATGCAAAAATCTAGCACTATGGTAATGTATTTAGCTGGCAAACAAAGCATCATCAATTGATTGACAAACATATAAAACCTACCCATCTCTAGAAAATATTATTTTGCGGTCGCTAAACCATCCATCATTTATTGATTGACTTGAAATGACCTATTAATTTAATATGGTTGCCACTTATTTTCCCTCATGTCATCCTAACTTTGTGACCCTATTTTGTGTGAAAATCCTAACCATATAACCTCTCTATATTTATAGTATTATTGTAATTAAATTAATTAAGGAGTTTATAACTTAATAAGGGTGGTTATAAAAATTTTATTTTGATTTAATTATTCTTATTAAAAATGGTGTAAAAGTAAAACATATATATCTGCATGTGTCGTCATTATTACATACGTCTATTGATATAAAAAAAAAAATTCAAATCTTTACTACTTTTTAATTTTATCTCAGTTTTTTAATTTTGGTGAAAATGTTCCCATTAAGCAAATGTCTAACAATTTCAACAAAAATATTTATTTTATCAAATTAAATAAAAATCGTGACATGCTATCTTAAATGTTAAATTTATTTTTTTAAAATTGAATATTTGAAACTTTTGATAATTCTATCTCAATTTTTTGAATTTTATGATCGAATTGAGTTAGAATCTAATAAAATCAACCTAAATATTTGAAACTTTTGTTAATTCTATCTCAATTTTTAAATTTTGATAAAACATTTTAATTTAATCAATTTATTTAATTTTAATACAAATAATTATTTATTTAAAATTAAATAAAAATCACAAAAATAATAAAATAATTAATTTACTATTGAAAAATTGTTAAATTTATAATCAATTGTCATTATAATAATTTTAAATATTCAAGATATTTTAATATTAAAAATTACTAAGTATCACATACTTATTGTAGGCGGTGATTTTGGTCGCGCGCCCAAGTATTGGCAACCACAACACTATGTGAGTTTAAAGCTCACTAGGAAATATATATTGGGCTAGAGGTCCAAAATGGAGATAGAGTTGTCATCCGAATAAAATTCGGGACACACTATACAACAACTGAGTTCCACGGAGGTTCCCAGAAACCGTCATTAGATATTTGGTTCAGAAACTAGATATGGGCTTTTGGAATGTCCACCCAACCTTGCGGTTGGCCTCCATATGTGTTTTGTATTTTATTACCTTTGATTATCAATTTATTTCCTTATTTACATGCAAATCACGATTGGTTTCCAATTTTATATTTTATTCCAAGTTTGCACATTAGTCTCATTTTTAGGCTTATATTCCCGACATTCAATCACAAATAAATAAATAAAACAAATAAAAAAAATTACAACTATTCATTCCAAATAAAAGGGGAGAGGGTTTAAGATTATAACTTTTGGTGCAAATAAATGTAATAGTACTAAAAAAACCATACATAAACCAAAATAAACTAATTAATTATACAAGTTAAAACTCCAAAAATGATAAATAAAGCAAACATCTAGTGATCAAAAATCACCAAATAGTTCCTATAACACATATAAGTTAATTTCATACAATAACAACAATAATATTTACAAATCATCAACACATAATATTCACAAAAATAAATGAACATAAACTCATAAAATGATCCACTAAGTAACAAAAGAAGGAAAATAATATAGAAATAATATTGATCAACAAGGGAATCATATATAATCGCAAAAGATATAACAAATTAAACAAGGAAATCACATTAAACATGCAAAATATTAGTCAAAAATTAAGGCATAAAAGGTAGAGTTTTGTCAGAGGGGAAGAGGCGTCGCCTCCTTACCAAGAGGCAATGCCTTCATCGCCTCTTTGTGAAGGGGCGACGCCTCTATAGAGAGAGGTTGCCTCTTCATCAGAGGCAGGAACATTCTGCATTTATTGAATCCTAAGAAATACGATGATCAAGCATGTGAATGAGAAACAGACATAAATATACAAGTATCAACAATCAATATTCAATATTTCATGTAACCATACTTCTCTATAACTTTAAATAAGTAATATAGCTCAAGAAAACACACAAAATAACAACAATCAAAGCTTTTTAATGAAGATAAAGACTTAAAGCTTAAAAATAGAGAGACTCACTAACTTGGATGTGCATGATGCTCCTAACTAAGCCCTCAGAGCTTGGTTAATGAAGGAGTGGCCTTAAATGCAAGGACGTTCCCTCTTCTTCTTAAGAATCAAGTCCCTTAGTCCTCAAAGTCTCTTCCCTTCTTCCTTCTTTCTTTTTTTTCTCTCTCTTTCTTTATGTTTTTTTTCTTTTAGGTGTTTCTTTTCTAACAATTAGCCAACCTTTTTCTTTTGCCTCCTACATTCCCTTTTAAAGCCTCTCTTATTTTTTCCTTTTTAAAATTCCTAAAAACTCATTCTCACCCTCTCCTCGTTACCTTTTTTCATTCCCTAGGCTCTTTCTTGCCTATTTTCCCTTTCTTTTATGTTCAAAAATAACCAAATCTCAGCAGATGGACTTTCAACCACTGCCATTAATGTCATTTAACGCTGTAGAAAGTGGGTGTGATGAGGCAACGCCTCTTTGATGAGGCATCACCTCGCCTCACCAATGCCTAGGGTGAAGAGGCGATTGCCTCTTCACCTAGGCCAAGTCAAGGCCCGTGGGTCAAACGGTGATGGGCTTAGGCTTTGGCTTAGTGTTTGGGCTTAGACATGGTTTTTATAGGCTTGGCTTAGTGTTTGGGCTTTCAGAGTCGATTTTAAAGAAGTCTCAGGCTCCTCTTACATTCAAAACTCAAAATTTCTCATCATCAAGCTTTCATTGCAGGCCGATCAAACTAACAGTGTCCATAGTTTGCCCCCTTGGTTTTTTAAAAAATTGATGTTTTTGAAAAACCAACATGCACATCAAATAAAGAGTAAGAACGACATACCTGACCTGTAAGTTTCATTGGGGCCGTCAATCTTAGGAATTCAAACCCAAGAGGTTGAGCTTCATCTCCAAAATGTGACTATGTTCCTAGCCCGATCAGTCACTCAGCAGTAATTTTTATCATGAATCTCAAGCATGGCTCAATCTTCACTCAGTATAGACAGAAGGGAAACATAGCCATGATCCTCGAGTTAAACTAACTCGATTAGTTACTCATTATAAATTTAGCATAATTCCCAAGTTTTTCTGGCTTGAGAGGTCACTCAGTAGAAAAGATGAAGCATAACCATGTTCCTCGAGTTTTCCTGGCCCAATCAGTTACTCATTATAGTTTGGTGTGAATCTTTAGCATGGCCCAGTCTTCACTCAGTAAAAATAAATGAAATGTAACCTTATTCCTCGGGTTTTCCTGGCCCGATCAGTTACTCATTATAGTTTGGCATAAAATTCGAGTTTTCCTAACACGAGAATTACTCAGTAAAAGAAGAATGCACTTCAGGGATTCAAACTCGACCAGACACCTCTTAAAATGCGCACTTCGGGGATTCAAACCTGACCAGATGCTTGTTCTTTTGTGCACTTTGGGGACTCAAACTCGACCAGATGCTTGTTCTTTTGTGCACTTCAGGGATTCAAACTCGACCAAATGCTTGTTCTTTTGTGCACTTTGGGGATTCAAACCTGACCAGACGTTTATTCTTCCATGCACTTCGGGGATTTAAACCCGACCAAACACTTATTCCTTCTGATGCTTTAATCAAATAATTCTTGTCCAAATATTAATTTTGGGGTACACCCGAGCAGTGATGAGAAAATTCTTATTTTTTTTGTAGGCCCTAGGCCATTCGATGTTTTATTTCATCAAGTAGGCCTCGCCCTCTTCTCCTCATCTTCCTTTCTCTCAATTTTCCTCTCTCAACTTAACCATATAAATTCTCACTTTTCTTCTCCAAGGGTCATTTTCACCTTTTCAATTCTCTCTTTTGTCTTTTTTCCTCCCTTTTCTCTTTCTCTCTTATTCTCTATATTCTCTGACATGGACGTCACACAAACCCTAGATTTGCCCATGTGGGACCCAGTGACACCTATAGTGCAGCCTTGTCAGAGTTTTGGGCTCAGTATTGGAGACAAGATCCCCTTGGTTGCAAATGTGCCATCCTAAATCTGTGGCTTGGCCACCAGAGAGGTTTGTATCAATTTCTTTAATTTTCCTGTAAGTATCATCAAATAGTATTAGGATACTATTTGTATACATATATTTATTAATTTAATTAAAAGAAATTGAATGTTCTTTATCAAAAATTAAAATTTCAAATCATCCTATTAGATTGCCAACACAAAGAGGCATCGCCTCTTCGATCAGGCGGTCACTTCTTAGTGAAGAGGCGTTTACCTCTTCAAGTTAGGTCTGCTCTCAAAGAGGTGAATCGCCTCTATATAAAGAGGCGTCACCTCATCACTGAGGCAATCGCCTCTTCGATAAAGGTGTCGCCTCAATGAAAAGACCCATAAAAAATTTTGAATTTTTATTATGTAAAATGATGATTTTACTCCCTATTTTACTCCCTTAGCTCAATGCCCACACCCTCAAGGGTGTTGGGAACTTTAGCAGTGCATGAATCTGATATGATGAGCTTCATGAGGCCATACAGACTTGGATTCATGACATCGGGTTCTCTGATTTTATCCTAGCACTCCCAGCATAGTAGGGGTGTATAAATTACCAGCCCTTACATGCCCTGATGGAGAGGTGGTCTAACACCACCCATACCTTTCATCTTCTTTTTGGGGAGTTCACCCTGGATCTTGTGGCCTTCGCTGCAGTTACTGGCATTTTTTGGGCTGGAGATTCCATTCCCTTTGATGCCAGCCTTAATCAATTATCTCTCGACCATCTCACTTTCATCAAGTGTCCACTTGGGATGGTCCCAGACATGAAAGGAACCCACACAATAAAGCTCGAGTCAATCAGGAGCTTCTACACCCATACTAGAGTTGAGGCGGCCACTATACCCCTATAAATTGATCAGGTGGTACGCGCTTTCCTTGTTTATCTGCTGGGTACTACCCTCTTTGTAGATATAAGCAACTTTATGGACTTGAGCTTCTTGATGCTGCTGAGGGACCTAGACTTGGTGGCGATCTACGATTGGGGCAGTTGCGCCTTAGCATATCTTTATAGGAGCATGGATGAGCTGGTATACAAAGCTAGACAACTCTGTAATTTTTGGCATGCCATACTGGTGTTTTATTTTCTCTTTTCTCCCTTCATATTTCATTCCAATTGTCGTTGTTCGATCTTACTAACAATCCCTTATTTCTTTTTCAGGACTAAGCTTTAGAGTTGGAGCTGATAGTGGCGATCACCAAGGTCATTGACACTCCCTTCCCTGCGATGGCAAGGTGGGGTCCTAGTTGGGCTTAGAGGAGGCCATTGGCTCACTTTCATATCCACCATAAGCGGTTGAATATACTTATGATGAGGTATGTACCTACAAATGTAACTAAAATTAGCAATAAACTCATTAATCGAATTCACCTACTTACTTGTTTATTCTTTGCAGCAAGTGCCCCTTCTTAAGCCTGCACTTCAGGTAAGCATGTAATGTTTTATTTTATTTATTATTTTATATTTACTTACAGATGTTATTCTCTGACTTATTTTTCATCTTTCAGGTAGCTACTAGGGCACCTGCTCCTCGCCTTAGGCCCTCTGCACATGAGAGGCCTCACCAGCGCCCATGCATCATTCCCAATGGTGAGGGTTCTTCTTCTAGGGTGCCATCCTCGACAGACCCCTCTAGCTCTCAATCCCAAGTAGCGATCGGCAGACTCACTGCCACTCTTGATATGCTAACTCATTGTTGGATGCCTTCTAGTGAGCTCTCTTATTAGTTTTTGACACTGGATATAACTCTAGAGCCAACATTCTTCCCAAAGGCTACTACCCATATAAGTTTCCTTCTCTGGAAATTGTGTTCTCAAGTCTTATAACACATGGTTAATTCTAACATTATCAATGGAACAGATACCTCGAGATCAAAAAGAGTACATGTACCAGGTGGTTAAGGCCCATAAGGACTTCCTGATACAGGTGACACAGCAATGGAAGGTACACACAGAATATGCTTTATTTTTATATGTATGCATTCTTTCATGATTTCTTACCTCTTATTGTGCTTCAATAGGATTGAGATAAGGCCAGCCATGTTAGGATCACTACCTTAGAGCACCAGCTCACTGCTCTTCAGGTCAAGGATGACAAGGAGGAGGGGGCAGCTGAAGAGGAGTCCAAGGATAGTAGCGAGGATGATGGGACCAATCCCACTGATGCTTCTACAGATGTGCCAACCGATGAGCCTGTGGATAAGCCAGCTGATAAGGAGGCCAACGAGTTTGATAGCGATAAGTAGAGAGGACCCTTTGTAGATTTTTCTTAGAATAGGGGTGTCCTTGTCTAGAAACATTGAAGGCTTTACATTGTTGCCCTCTATCTATCTGAATTGGTTTTTATTTGATTGACCTTTTTTTATGCCTTCATATTTTGCATTGATACTTTTTGGAGGAATTTTGAATGAATAAAGGCCTTTTAATCCATGAAACGCCCTGCTCTGACTCTTTATATACAACTTAAAAATTTCCAAGAATAAGAAGATCTGCTCTGCCTATCATAGAGGCATTGCCTTTTTGAATGGGTGTCACCTTTATATGAAGAGGCGATATGTGATTCGCCTCTTCTCATAAAGGCGTCGCCTGACCGTAAAGGCGAATGCCTCTACACGCCTACCTTACAGCTATAAAAACCCCCAAATCTTCTTTAAAATCCTTAATCTATTCATCTCGTTGCTTTCCCTAATCCCTAATCATGATCAAGAGAAGCTTGAAATAACTACAATCAATTATGAAAAGTCTAGATGGAAGGTTATGGGCTAGAATGGAGCCATTTCACCTATCCGCATTCTGATATTTGCATGCTAAGAATATCAACTTCTCATTTCTCCATATTCTTGCTCAGTTTTAGGATCCTCAAAAACATGTTTTCCAGTTCAACATAATGGAGATCTGCCCCATGCTAGAGGAATTTAAAGCTATCTTGGGTTCTCACATAGATTCTACTCAATAAATTATTATTCCTCTAGTCGCAACCCTAGATTTGCACACCATCCAATACTAAATGGCAAGATCGCTCAATATGTCCCCTTAATCCTCTCTTTGTCACATTTTCGGTAACAAAATCTCGCTTAGCCCTTTTATAGAGATGGTAGTGGCTGTAGACAACAGCAAGGTTCCCTGGCCTCGAATGATGGCACTCTACCTATATACTCAGTTCTTGTTGGTGTCCCCTTCTAAAGACTATGACCCAAAGATCCATTATGTTCTAGACCAAGTGAAGAGTGGACTAAACCCTTTCCCCCTCATTCTGGCTGAGACCATTATCAAACTTGATAACTTTTTCAAGACCAAGAGATTCTCTAGGAGTCTATTTCTATTAGAGGTGAGCCGCTTCTTTCTTTTACCATTTTCTACTTTCTATCATTCTTGTTCATTTGTCAATTCTACAGGCTTGGTTATAAGAGAAATTGAGATTGCTTAAACTACCTAGAGACATTGCTTACTACAAGGCCAAACACTGTCGTAGTATAATATTTGATCCTATCCTGGAGGATATCCATAATTGGTTATCTACATTCCTTAATACTCTGATTCAGTGGATGTGCCCATAGTGGAGACTGTAACATATGACCCTCAGATCCTATACCTACTATGTTCCCTTAGCCAGCCTCTATTTTACCACCTTCTACAATCCAGCTCGACTTTGCAAATAGTATGGATAGAAACAGCGGATTGTGGAGCTCGTACATGAGTTTGAACCAAGGCCTCTTTCTTAGAATTTTCTAAACAACCTGGTTACTACTTGGCCTCAAAGGATTATTTAGAGGTTCATTGATTACAATAGAGATCAGTCTACCGATGATCGGTACAAGGCATGGGTTCAACTATAAAAAGTAAAAAAGGATGAATTTATAAGAAATAGAAGGACAATGGCATTACAGGCATTGAATTCCTAAGGGAGTCATAAGAGAAGTAGACAATATTATTTCAATTTATGAAACTTAGTCTTTTTATATACTTTCCTTATCGAATGAGATTTCATTTTGAGTTAGGCATATGTGTAATAAGCATTTAATGCAAGGTTTACACTAATAAAGGCAATCCATTCCATTTAATTTAAGCATAATGTGACTATACAATTTTGCTTCTTACATATCTCTTGTCGTTAATTGGTTTGCCCTTGTAAGTTTTTTGACTAACTATTTTCTTTTTTTGCTCTCTCTCCTTTTACATATCAGTTACTTTTGCCCAGACTACCTTTCAAGTTTTTAATCCAGTCAGACTTTTTACTTTTTCCTTTTTTTTTGTCTCTAACTCTTGCCTAAGTAGCCTCTTTTGAGGTTTTCTCCCTAGCGAGACTCTATAGAAAGTATTTCTTGAACTTGTCCATGTTGATAGGCTCTCTGAATTCATTTTCCCCAAAAGTCAAATAAAATAGCGGCCCCTTTTAAAAATAGCTTCTTCACTCAATAAGGACCTTCCTAGTTTGGCTTGAACTTCCCTTGTGGATCAGTCATGATTGGCCTGGTGAGCTTTAAGACCAAGTCATCCTCTTTGATCTTGCCTAGCTTAATCTTTTTATTATAAGTCGGGCTATCCTTTTTTGGTACAATTGAGAGTGATACATAGCCTTCAATCTCTTTTCATCCAACAAAGTTAGTTGTCCTAATCGGCTTTCTACTCACTGGTACTTAGGAATTTTAAACTCTAGAAGAACCCCTAGTGACTGAATTTCGACCTCAACTGGCAATACAACTTCACATCCATATACCAGAGAATATGGAGTGGCTCCTGTTGATGTTCTGGCAGTGGTTCTGTATCCCCATAATGCAAACTGTAGATAATTTGCATAATCTTTGTATTCTAGTATCTTAGCCAATATTCTTTTCACATTCTTGTTTGTTTCTTCTATGGCTCCGTTCACCTGTGGTCTATAAGGGGATGATCTATGATGCTAGATCTTGTATTCTTTTAAGTAGGTGGTTGCTTTTGCCCTAAACTGAACACCAATATCAGTGATGACCTTATGAGGCAACCCATACCAAAAAATTATGTTCTTCTTTATGAACCTAGCCATTTATTTCACCCCTATAGTGGTGAATGATTTCACTTTTACCCATTTAGAGAAATAGTCAATCGCCACTATAATTTAACGATGTCTATTGGATGCTTTTAGCCTTATCTCTCCAATAATGTTAATTCCCCAAACTACAAATGGCCAAGGAGAGGTTAATCCCTGAAGTTTCATAGAAGGCAGGTGGCTCACGTCACCATATACTTGGCAGTTTTTTGGCATTTCTTTGCATACTTCATGTAATCTGCATCCATGGTTAGCCAAAAGTACCCTTGACAAGTTATCTTTTTAGCGAGGACTATTTGATTTATATGCGGTCCACATACACCCTCATGAACTGCTTCTATGATCTTCTATGCCTCACCTTTATCGATGCACCTTAGGTGTACTATAACTGGCATCCTCTTATATAACATTCCATTGTGGCTAATAAACTGCCTTGATAATATCCTCAGCGACATCCTTTCTTTTCTATTGGTTTCCTCAGGGAATTTCCTTGTCTCAAAATATCATTGTAGATCATAAAACCAAGGCTTCTCTGCTGGGTCAATTGACATTATTCTGATCTCCTCATAATAAGGAATTCGAGCCCTTACTAAGATAAGAGGCTTCATTTCTGCTCGTCTACCTCCTTCCTATTTCGAAGCTAGGGTAACCAATGTATCTGCCATTTAATTCTCCTCCCGGGGCAATTGTACAAATCTGTATTATATGAAGGATAAAAGGATCATGGCTGAATAATCCCGATACGACTTTAGTTTATCTTCCCTCACTTCCCATTCCTTAAAAATCTGCTTTACTGCCAGCATCGAATCCCCATACACTGTCACCCCCTTTTGCCCCCACGTTCCTGAATGCTTCTAGATAAAAAATGTAGGCTTCATATTCAATTTGGTTATTAGTGACCTCGAATTCCAGCCTCTTTTCCATTGGGATTACTTCTCCTTCTAGCGAGACTAAAATCATGCCAATGCATGCCCATTTACTGTTCACTACTCCATCAAAGTACATTTTCGAGGTTTGGATTTCTATTGCCCCTAGGTGTTCATTCAAAAATTCTAACTCCTATTCTTGTCCATCATCTACTGAATTTTAGGCCAAGAAGTCTACCATAGTTCTTCCTTTTATCACCTTTTTTTAAAAAATATTCTATGTCAAATTCAGTGAGTAGGACTACCCATCTGGCTAATTTCTCTATTAATGATAGAGTCTATTGGAGATATCTAAGGGGATCATGCTTAGAAACTGCTTGAATCCTGTAGGACTAGAAGTAATGTCGTAGCTTCTTTGTTGCCCAAATTACAGTTAAATAGGTTCTTTCTACTAGACTATAATTGGTTTCATAAGGCAGAAGCTTCTTACTTAGATAATATACGGCATGCTCAACTCTTGCTTCTCCTTTTTGAGCTAACATTATACCAATCGTATCTTTTTCTATAGCCAAGTAGAGAATTAAGGGTTTTCCCAATCTTGGCAGCTACAAAACTAGAGGATTCATCAAATACTGCTTAATAGTTTTAAATCCTTACTGAAACTTATCATCCTAAATAATCGGTTGATTCTTCTTTAAGAGCTTGAAGATCAACTCATAAATGGTAGTTAGTTTGGCTATGAATCTGCTGATGTATTATAGCCTTCCTATAAACCCTCTGACTTCTTTCTCATTCTTTGGTGTAAGCATTTCTTTGATTGCTCTGACTTTGTCTAGATCCACCTCTATACCTTTCTAACTGACAATGTGCTCCAATAATTTTCTAGACGTCACCCCAAAAACACATTTCTTCGGATTCAGTCTGAGGTTGTACTTTTCAGCTCTTGCTAAGAACTTGTCTAAGGCTTTAAAATGCCTTTCTCTAGTTAAAGACTTCACCATTATGTCATCTACATACACCTTTATCTCTTTGTGGATTAGTTCATGTAATAGTGTAGTAGCCATTCTTCGATAAGTAGCCCCTGCATTTTTCAATCCGAATGGCATAACTGTGTAATAGTAAACACCCCACTCAGTAATAAAAGAAGTCTTGAACTTATCAATCACTACCATCATGATCTGATTGTATCCTAAGAAGCCATCCATAAAGGAGTACATGGCACTAGAAGCTACACTATCTACCAAGGTGTCAATATACGGTAAGGAAAAATCATCCTTAGGACAAACCCTGTTCAAGTCCCTATAGTCCACACAAATCCTGACTTTACCATCTTTCTTGGGAACCGGGATTATATTAGCCAGCCACTGGGTGTCATCTACCAATTCTAGGAACTTTGCTTTTAGTTGCTTTTCTACTTCTTCTTTTACTTAATCTTCTCTTATTTTACTTTATCAGAGCGATGTGAGAATACATGGGAATCTTATGCTCTGAAATCTCTCTAGTGATCCCAAGCATATCCTCATAGCCCCAAGCAAATACTTTTTATCTTCTTTTAAGAGTTTCTTTCATTTTTTCTCTCTCATTAGGAGTTAAGTTAGAAGCAGTAAGTATATTTTTAGGGTTATCACTTATGTCTAGATTAAATAATTCAGTTTGCACTGAATTAATATCAAACATATACATAAAATGATCATCACACACAGCATAACCATTAGGAAACACATCGCACAAATAAGCATAATCAAACTTCATCACATTAACTTTAAAAAGAAAAATGTCATCAGTCTCAAATAAATTAGAAATATAAAGGTCAATGTCATAATAAAAAAAATCCATAATAGAATTAAGGACAAAGGCTTCGCAGTTAAATTCCTCTTCTTGGTCAATAACATCCTTCAGCTCCAATACAGGAATGTCCCCTTCTGATTCCGAAGTCAATACTAGCTCTTCTACAATGGGCTCTTCAACAACAGGTTTGGTTCCCATCCACATATTCAGTGAAGATTTCAAATCTAGGGACTAGTTTCTCATTGATCATCAAGGGCTCTTTGGTAGGCATAATTGGCACCTTCTTCTATAAATGTTTCCTATAGCATCTTCTTTTTTTACTCAACCATAATTTTACTTTTCTTAAACTTGCCTTTAGTTTCTTCTGTTTCATCAGACTCGTCCTTCCCTAAATATCTTAACCAGTGCTTCAGAATCAGTACCTTGGGTTCGATGAATCCCGATGGGCCCTATTAATTCTTTTTGAGTCCCATCCCAACCATGAACTACATGCTCTTCATCATACTGAAAATCTTTGGGTTCAGCTCATCTTCATAAATCATGCAGACTTTAAAACTCAGGTTGTTTAGGATCTCAATAAGAGCTAGTTTTAGTACAGTAACTACGGCCTCTGTCTTAGCCATTATAGTAATCACCCTCACCTCATGTGGAAATTTGATCTTTTGATGAACAGTGGATGGTACTCCCCCTAAAGGATGGAACCATGGTCTTCCTAAAAGAATAGCAAAGGTAACTAGAATGTCTATTACATGAAGGTTAACCCAAACTTCAATAGTTCCAGTCTTGATTAAACCCCGGAAAGTTCCTTTAACTAGTTTTTTCGTATCATCATAAGCCTTTATGACTACATCAAAGGGTTTTAAAGTAGCTACCATCAAGCCCAACTTCGATAGGATCTTTAAAGGACACACATTGATGGCTGACCCATTATCAACCATGACACAACATATCAACTTGCCTTTCACTTTGGCCCTAATAAATAGGGCTTTAATGTTATCCCTTCCTTCTAAGGGCAAGTCATCATCTGTGAACATAATTTCCCCTTAAGGACTTTCAATTAGCGAGTTCACCATTTGCTCATATGTGTGTCTCAAAGGTATCTTCTTATAATCGAAAGTAAAAACCAGTGCTTCCCAATGGGCTCGGGAGTTTATAAGCAACTCCCAAATACTAGCAAGAGTTTTCTTATCACTTTTAGCCTTAATAATCTCCTTATCTTTCTCATCTTTCCATGATCCCACTTTTGAACTACTTCCCTCTTTCTCTGCCTCAACCTTCTTCACTTCTTCCTTCCCCTCCTCCGATTTCTCAACGGATTGTATTGCTCTCCTTTCATTTTCCATATATCAACTGCTTCTCCCTCTTCATTATCAGAACTCTAGATATCAAGCACATTTACACGAGACTCAACGTCCTCCTACCTTAGATTCAGGTTTTTTTATTATGGTTTTGATGGGATAGGTGTGACATCAGTAAAGGAATTAATAACTTGTACCTCTGTTAGGCCCGTGTTGATCATCAATATACAGGGATTTGGTGGTGGTACACTTCAGTAGTTGGGTAAAGGGTTATTTTGGGTATTTGGTTTTCTAGTTTCTAGGTTGGTTATTTTGCCTGAATCAATCAAATCTTGAATCTCATGTTTCAGGCAAGTGCAACTTTCTGTATCATGCCCAATATTATGATGGTGCTTACAGTATATTTTTGGGTCGGCATTTGGGAAAGGAGGTTATTTAGGTAAGGGTTGTAGAAGGTTATTCTCAATCATATCATACCTAATGTTCTGATGGTACTTGCAGTATAGTTTTGGGTCAGCATTTGGGAAATAAGGTCATTTAGGTAAGGGTTGTAGAAGGTTATTCTCAATTAGCTTTTTTAAGGCTTTGGAGAGGAGTCTTCCCAAATTAGAAAACCTTCAGGATTGCTTGGCTATGTTGATATATATATTACTGCTCGATTTGATTCCACCGCTAGACCCAAACCCTTCTTTGTTCGCAGATCTTCCATTGAAGAACTTCTTTTCTTGTGCAAGGTCTGATTCTTTATGTACTCCAAACTTGTACAACTCCTCAAGGTTTTAAATCCCTAAATCCCTCAGTTTCTTAGAGAGAGGGAGTACACACCCTTCCATAGCTATTACCAACTGATCAGATTTCGTGGGTTGTTGCATCATCTATGCTAATTTGGCTCTCCATCTGATTAAATAATCAGCAAAAGATTCATTGAATTTCTGCTTCAGGTTCTACAAGTCTCTTAGGGAAGCCTCCATTTAAATGTTGAGACTATATTGCTTGATGAATGCAGTGCATAATTCCTCCCAATCAATTTGAACATGGGATTCTAGTGCATAATACCATCTGATGGGTGCTCCTTCCAGGGATAAAGGGAATTATTTCACAATCTGTGCTTTAGTCAGTTCGGTTGTCTTCATGTGGGTCACATATTACTTTAAATGGAGGTGGGGGTCCTCTATGCCAGTGAACTTCTTTCTGTCAGGAAACTTGAACTTCTGTGGTAGGGGATCATCATCCTTATCCAGGCTCAGCTCAAAATAGCTCATTGGGGCATCGATCCCTTTTTCCTTCATCATCAATTGCATCTGAGCCATAGACTTGACAAGGTCTTTAGCCTAATCCAGCTTCTCCATATTTCCCTAGGCATCTTCTTTTTTATGGATAATAGGTTCTGCCAATACTGTTTGCTTATCATCTTCTACCTCTTGCCTTTTAGGAACCATAGCATCCAGATCAAAAGGTCAAGGTTGAGGTGCTAGTGGTTGGGGCACTGGCAGTTCCCCTCTAGCTATACCCATAATTTCCCTTATAATTTCTCTTATGATTGCCCTGGTTTGTTCAGCCATTTCAGCTTTTAACTGTTCCTTGAAGGCTTCAGCATCAAATTCTGCCATATTGATCCCTCTATAGATTCTAACTAGATGGCCTGTGTCAGATCACTTCTAACTAGTAGACTGATGTGGATCTATATTTGCAACCACTGAGGGTCAAAAACATGCATGGTGTGTATGAATGAAATGCAAGCCTACTGATAAGAAGGAAAATAAAACATATATGCACGTATCAAAGGATAAAAAAAAAAAAGCTCTCTAATGATATCTCCACCCTTATTTCTCTTACACACATGTTCAACAATAAGTTCCTTATCCTAGGATTTTTGTTATAGGTTTTGATTATCAACGAGGGATAATAAAACTGACGGATACAAGATAACTCTTAAGACGATACAAATAAGTGGTAATTCCTCTAAATAATTCCAAAGTCCATTTTAAATGGGCCAGGAATGATATCAAAGGCCCACCTTGTCAATACCCCTTTGGAATGGGCTGATAATAGGCATGAAAGGCCTATCTTGTCAAGGCTTATTTATAATGGGCTTAGGCCTTATTTAAAGGATCACCATATGGCATAAAACACATGCATTTGGAAAAAATCCTAATGGAAATTGCTAGGTCATTAAATGAGTTGAGTCTTGGGTAATCAGCTTTAGCTCCCACAGCCATATACATCCATTACATCTCCCCACTTAAGGGTCCGTGCAATATAGATAAGTACGTGCTATAAGTGACAATAATCAAATACCTCACCACTAGGTTTAAATGAAACATAAGTAGCAAAGCAAAGATTATTGTCGGTTTATTTGGGACTTGGAGTGCATTGTGTGGAAACGTGTAGTGAATGCAAAATTTACAAAGGAAATACAAAATAATTAAAGATGATAAATTACAAAACACTTGGAATCAGTTTCTCTATCCTAGTGGAGTCGCCACTATAGGCGGCAGTTTTAGTCGTGCACCCAAGTGTTGGTGGCCACAGCACTATATGAGCTCGGGGCTCACTAAGAAATACATAGTCGGCTTGGGGACCAAAATGGAGATGGAGTCGCCACTCGGATGAAAGTCGGGACACACTATACAACAACTGGATCCTATGAAGGTTTTCAGAAGTCGTCATCAGAGATCGGGCTCAAAAACTGGGTATGGGCTTTTGCAATGCCCATCCAACCTTGCGGTTGGCCTCCATGTGTGTTTTTTATTTTATTACCTTTGATTATCAATTTATTTCCTTATTGACATGCAAATTGTGATTGGTTTCTAATTTTATATTTTATTCCAAGTTTGCACATTAGTCCCATTTTAGGCTTATATCCCCGACATTCAATCATAAACAAATAAATAAAACAAATAAAAATAATTTATAACCATTCATTCCAAATAAAATGGGAGAGGGATAAAGGATTACAACTTTTGGTGCAAATAAATATAAAAATACTAAAAAAACCATACATAAACCAAAAATAAACTAATTAATTATACAAGTTAAAACTCTAAAAATGATAAATAAAGCAAACATCTAGTGATAAAAAATCATCAAATAGTTCCTGCAACATATACAAGTTAATTCCATACAATAACAACAATAATATTTACAAATCATCAACACATAATATTCACAAAAATAAATGAACATAAACTCATAAAATGATTCACTAAGTAACAAAAGAAGGAAAATAACATAGAAATAATATTGATCAACATGGGAATCATATATAATCATAAGAAATGTAATAAATTAAACAAGGAAATCAAGTTAAACATATGAAATACTAGTAAAAAATTAAGGCATAAAAGACAGAGTTCTGTCAAAGGGGCAACGCCTCTTCAAAGAGGCATTGCCTCCTGACCAAGAGGTGATGCCTCCATCGCCTCTTTGTGAAGGGGCGATGCCTCTATGAAAAGACATCACCTCTTCAACAAAGGCAAGAACACTATACATTTCTTAAATCCTAAGAAACACGATGATTAAGCATGTGAATGAGAAATAGACACAAATATACAAGTATCAATAATCAATATTCAATATTTCATGTAACCATGCTTCTCTATAACTTCAAATAAGTAATATAGCTCAAGAAAACACACAAAACAACAATAATTAAAGTTTTTTAATAAAGATAAAAACTTAAAGCTTAAAAATAGAGAGACTCACTGACTGGGACATGCGTGATGTTCCTAACTAAGCCCTCAGAGTTTGGTTGATGGAGGAGTGGCCTTAAATGCAAGGAGGTTCCCTCTTCTTCTCAAGAATCAAGTCCTTTAGTTCTCAAAGTCTTCTTCATTCTTCTTCCTCTCTTTTTTTTTTCTCTTTCTCTTTCTCTGTGTTTTTTTTTCTTTCAACCGTTTCTTTTCTAACAATTAGCCAACCTTTTTCTTTTGCCTCCCACATTCCCTTTTAAAGCCTCTCTTATTTTCTCCTTTTTCAAATTCCCAAAATCTATTCTCACCCTCTCCTCATTGCCTTTTTTCATTCCTTAGGCTTTTTCCTACCTTTTTTTCCTTTTTTTTTTATGTTAAAAAATGACCAAATATTAGCAGGTGGACTTCCAACCATTGCCATTAATGGAATTTAATGTTGCAGAGAGTGGGTTTGATGAGGTGACACCTCTTTGATGAGGCATCGGTAAGGGTGAAGAGGCGATGCCTCTTCGGTTAGGCAATTGCCTTTTCACCTGGACTAGGTCAAGGCTCGTGGGTCAAAAGGAGATGAGCTTGGGCTTTGGTTTAGTGTTTGGGTTTAGACATGGTTTTTGTGGGCTTGACTTAGTATTTGGACTTTTAGAGTTGATTTTAGAGAAATCTCGATCTCTCCTTGCATTCAAAACTCGAACTTTCTTATTATCGAGCTTTTGTTACAGGCCGATCAAACTGGCAGTATCCACACTTATATATTTGAAAATATATAATTTTAAAATTTAAAGAATGTTTGTAATAATGTTTGTAATATTTTACTACACACATTCATAAGCATATATATGTATTCTTTAAGAATTTATTAAAACAATAGTTGTCCATAAATTTAGAAAATTATCACATGTGAATTTAATTTTTTTAGTTATCATACCAATACTTTTTATTTAATTTTGATCAATCAATTCTAAATTGAAATGTTTTTTTTTTTCAAAAAAAAAAAAAAAATTATCAAAAGTTGCAAATATTTGATTTTTTTGCCAATAAATTTGATATAATATGGATGTTATGTCAATATTTTTTATTGAATTTTGACTAAATATCTATTTGTATTAAAATTTTCAACAATTATTAAAACTAGTGGTGATATATATATTTTAAAAGAATTGATTAAATAATTTTAATAAATTCAAACTACAATTCAATTAAATATAAAAAAAGAGAACATAAACAGTTATTACAATAATTTTAATTCATTATTTTTTAGTAAGAGCATATGTGTGTATATATAGTAATAATAATTGAATAAATAAAATAAACAAAAAAATAGAAAATTATTGAAAAATTGATGTTTTAGTTACAATAAAAGATATAATTTTTTATGGTAAAAAAGAGTAGTGTTTTAAATGCAATAAAATTAGAACATTTTATATGGAATAAAATATGCATATAAAATAACATTTTTTTATATTTTTTATAAAAAAAATATTATAAATTTTAATAACTCTAAATTATAAAAACGAAAACTTATCAAATTTTGAACTTAATAATTTTAGAGCTCAATATTGAATATATGTAGATTGAAACTTTTTTTTTTTTTTAAAAAGATAATATTATAAAAAGTTGCAAATATTTAAAATTTTTGCGCCAATGAGCCTATTATATAAAGACAAGTTTTCTAGAAATGAGACCTAAAAAAAATATCACTTCTTACAATTTCAAAGTTATTTTTATTTATAATTGGAAAGTTGGGATCAAAATATTTTATATAATATAAAATAAATTATTCTTATATAAAATATAACTGTAAAAACTATATTTAAAAAAAAACACCGTAATTTAAAATTTTTATTGTATTATATATATGTGTGTTTTTTAATCTCAAGCCTATCTTGCTCCTGCCTGGTATTGCTGCTCTTGAACCAAAATTGAACTTGTAAATGCTACTAATGGATCAATTAGTGATGAACAATGGACAACAATAATATTTTCTCCATAAATATTATGTTTAGCAATGGCGAATCTATTTCAGAATCTACTCGAACATCAATCACTTTTTTAATTAGTTTCTAATACACCTGATTTTTTTTTTCTTTTTTTACCATTACAAATTGGGAGTGTAGGATTTGAATCTCTTGATGATGTTAAACGAGTTCTACCACTAAATATAACAACTTGTTTGCTTTATATTCAAATGGAGCCTGTTACTAAAGGCTGATAATTAATGAGATGAAAATAAAAATTTAAAAGTATAATTTAAAAATATTTCAAAAATTAATTTTCATTTATAATTTAATGTCATAATGAAAAGTATTACACATATTTCTTTTAGTCTTTCTCGCTTTTCAAAAATGTGTAGAGGAGACAATATGGATTTTTTAAACATTAAATTCATATTAAATCGGAATGTAAAATAAAAAATTATAATTAAAGACTGTTGTTTTAACACTCTAACCTATATAAAGGTGACAATTTTTACAATCTAATACTTTATATCCACACTTCATTATTAATATTTTTAGAGTCCAAATAACACCCATATC
This sequence comes from Mallotus nudiflorus, assembly GCA_947683625.1. Lineage (NCBI taxonomy): Eukaryota > Viridiplantae > Streptophyta > Magnoliopsida > Malpighiales > Euphorbiaceae > Mallotus > Mallotus nudiflorus. The sequence continues at coordinate 1,385,225 of CANTUR010000269.1, forward strand.
CTATTCTCATCTACTTTTTATTATAAATTTTTAACTTTGAAAGAGATTATTGTACTCTCTCCCCCCATTTATAAATTGCACTCCACTTTAATATTTGTTTTAGAGATACTCACTTCATTACCCTCATTCAAAAAATTCTATTTTATTAATTTAATTAATATTTGTAAAATATTTTTTAATTATTTTATTTTATAATAATTTCTCAATGCATGTAATATTTTTAGTATTTTATTCTACCACTTCATTAAAATTTAATGAAAAATTAGAATTAAACTTAACATCAAAAAATGTTTTATTATGTATAAACACTTAAAATTTTAATACAATTAAAAAATTAAAATAAATATTACAAAAGTAAATTAATAAAGAAATATAATTTTTTTGATAAAATTTTAGTAATATAAGTTCAACATATTATAAACTACCATAACAAATTAATGATAGTAAAAATAGTTCTTAGTGACTATAATATAAAATAAATTAAAATAAATTATTTCATTCAAGTTATTAAAACTTTATCATGTATAAATAATTAAATAAGTTTTTAAGTTAATTTGTTTTTCAAATTGCATTTTTCATATCTTAATCAAATAATAAAACATAAATATTTTGAACTAAAAATAACTAAGTCATTTAAATTGCAAATAAAATCAAAATGAATGCAATTATTAACAAGAGGAGTGCAAAAATTCCTACCATATATAAACATTTTAGATAACAAGACTCTTCTATTCCAAAGTTGAAAATATTTTAAATGTTCAATCTTCAAAGTAGATAGATTAAAGGAAAATTTCAAACTCTAACCTATTTAGGGTGTAAACGAGCTTTAATTAAGTTGAATTTTTAAAAGTTTTAGTTCAACTTATAAAAAATTAAACGATTTCAAATTTAATAAGACTTTCAAATTCAAAACTCAAATTTGCTCAAACTCAAATTGTAAATATAATAAATTAAAAAAATTGTGAGCTTTAAATAATATTATTTTGAGATCTTTCAATAAATTTATTAACTAATTTTTTAAGAGCTAACTTGCGACCTATAAATGAGTTAATTGGATAGTGTTAAATATCAATAAATTCAAACTCTACTTATGTAATTTAGTAAATGATTTTAAATATTTTTTGTGTCAAATTTGAAATGATTTATGAACTGGATGAACATCGATTGATTCGATTAAAAATATATAAAATCAAATCAAATCAAAGTACTTAAAAAATAACTGAACCTATTCAAATGAAATCAAATGTTTTAAGTTTGGTTTGATTCAATCAATTTGGGTCTTTTTGGATTTTTGAAAATTTTGAATTTTTATTCAACTTTTGTAATTTTAAACTATTTTAATAATACTCATAAGATTAATTGTTGTTGTTTTTATACTTAATTTATTTCTTATTTTTTAAAAAATAAATCAAACCAATTATCCAAAGAAGTTTAGAAACTTTGATTTGAATTTTTTTTTAATTTTACATAATTTGGTTAAGATTGTTAGTCTAATTTGAAATATTAATGATAAACCAATCAAATTGAATCATAAATATTCATACAAATTAAACCAAACTGAAAGTATTTTAATTTTTAATTTATAAATTGAATCGAATTAAACTCAACTAATTCATTTTTGCTTCACGTCTTTTATTTTTTGTTAGATTCTAGAAGTGGATGAATTTTTTTGTAATGGGCCTGAGAAAAGTGTTATTCCAAACAGACAACGCAAGCCGACACAGCAATAAAAACATGGTCTAAAAAAAAGAGAATATGAAGAAAGCTTCAAGAACATGTGACTCTTAAAAGCACGCAAAGCAGAAGCTTCTGTAGAACATATATTTTTCAAATCTAATAAGTTGCAAAAAGCCAAAAGGTCAATTGTGGCGGGCCCCTTAACAGATTTAACGGTCATTAAACCGCGTCGTCTTTAATGCCTACCAGTCAATTTTTGCATTTATGTGAACTGTGGGCCATCCTGCTTTTTTTTTTTTTTCCTATGGAATTCCATATCAACCCCCTGCTTCTTAGATGAAACTACTAAACTACCATCTTCATTTTTTTCAAATCACTTAAGATATTATTTGATTTAATTTCACTAAATATTTTATTTTATTTTTAGATAAATTTTAAAAAAGAATCAATTATAAATATTTTTTTTAAATATTATGTTTTTTTAACAAATAAATATTATATTTTATTTGGTATAAATTTAGATTCGTCAAAAATATTTTTTGAACTAATATAGTGTGATGCAAATATTTTTTTAAGAAAATAATATAAAGATTAATTTTGATGTTAAAATTTACAAATTTCATTGAAAAATTCTAATTTTTTTGTTAGAATTTTTTTAATTACAAGTAATTTCTTAAATTTAAGAAATTATAAATTATAAATAAATTTTACAAATTTTTATTTCAATTAAATATAATAAATTTGAATATACAAATAAATATTATAAATTTTATTTATAATTTATTTATATCAAACATTAGTTGTATTTTTTTAGATTATTCATTAAATAATATAATTTTCTTACATTTTTTTATAATTTTTTATTTATTTTATTTTTTCAATTTTACTACTCCTTATGAGAGTATTTTAGTCTTTTTAATAAAATGTATAAAATATTATTTCATAAAAATCTATTTAATTGTCATGTGTAAGTTTACTTTATTTTATAATTTTTAAATTAAAAAAAATGTTCATTTTATAATTTAAAATAATCGTAGAGTGATTGTATATAATTTTAGATTACGATTTAAAGTAACTAAAATTAAAAAAAAATACAACTTTTTCCATAAGACTTTATTTTGTATTTTTAGGGTCTATTTAGCTAAACAATTTATTGGTAGCTAGTAGTTGTTGGTTGATAACTTCTACTTCTAGCTGTTAGCTAAGAACTAGAAATTGCTTAATATTAAAAAGTTGATAAATTATTTATAATTGTTGTTGTTTGAATATTTAATAACTATTATACATATTATTCAATTGTTTTTAAAATTTTAAATATCACATTCGCTATTATTTATTATTTATAAATTATTGGTTACTTTTTATATGTGTTGCATGTGATTAGTAATATTATTATTTTTAATATTGTTAATGAACATAAAATTATATATATATATATATATATATATATATATATATATATATATATATATATACAAAATTTTTAACCTACCACAAAAATAGAATTTAGTACCGAGTAATAGTAAAATAAAAAATGAAAGTAAAAAATAAAAATTTCATTTGTGGTTATTGTCTTTCATTTAAAATCAAACGGATAGTTTCCTCAAAAAAATTAAATGGATAATATTCATCTAATTTTTATTTTTGTAACTAAAAAAAAAAAAAGGTGATTTATAAACAAATTTTCAATCATAAGAAATTTTTTTAAATTTTTTTATTTTTTATTTATATATTTAACATATTCATTGAATTCAAAATAACAATCTTTTCATGAATTAAATCACTTTATCTGTTACATATATTTTAAAATATCCATTGAATTTAAAATAATTATTATCAGTGTTACAGTATAAATTGAACTACTTTACCTAATATTTGTATATGTATTTAAAACACATTTTAACTTGAAAGTAGAAGTGTAAGTTATTATTATAAAAAAAAAAAAAAAAAAAAAAAAGAAAGAAAGCCAAACAATATTCATATGTATTAATGTTTATAATATTTATAACTATTGTTGTTAATTTTAAAATTTATAAGATAAGAATAAATAAAATATAAAGTAAAATTATTATTATTAAATTTAAAAAAAATTTAAAATTAAATTAAAACTATTTTTGCCAATACATAAAAAGTATTTATCCTTTTTATCCAAAAACTTTTAACTATTCATATATATATATATATATATATATATATATATATATATATATATATATATATATATATATATAGTTTTAAATTTAAATTTTTTTATGATCAAAACTAAAAAAATGCAAACATTTTCAATATTTTAAAAATAATAAATTTTAGTTTGTCAAATATAACAATGATCAACATTTTAAAAAATCCTTACTTTCAAATATAAAAGGAATGTTAATCTAGGAAAAACACTTGGTTGTAAAGATTGTAAATGAACTTTAAAAATTTAAATTGTAATATCGATATTAAGTTTTAAAACACCTTATTGTAATAATTTTGATAATAAGAATATGATAAGTTTAAAATTCTAACTTAACTTGAAAACATAAGTTTATTAAAGAATTGAACTTTTTAATTTCTTATATTCAATTTTTGTTTCTTATTTTTATTCATATTTATTCTTCCTTAAATTATTATTTTTAAAATTTTTCCTATGATTTTTCAATTTTTCTCTAAATCTTAATTAGTCTTACTCACCCTTTTAGGGCTCTAAAATAAATAAATAAATATATATATATATATATATATATATATATATATATATATATATTAATGATAATTTAATTATTTCTAATAAATTATTAAATGATTCATTATTAGGCACATTAGCTCCTTCTTTCATATCAGTTGTCTCATTTAATAATTTATTAGAAATAATTAAGTTATTAATTATTAAATTATCATATATATATATAGAGAAAGTATCACAATTTTAGGCCATATTTCACTTTGGAATCAAAATTTTAATTTTTTTTCTTATAGTCTCAAAAATTCTATTCTTATTTTAAGTTGAAGTACTTCAAATATATCCGATCAAATTTAACATACGTGATAACTGGAATAAATATATTTTTAATATATTTACCTTGTGAGCATCCCATTAAATAGTTTAATAATTTTATTGGGCCTATAAAACAAAATTTGTTTGTGGATCCCATAAAATAAAATTTTAGTAAATTTTATTTTATGGAACCCACAAGGTGATTATACCACTTAATGAGATGTTTACATGATGAATATATTTAAAATATACTTATTCTGATTCTTATGTATGATAAATTTGATCGAATATATTTGAAATACTTTAATTTAAAATAAAAATAAAAATTTTGGGATCAAAAAAAAAAATTAAAAATTTAATATTAAAGTGAAATATAGCACAAAATTATAGTATTAACGGTGAACTAAACCCTATATATAAGTATGAACAGTTGAAAGTTTATATAAGTATGAATAGTTAAACGCTATTTCTTTTTTTTAAAGCTATTTCATTACAATATTGTATCTTCTTATTTAATAAAATAAAATAAGATATTACTACAAAACAATAAATTTTATCAAAATAAAAAACTAAATTTCCATTCATCAAATTAAGTGTACAAAATGCAAAAGAAAAAACCATCACAGCAAATTATAATCTTACTGATATTAAGTTGACTTGCTACTAAAAAATATTTGATCTATATCTCAACTGTTATTAATTTTTTAATCAAATTTTTAATGACTAAAAGAAGTAATGATGATCCACCAACCAACAACTACGAAAATTGAAAATGAAAGCCACATCTTATCTACCTTTGCCAATTCCAGCTATCATCTCCCCATACAGGCGGAGATGGTTGGCATATTTATAACAAAATTATTATTGAAATCAAGCCCAGCTGCAGGCTAATTTATAACAAGATAAGAAGATAGACATTTTAACGTTACTTTATTTTGTTTTACAAAATAGGTTTTCTTTCTAATAACCATTGGATTATAAAATACACTCTCATTTAATAGTAATAAAAATAAAGTAAAATAAAAATAATTTAAAAATAAAATTACTATTATTGTGTTCAAAATTCACAAATGCACGGATCGTGAATTATAGTACAAAAGATATAATTTTCACGAGGATTGTATATTTAGTACTAATATATCTACTTATGATCTTAACTAGCAAATCAATAAAGTAATTTAGAAAATCAAAATATAAATCTAAACGATTAAAACTAAAATGATAAAAACATAAAATTTAGGCATAGTTTCACTATTTCAATTAGATCATGAACACTTTAAATAAATTTAAACATTGAATCTAGTTAAGGATAATTGCTCTAAAATACATAAAAACTCTATCGAGTTCAATTAAGCATGTCAAGATTAAGATTTAACTTTCTCTCGTGATTAAGAAATTAATCCTAACTCATTAAGTTTTTTAACAATTATTTTATCCCTGAAAAGCTCGTCTACTCTCGTGGTCGAGTGATCCAAGTCCTATGAGTTTAAAGCTAATAAATTCCTCTAACTCTCGTTAGTGAATTTACCCATAAACATGTAAATAAACTGACCAAGAATGAAAGCATACAATAAGCTCAAAGCATAGAATTAATTGAAAACCAATTAATAAATAAACCTGTATTCAATCACATCATGAAATAGTTATGCCTAACCTAAACACTAAAGGAATTTACCCACGCATACTTGTGGCGAAACAAACAAACATAATTAAAAGATTAAAGATGAAGAAAGAAATAGTGAAAATAAAACTCTTGAATTCTTGAATCAATTGTCTTTAATCCTAATTTAGCTCCTTGTTTGTTGCCTCTTGAGTGGTGAATGAATTCTCCTCCAATACCTTTTACCATCATTTTTATATAGGAAAACCAAATAGGAGACCTTTTAGCCTTTAAATTCATCTTCCCTTCTTACTTAGGAAAAAGTCTCATTTTCTTCGACACACCCAACACAAAACCATGCTAAGCCAATGTGACGTTAATCTTTCCGGCACAGTTTTTAGCACAACCGTATATGAGCTCCGATTCATATTCCAAAAGTTTGCACACTTTCGAACACAACCGTGCATGAAATTGTGTCGTATGCACCAATAGCAATACACCCGTGTTGCGCTTGTGTGATAGGAAGCTTGAGTTCTAGTAAATTACATAGGCAATGACACAGGTGTGCACCAAACCACGTTGCCCTTAACATGATCTTCTCATGCAAAAATCCTTGATTTCTTTGGAATCCTTTTTAATCTTTCCTATAAAAAAGGAAACACTAATTAGTACATAAATATAAACTCCTAATTTGACTAGAATTAAAACAAAAATAATAAAATCATAAATAAGACTCTAAAATAAAAATATTTCCTAATTAACCTAAAATCTACCCATTAACCATTATTTATTAATTCAAAAGTCATTAAAATTCAACTAAAAAAATATGTAAATATTACACACATCAACTATAGACTTTCCCTTTATAATAAAAACAGTTGTAAAAAAAATAGACTAAAGTTATTAAAAAATTTGAAAAAAATTTTTTGATGTATAATAATAATGTAGACACCTGGTTCGATCGGCCCATGATAGGAGCGAACTGTGGATGCTCGGTTTGGTCGACCCATAACAAAGCCCAATGATGAGAAATGTAAAAAACTTGAATGCAAAAAAGAAACCCTAAATATTCTTGAAAATGAGTCCGAGGGTTGGAAACCCACAGATCCAGAGCCCAAAACCCTTACAAGGCAGGCCTGTTGCCTTAGCCCATTAGGCCTAGTGCAGGGTAGGCTAGAGAGGCAAACGCCTCTATGGCAACAATTGAAGAGGCGATCGCTTTATCGTAAAGGTGTCGCTTCTACAACAGAAACTTGCTTATGCATTAAATGCAGAGGTGACCATGACAGCCAAATTGGTGGGCCCACCTCAACTGGAGCTCAACCTTTAGTCTTAAAAAAAAGAAATTTTTTAGAAAAAGAAAAAGGCTAGAAAATGTAATAATGGAGGAGAGTAGTAGGGGCATGGGCTAGAGGTGTGAATAAAAAGGAAAAAAGAGAGAGGAGGAAAAGAGGAGGAGACTTTTTTTAGGAAAAAAAAACACTTAGTGAAAAATGGAGAGTTTTAGAGAAAAAGAGCTTGGAAGAAAGGGAGTAATAACGTTTTTAAGAGGAAAAAAGGCTAGTAAAGGTTGATTTTTCTTGAAAAGGAAAAAGGAAAAAACTTACATTCAAGGGAAGGTCAATATCTCAAATCATTTATAAGGGCCAACTATATTTGGAAAGCTCATTCTTTAGCAATTATCTTATTCCTCTCTAAGCTTTGCATGATTCATTTCTTACTTATGTATATATAACTTCTAGTTTATTTGATTACTAACTTTAACACTCGTTCCCTTATATTTATTATTCATAATATGTCTTGCTTCTAACATGATTCACTAAGCTTTAAGTGTAGTTGTGTATCTAGTTTGTTAGTAATAATAGATTTTTACTTAAAGTGGAAGTTTGTTGATTTAAGAGTTATTTGAGCTTGTTGATAAGGCAATCGCCTTTTAAAGAGGCATTGCTTTATTGCTATGAAAAAAGGTGATCACCACTTTGACAAACCATTCATGGGTTTATTGTTCAGCCCAGCCTCTATAAAGCATGTCGCTTCATTGTCATGAGGTGATCGCCTCTTCATAGAGGTGATTGCCATTCTGACAGGGTCTCATACGACCTTATCTCTCTTTTTTTTTTTTGTAAATTATATAGGGTTTCCATGCATGAATAGGTCTTAGCATACTTAAGTCTATCTTGTATTGTTGTCTTATAATTTCATTCGATTAATATTTACTTTTTTGTGACTTTGTCTCTTTGTTTTACTAAATTGATTCATGAGTTAATTTTGTGGATTTTTTTTATGTAAGATCCTCATGTATTTCGAGGAACTAACATTTTGTCTATTGTAGGGATTCATTGATGATTTTTAATCATCAAGTATTTATCCTATTAATTAGTTCTTAAGAGGTTTTTACTTAAATCAAGCAGTTTATTTTTGGTTTATATCCTGTTTATTATACTTTTATTTTGCACAAGATTTTGTAATCTTTAATCCCTTTCTCATTTGATTTGGAATGTATGGTTGTAAATTATAATTTTTATTTTATTCATGGTGAATGTTAGGACTAGTTGCATGAATTTAATTAATATGCAAATCCAAGACTAATTATAAAATGCAACAATTGTTTGAAGGAAATTACAATCCATGTGATAATAGAGAAATCATTGAATAATTAAGGGTAATAAATTACAAAACGTAAACGAAGGCTAACTGCAAGGTTGGGTGGACATTCAAATGTCTATACCCAGTTTTCGAATCCGATCTCTGATGACGGCTTCTAGGAACCTTCGTGGGATCCAATTGCTTTACAGTGTGTCCTGACTTTCATCTGAGTGGCGACTACATCTCTGAGTAGGCTTTATAACTTATTTCGTATTTTCTAATGGTCCTCAAGCCTGCATAGTATTGTGGTCGTCAAATACTTTGACACGCACTAAATTTCACTGTCTACAAATAATAATAACGTCATATTATTATCAATACATATCCAAAAATAAGAGAGGCAAAAAAACATTTATTTAGAAGATCTTCCATGTTGTTTTATTATAAATGGTTAACATAATCATTCACCATGATAATAATTATTTATTAATTAGTAGTTGGCAATATCCAAGTTTTGGTCCTTTTACCTCTTGAGTCTTTTTTCATTAAATTTTTATCTTTCAATTTTGTTCGATTGATTCCTATGCTTTTATTTTTTTTTCTTATTGAGTTCTTATATTTTTTTTTTTTATACATTAAATTTCTCTGTCGAAATTTTAGTTCCTATATTTAAATATTATATCTAATTAAGTCCTTATAAAATATATAATTGACTCCCTATATTTTTAAATTATATTAAATAAATCCTCAAAAGTTTTATTTTTAGCTAGTTAAATGCTAATTTTTTACTTTTTTTATTCTAATTATTAAAATCTTAGAATACGTATTCTTTCATTAATTTTTTCTCATATAGTTAAAATATATGTCATTTATTTATAATAAATTTCTATTAATAAAATGATATATATAATCTTAAAAAATATTTAAAAAATATGTAAAATAGAAATTCAAATTAAAGGGTTGTTGCACCATTGGTATCATAACTACGGGCCATATTTTATTTTGGTATCAAATTTTCAATTTTGTTCTTTTCAATCTAAAAAATTTTATTTTTGTTTCAAGTTAAAGTACCATAAACATATCCGATCAAATTTAGCACACATGATAATTGGAATAAGTATATTTTTAGTATATTTACTATGTAAGCATCCTATTAAGTGGCTTAGTCACCTTGTGGGTTCTATAAAATAAATTTTGCTAAAATTTTATTTTATGAGACCCATAAGCAAATTTTATTTTATAGGGCCAACAAGATAATTAAACTGTTTAATATGATATTTACAAAATAAATATACTAAAAATATGCTTATTTTGGCAGCCGTGTATGTTAAATTTAATTGGATATTTTTGAGGTACTTCAACTTGAAACAAAAATACAATTTTTGGGATTGAAAAAAAAAATTAAAATTTTGGTACCAAAATGAAACATGACCCAAAGTTATGGTATCAGTGATGTAACAAACCCCAAATTAAATATATATGATAAATATTTTTTTATATATTTTGATATAAATTATTTTAATTAGTCATCAACATTTATATACCTAAGTAATAAATTTGTACTTTTGTTAATGTTTTTCACTAAAACAAAATAATAAAATTATTAAGAATCTAAATCATGATTTTTTTCATTATTTTCTTATCTAATTTACTTTAAGTCATTTAATTATAATTTGAGACTTTTAATTTGGGTGAATTAAAATTTCTATATAAGTCATTTACATATAAAAATATTAATTAATGTTATAAATTTTTTCATAATTTTGCTAATTGATAGATAAATTTAATAAATAAAAGCATTTGTATCTTAATTATATGTTTGAATTATTGTAGCTTTAAGGTCATATGAATTATAAAATATTTGGTTGATAAAAAAAAATTGGTTAATATAATTTTTTATTTATTAAATCTTTATATTTTAATTAATGATGATCTAAAATTAAATTTATCATGTGTTCAAAAGTTGAATTAGTTACATATTTAATTATAATTTTAAATTAGTGAAATCACAAATTTATTAATTTCCTATACAAATACTAATAACTAACTAAAATATTTTTGACTAAAAAATATAAAAATGTTTGTCATTTATATATTTAAATTAAATTGTATTATACATTTTTTTTAAAATCATACACATTTTTATCAATAGAAATTTATTTGAAATTGATGATCTATATTTTTAACTAGATAAAAAAAATAAAAGAATATGCATTTTAGGATTTAAACAATTAACTTAAATAATTTGAAAATAAGAATTTAATTGACTAAAAATAAAAAAATGTAAGGATTTAAGTAGTATAATTTAAAATTATGGGGATTCAATTATATATTTTATAAGAACTTAATTGGATATAGTATTAGATATAGGAACTAAAATTTTGGCGGAGAGATTCAATGCATAAAAAAATAGAAGTATAATGACTCAACAAGAAAATAAAAGTATATGGGTCCAACATAACGAAATTAAAAGATAGAGACTTAATAAAAAAAACTTTAAAATCAAAGGGACTAAAAATTGAATTTTGCCTTAACATTTTTAACAAATGAAAAAATATTAACTAATATAAATAAATTAAGATAATTTGATTGTAAATAAATGTGTAACAAATAAATAACCTTATTATATAAATATATATAATTTAAAATATAAATAAATGTAAGAAAAAAACAATGATTTACATGTAACCTTGTGTCTAAAAAATTAGCTATTATAGAAAGTTGAATTTTAGAAATTTTTTACATCAGGCAATACTAAAAAAAAATAATTCAATTTATTACCTCAATATTTATAAATTTCATGCAAATTTTATTTTATTTTTTAAAAGAAAGTTAGAAGAAAATGACTGCTAAAAAATCTTATGCGCAAAAGCTTGGCTTGGCTCCTAAACTTTTAGTTTAGGAATAAATTACCTTTTTCTGGCCTTTTTTGTTACGAGTCATGGTTCAAGAATTAGTTAGTTTTGGTTCAAAACTGGTAATTCACAGTGTTGATTTTAACAATAATCGATTTTAATTTTAATCTTAATAAACTTAATTTTAAGTATTTAATTTGTTTGTTTAAGTGTGTAGAAATTAGTACTCCATTAAAAGTTAAAATGAAATATGATTATCTTGGACTGATTCGACCTCTGAGATTCAATGAGACTTTTTGACATCCTTAGAGCATTATAATGAGAAAGTTATCTTCTTCACATTTGAAATAGACATTTTGAGCTTTCTGAATTGGACTTGCTTGTCAAAATCCGAATTCAATTGGGTATGCAAATATTAAGTTGAAATTAATGTATGCAGCTATCATTTTAGATTGCATAACTCTTAGAATTTTGGACATATCTTGAGCTATAAATGCCCAATTGAGGTGATTCAAAATGATATAGAAAGCTAAGTCAAATATCTACAACTTTGATGAAGAAAGTTTGGGTAAATTCAAACATCTTTAATATAAAATCATGGTTTCAATTTGTGCATAGCTGTCTAATAGTAGTTTGCATTTTAGATTGCATAGCTCTTAGTCTTTTATACATATCTTGAGCTAAAAAAGTCCAATTAAGGTGATTCAAAATGATATAAAAATATAAATCAAATATCTACAACTTTGATGAAGAAATTTTTGGCAAATTCAAATGTCTTTAATATAAAATCATGGGTTCAACTTGTGTATAGCTGTCTGACAGTAGTCTACATTTTAGATTGCATAGCTCTTAGTATTTTGGACATATCTTAAGCTACAGAAGTTAAATTGAGGTAATTGAAAATGATATGGAAAGCTAAGTCAAATATCTATAACTTTTATGAAGAAAGTGTAGGCAAAATCGAACGTCTTTAGTATCCAATTATGGTTTCAATTCATGCATAGCTGTTTAATAGCATCACCTTCAATAATTCAAAATTATAAACATTGAATTCAAAATATAGACATTAAACACATTATTTTCACCTCTAATAGCTATATTTTTTAGTGTTTATCTATATAAACACTCTAGAGCTAAATGAATGTTAAGAAACTTGTTTATCATTCTTTTTTTCTTAAGCATTCAATTGAGCTCTCAAATTATCTTAAATAATTCTTTGTTTGTATAAATCTTGTGAGAGTTGGTTATGTGTTAGAAATAGAATTTCTCTTTATCTTAAATCTTAGAATAGATTAAAAGGAAAGTGAGATTTATTTCTAAAAGAATTGGTTTAAGTGTTATCCATTGAAATACTTGGGATTTGGTTTTTGAGTGAGCTTTGAAAACTCAAGTTGTAAGGTTGTAATAGTGAGCCATAAAAATCTTATATAATCTTAGTCTTATGAATAAGATTATGGGTAATTAAAAATCCTAACTTAGGGATAAGTTAGGAGGAGACTTAAGATTGTTGTTGAATTCGAACTCCTTAAATTTTTGTGTTCTTCATTCTTCCTTCTCAACTTCCATTCAATTTTTACAAAGAATTATTTTAATTTCTCAATTTTATATGATAATCCTATTCACCCCCCTCTAGGACTCTTTTCAATTGGTATCAAAGATTCAATTATAGGTACTTCATTGCTAGAATACAAGATTATGGGGAGTGAATCACAAAACATCTTTTCTCTTAGACTATTCTTTGATGGTAGTGACTATCCACATTAGAAATTCAAAATGGAATTATGTTTTGATTATGATTCCATTAAACTTTTGGATATTGTCCTAAGAGGTTGGGAACCACTTATAACTATTATTAATGGTGTGGTAACTACTCTTGCAAGAAGCCAATGGAGTATTGATCAAAAGGAAGAAAATCATAAAAATAAAAAAGCTATGATTACTTTAGTCTCTTCAATGACAAGAGAAGAAGGAGGCAAAATTTAACATTGTATGTCGGCCAAATAAATGTAGGAGACCTTAAAAACCCACTACAAAGGCAACATTCAAGTAAGAAGCAAGAAGGTTCAACTTCATATGTATAAATATGAACTCTTCAAAATGAAGCCTCATGAATCAATCATAGAGATGAAAAACCATCTCAATGCTCTCCTCAAAACCCTCAAGAAACTTGGAAAATATTTCTCCAAGGAAGAGGTAAACAATAAGATTCCAAGAATACTACATAAGAAGGATTAGGAATCTTGTATTTCTTCAATTGAGGAAGCTCAAGACCTCTCCACTCTATCAACCGATGTGCTCATTGGTAAGCTTTTAACATATGAGCTCACTATCAAGCAAAGAGGTGAAGAACAAGAAGAGAAAGAAGAATAGAAAAAGAGCATTATTCTAAAAGCTCATCAAGAAGTTAGTAAAGAGGAAAACATAAAAAATTCTAGTGATGAAGATGGTGACATTTCCATGCTCACTAGGAACTTTAAAAATTTTTTAAGATAGAAAAACTTCTCAAGAACAAAGGACTTCAACAAGAAGTTTGAAAGAGATAGGAAGAAGAAAACTAAGGAGGTTACTTGTTATGAATGTAAGAAATCGGGACATATTAGAAGTGAGTGTCCTAAATTTAAGAACAAAGGAGCAAAAGATAAGAAGAAGGCATTCAAAGCTACTTGGGATGATTCCTCCAAATTCGAAGAGGAAGAGGAACAATAAGAAGTGGCCAATTTTTGCTTTATGGCCCTTGAAAATGAAAATAAGGTGTGCTTAAAGTCCACAAGATCAAAAAGCAAATGATATCTTGATAGTGGATAATCAAGGCACATGACGAGAGATAAGAAGCAATTCAACAAGCTTGATGCTAAGGATGAAGGACATATTACTTTCGGGGACAACGCAAAAGGAAAGATTATTGGTATTGGAGAAATTGGTAATCTCAATCCTTAACTATACATTATGTGTTGCTTATTGATGGTCTTAAACATAACTTGCTAAGTATAAGTCAATTATGTGATGTAGGAATTAAGTCACTTACTATCCTAAGAATTGCTTTGTTAGTATTCTTAATGAAGATAAAGTAATTTTTAGTGATGAAAAGTTGATAATGTTTATGTTATTAATTTGAATAAGATTGATAACAAAGATATTAAATGCTTGATGTCAATTTCTCATGACATATGGATATGGCATAAAAGGTTAGGACATGCAAATTTTAAACTATTGAATAATCTTTGTAAACACGAACTTGTGATCGGTTTACCTAAGCTTGAATTCACTAAGAATAAACCTTGTGATGCTTGCCTAAAGGAAAAAAAATCCAAGTCCTCATTTAAGCTAAAAAATATAGTGTCCACTTCTAGGCCACTTGAACTTATACATATAGAATTGTTTGGACCAACTAGAGTTACTAGTCCCGGTGGTATGCATTATGCATATGTATTGGTTAATGATTACTCTAGATTTACTTGGGTATGTTTCTTTGCTCATAAGAATGATGCATTTAAAGCTTTTGAAAAGTTTTTAAAAAGAGTTAAAAAAGAAAAAGGCTTTTGTATTTCTTCTATTAAAAGTGATCATGGAACTGAGTTTGAAAATGAATTTTTCAAAACTTTTTGTGATGAAAATGGTATTTCATATACATTCTCTTCTCCTAGAACTCCTCAATAAAATGGGGTAGTTGAAAGGAAAAATAGAACTCTTATAGAAATGGCTAGAACAATGCTTCATGAGTATAATTTGCCTTTATACTTTTAGGTGAAAGCCATTAACACGTCTTACTACATTTCAAATAGAGTTTTCAAAAGACCATTTTTTAATAAGACTTCTTATGAGCTATAGAACAATAAAAAAACCCAAAATCTCATATCTAAGAGTATTTGGACGTAAGTGCTTTATATTAAACACCAAGGATAATCTTGGAAAATTTGATTCTAAAGCTGATGAAGGAATATTCCTAGCCTATTCTATTTCTAGAAAAGCATATAGAGTTTTTAACAAGAGAATTCTAGCAGTTGAAGAGTCAATGCATGTTGTATTTGATGAATCAAACTCACTTGATCCTAGAAAGGATATTTGTAGTGTTGATGATCTTGTATGTAACGATAAGATTGTGGAAACTCAAGAAGAAAATGCTAGTAAGCCTTTGGAACTTGAAGGTCCAAACAAGGAGGAAAATGAAGAGACATCTCAACTTACCTTTAAGGATGAACTTCCAAAGGATTGGAAATTCAAGAAAGCTCATCCTTAAGACTTATTATAAGTGAGACTATAAAAGGGATAACTAGTAGATCTCAATTAAAGTCTATTGTTAATTTAGCCTTTATTTCTCAAATTGAACCTAAAAATATTGATGATGCTTTATGTGACAAATTTTGGGTCCTTTCTATGCGAGAAGAGTTAAATCAATTTGAGAGAAACAAGGTTTGGACCTTGGTTCCTAGATCGAAACATCATCCTATTATAGGTGCCAAATGGGTGTTTAGAAATAAAATGAATGAATAAGATGTCATAACTAGGAATAAAGCTAGACTAGTAGCTAAAGGTTATAATCAAATAAAGGCATTAATTATAATGAAACCTATGCCCCCGTTGCAAGGTTAGAATATATTAGAATGCTACTTGCATTTATATCATTCATGGATTTCAAACTTTATTAAATGGATATTAAAAGTGCATTTTTAAATGGTTTTGTTGAAGAAGAGGTGTGTGTTGAACAATGTCTAGGTTTTGAAATCTTTGATTTTCCAAATCATGTATTTAAACTTTCCAAAGCATTATATGGATTAAAACAAGCTCTTAGAGCTTGGTATGAAAGATTAAGCAGCTTATTGTTAAAGAAAGGTTTCTCTAAATGAAAAGTTGATATAACTTTTTTCATAAAGAAATCCAAGTATGATTTATTAATTGTTCAAATATATGTTAATGACATTATTTTCGGTGCTCCTAACCATTGCTTGTTTGAGAAATTCTCTAATTTAATGTAAGGAGAATTTGAGATGAGTATGATGGATGAACTCAAATTCTTTCTTGGACTACAAATAAAGTAATGCAATAATGGGATTTTCATTAATCAAACCAAGTATGTAAGAGAAATTCTTAAAAAGTTTGACATGGATGAAGCTAAGATAAGTAAAACTCTAATGAGCACCACAACCAAACTTAACAAAGATAAGAATGGCAAACCGGTTAATGAAAACTGATTTAGAGGTATTATTGGATCTCTTCTTTATTTAACTACTAGTAGACCTGATATCATGTTTACTACTTGTTTGTGTGCTAGATTTCAATCAAGTCCTAGAGAGTCTTATTTGAATGCTATCAAAAGAATTTTCAAATATCTTTATGGTACAATGCATTTAGGACTTTGGAATCCTAGGAGTTCATCCTTTGACTTGATTAGTTATTCTGATGTGGAATTTGCCGATAGTTTACTAGATAGAAAAAGCACTTCCAAAACTTGTCAAGTTTTAGGAAAATGTTTAGTTTTTTGGTTTAGCAAGAAACAAGTTTCAGTTGCCTTGTCCATTGCTGAAGTTGAATATACTGAAGTAAGTCTTTGTTGTTCACAAGTTTTGTGGCAAAAACAACAATTATTAGACTATAGTGTAAAACTTGATCACATTTCAATCAAATGTGAAAATACAAGTGCTATCAACCTTAGCAAAAATCCTATTCGGCATTCTAGAACATAAACATTAGACATCATTTCTTATGTGATCATGTTCAAATTGGTGATATCTCACTTGAATTTGTTGATACAAATAATCAACTTGCAAATATCATCACCAAACCTCTCAATGAAGAGAGATTAAATTTCATTAAGCATGAACTTGACATGATTGATAGTTATAGTTTATCTTGATTTTATGTTTAATTGATGGTTGAACTGTTTTCATGTGAAATTATGTTGTGCTTATTGATTACTTTGATTGATAAATATTTTGATTTTGATCTTAAATTTTTTTATAGTCGTCAGTTTATATTTAGTTTATCTTTTTAAATGTCCTTTTGCATTTTGTCAAAAGGAGGAGAAATAATTTAAGTTTGCATGTGTACTTAGTTTGTTTTAATTTTAAAACTCCCTTAAAAATTGTGTTTATGTTAGTGACATATTATATTTTTGTTTGACATAGGGGGAGAAATTTTATTTAAATTTTTGCATGCATATTAACATTATGGCTAATTTTGTCATATATCATATATGACAAAAGGCCTTATTTTGCTTTTTTTTTTTTTATGTATGACATAGATTTTATAAAGATTTTGAGTATATTTGTTTTCATTTTCTCTTTATATCTCTCTTTTTTCTTTTTGCTTTTGACAAAAGGGGAGAAATATATTTGAGTTTGTTATTTGTTATTATACATGTATATAATATTTTATTATTGTGTTTATACATGCATAATTCATATATAATTTTTTCTTAGGCATTATTTTGATTTTTCATTAGGCATGAATATTTTTACAAAGATTTGGTGTATTTTTGCATTGTTCCTATAGGAATTTTGGTCCTTTTAAGTTGATTTCCCCTTATATCTGTTAGGGAAAATGGGCCCTTACAATCCAAAAAATACCTTTACCCCTTTAGATCACAACTTGAACAAAAATATTTGAAAAATAAAAAAGAGAAACATATACTAATTTAACGTAAAAAACTCCCAAATGAATAAAAACCATGGGTGTTGTCAAGAGACAACCAAAAGAAAAATATTCACTATGTGGAAAATTATTATAACCATACTACAAAATATTTAACTCTCACTCACACCCAAAAGCTCAACTATACCTAAGAAAATTTCCTATAAATTTTCTACTAGTATAGCTAATAGCTTTTAATGGTACACCAAATACAAATGGTGATTAACATACTTTAACTAAGGGGGGAGGAGTCTATTTATAACTAAAGACTTCTCCCTATTTCTCTCAAATTCTCAATGTGAGAATTTTACAACATAACAAATCTCCACCTTAGAAAATTCCAAACAATTTTCTCATAAATGTTTCCCATGATTAAAAATAAATAACAATAGCTACCTCACCATCAACTATGTCAGTTATAATTCAAAAAACAAGAATTGTCATACTCCACCATAAGAGTATACACACTTATAATTCACCAACTCCAAGAATTTTCACCTCAGCTAGTTCATGTCGAAAAACTGCCAATAAGTTATGATGCAACTTCCAATGTTGACTTTTTAGGAAGTTCATTAGCCATCGACATCAATTCCACCACACACCTTGCATCAATTTTCAACCAATGCCTATGTGCAAATTTTGAACATGCTACCTATCATACATCATTTTCCATGACAACTCAATTGGCAGCTATCATGGTATGATGATATATATCTTTCCTTATATAGAAAGTTCATCGTCTTCTTTTTCAAAGATGACTGTATTAGTAGCATTACTTTTGGAGCCATTAGCTGAATTAGCTCCACCATTTTTGTAATCCTTCTTTAAATATCCATGTTGCCCACATCCTTAGTAGATGATTTTCTTTTTGGAGCCTTTATTCTTCCTCCCATTTCCATAAATTGATAAAGTTGTACTTTTAGAAGATTTATTCTCTCCATTTTTCAGGTTTCTTTCTTTAGAAATCAGCTTATTAGTCACTTCTGAAAAATTTACATTCTCTTTTCTATACATTAAAATGGTTTGCATGTGTTCATAGGAAGGTGGAAGAGACCAAATAAGTCTCAACACTTTATCTTCATCATCAATTTTCACTCCAATAGATTTCAGTTTAGAAATAATCCCATTGAGTATATTAAGGTGGTAAAAAAATTTTGTACCTTCTTCCATTTACAATTTGTGAAATTGCTCCTTCAAATATAACCTATTTGAAAGACTTTTAGCATGGTATATTTCATCAAGATTTTCCTAAAGCTCCTTTGTTGTTGACCATCTAGCAACATTAACAAGAATATTTTTTGCTAGACAAAGACGAATCTGACTTGCTGCTCTCATGTCTAGCTCCTCCCATTCTTTTTTACACATCTTGGATTTTCCTGTGTCTGCAGTACTGTCACAAGATTTAACTGGCTCCTTTCCTTTAGACAAAGAAGCTAGCTTTCCTTTCAAGGTCTTATGCAATCTAGACTAGATTAGTATATCCTTAACTTGTACTTGCCACAACCCAAAATTAATTCTACCATCAAATTTCTCAATATCAAATCTAAAACTCATTTTTACTCAACAATGCACAGTACCTCTGTATATTTGAACAGTACTTCCTGCTACAATGACCTCACATATGAATAATAAGTGAACAATTATGTCTACAAAATGCAGTAAGAAAGTTTCTAGGAAAGATTGGGGGAACACAAATGGTACCACTTAAGTCCCAACCTCCTTAAGCAATTATAGCCTTTGTGATAAAACTTTCTTGGTTGCACTTACTTACACAATACCACACTCAATAAACATAATACAAAGGACCTCCAGTTGGATCACAATAGTTTTTTTTAAATTGTCAATGTGGAATGCCAATTTGCCCAAGAAATTTTTTTTCTGATGTGGAAGATCAGCCTAAGCTGCAACTATAGAACATACTAAAATAAACCAAGAGCTTTGATACCAATTGTTAGGGAAAATGGGCCCTTACAATTCAACAAATACATTTACTCCTGTAGATCACAACTTGAATAAAAATACTTGAAAAATAAAAGAGAGAAACACACAATAATTTAACGTGGAAAACTCCTAAATGGACAAAAACCACGGGTGTTGTCAAGAGACAACCAAGAGAAAAATATTCACTATGTGGAAAATTATTACAACTACACTATAAAATATTTAACTCTCACTCACATCCAAAAGCTCAAGTATACCCAAGAAAATTTCCCATAAATGTTCTATTAGTATAGTTAATAGCTTTCAATGGTACACCAAATACAAATGGTGATTAATATACTTTAACTAAGGGGGGAGGAGTCTATTTATAACTAAAGACTCCCTATTTCTCTCAAATTACCAATGTGGGAATTTTACAACATAAAAATATCTCTCTTTTCCTTTTGCCTTTGTACAAAGAGAGGAAAATATGTTATGAATAATTTGTGTTTATTTTTTATGCTAAGTGCTACATGATTGATTAGCTAGCTAAGCTCTATATGATCATCTGTTAATTAAGCATGTCTAGCATTATCATTATATGAATTATTTTTTTTGATGCATTTTAGTGGCACTATATGTATATATGTTTGAAATTATTTCCTCACATTGCCTACCATTTATTTAAATTATCATGTTATCAAATTTTGTGTTTTTAATACATTTGTTATAAGAATGTCATGTTTTTATCCCTCTTACTATATTTTATGCTGTTTATATTTTTTGTCAAGAGGAATAGTCTATAAATTTATATTTCTTATCATGTCCATATTCGTGGGGGGAGAAATAAAGAAATAATTTTTTTTCATTTGGTATCATTATTATCACACACTGTACTTTGTATTATTTTTTATCAAACTAAAAATAAGTTTGTCAAAATAAAAAAAGGGGGGAGATTATTGACCTTAGAAATAATCAATCTTAATTTTAATCTTAATAAATTTAATTTTGATCATTTAATTTGTTTGTTTAAGTGTGTATAAGTTAGGATTTCAATGGAAGTTAAAATGAAGTATGATTATCTTGGGCTAATTCGACCTCTGAGATTTAATGAGGCTTTTGACATCCTTAGAGCTTTATTATGAGAAAGTTATCTTCTTAAAATTTGAAATAGAAATTTTTAGCTTTCTGAATTGGGCTTGCTTATCAAAATCTAAGTTCATTTAGGTATGCAAATATTAAGTCAAAATTAACGTATGCAGCTGCCATTTTAGATTGCATAGCTCTTAGTATTTTAGACATATCTTGAGCTATAGAAGCCCAATTGAGGTGATTAAAAATGATATGAAAATATAAGTCAAATATCTACAATTTTAATGAATAAATTTTAGGTAAATTCAAAAGTCTTTAATATAAAATCACGGGTTTAACTTGTATATAGCTGTCAGACGGTAGTTTGCATTTTAGATTGCACAACTCTTAGTATTTTGAACATATCTTGAGCTACAAAAGTAAAATTGAGGTGATTAAAAATGATATGAAAAGCTAGGTCAAATATCTACAACTTTAATAAAGAAATTTTAGACAAATTCAAACTTCTTCAAAATAAAATCATGGGTTTAACTTGTGCATAGCTGTTTGATAGTAGTTTGCATATTTTAGTGCACAACTCATAGTATTTTGGACATATCTTGATCTAAAAAAGTTTAATTGAGGTGATTCAAAATGATATGGAAAGCTAAGTCAAATATCTATAACTTTTATGAAGAAAGTTTTGGAAAATTTTAACGTCTTTAATATCCAATTATGGTTTCAATCCATGCATAGCTGTCTGACAGCATCACCTTCAACAATTTAAAATTATAAACATTGAATTCAAAATATAGATGTTGGACACATTATTTACACCTCCAAAAATTATATTTTTTAGTGTTTATCTATATAAACACCTCTAGAGTTGAATGGATGTTAAGAAACTAGTTTATCATTCATTCTTTCTTAAGCATTCAATTGAGCTCTTAAATTATCTTAAACAATTCTTTGTTTGTATAACTCTTGTGAGAGTTGGTTGTGTGTTAGAAATAAAATTTTTCTTTATCTTAAATCTTTGGATAGATTAAAAGGGAAGTGAGATTTATTTCTAAAGAATTGGTTTAAGTGTTGTCCATTGAAACACTTGGGATTTGGTTTGAGTGAGCTTTGAAAACTCAAGTTATAAGGTTGTAAGAGTGAGCCATAAAACTCTTGTGTAATCTCAATCTTATGAATAATATTGTGGGTAATTGAAAATCCTAACTTGGGGATAAGTTAGGTAAAGACGTAGGATTGTTATTAAATTCAAACTCCTTAAATTTTTATGTTCTTCATTCTTCCTTCTTAACTTCCATTCAACTCTTACAAAGAATTCTTTTAATTTATAATTTTTATTTGATATTCCTATTCACCCCCTTTTGAGGACTATTTTCACACAGTTTTATCTAGGTGGAACTGGATTAGAACCAGCCATCTTCAGTTTTTGGCCGATTCAGAATCTATCAGTTTTATATGCTGGTTTGAAATTGTTAGGTTCATAGTTTTTTATCCCAATTTGGATTGTTTTCATAATTCAAAACCAGCACCTGCCTGTTTGGAATTGAAACTGCCAGTTTTAGTTCCAATGGAAGATGAACCGACCTTGAATCGACATCCTTTCAATTTTGAACTTATTTTGAATTTGACCATTTTTTATCCTAGATTTAAATTTTGATTTAATTTCAAACCTAAACCAATCCATGGCAAGCCCTATTTTTAGTCAAATTAATATATATCTTCCAATTTTAGTCATTTAAATAAAATATTTATGTTAAGTTCTAACCCTTCAAGCATAATAAAAAAAATAAAAATTTGTCACTTAAAACTGTATATTCCAATCAACACATAAATCAATTGAAATAAGTTATTTATAATTGATAACTAATAAAAATAAAAATAATTCATATTTATAAATTTTATGATAATTGTGTTATTATAAAGTAAATTAGAAGAAAATGGATGCTAAATAAAAGCTCAACTTTTGTCACGACCTAAAATAGGGGCCATGACCGGCGCTAGGGAACGGGAATTCTTTCGAATCCGGAACCCGTAGCAAGCCTAAAATAAAATAAAACATGTAATAATAATAATAATAACACAATTAAATAAAATATTATGCAGCGGAATAAAATCATAAATGTCAAAATAATAATTCCGTCAAACGAAATTAAATCAAATTCTCATATCATATATAAACAAATCCTTTAATACAAGTTTCAGTTCAAATTCTCAAAATACATAACTCACACAAATATAATACATAAAACCCACAATTTATTTACAACTACTGCAGTGTTTAGATTATAAAAAGAAAACTCAAGTTAGCAGTTTACATAAAGAAACCAGAGTGGAAGAAATCCGGCGTACAGGCCAGCTACTGAGGTCTGAAGACGATGACTCTCCTGAAAAATAGTCAATGGAGGGGAGTTAGACCTCACTGAGTGAATTACTATAATATATATACATGCATACTAAATGTCAATGCACACAATCAAAAGTATATATAATATGTATATATACAAGCAAATACACACAGATGCAATAAATTCATTCTATATATTTATTGAAAATCACTGTTTATGAAGGATCAAATAGAACCCTAGAATATCGCAACCTCAAAACAATGTTAGACAACACTCTAGCCATACAGGCTCACTTATTCCAAAATATTCACTTATTCCATTTAGACAGTAGACTGGCCCCGAGACACTAAGTCAACCGAGCTCCAGCAGTCTGACTGTCAGTATGATTGGCCCCGAGACACTAGGTCAACCGAGCTCTAGCAATCACACCTCCAAACCATATCACACATCAGACAAATTAAATCCAATCAATATCCTCAAACTGGTTAGTAATATAGCCTAAATGCTATAAGCGTACCGGTACGTACTCGGTCCTAGTGCTGCCCACTAGGTAGCACGTTCTATTGATATCCTTCATTTTAAATATAAATCATACATTCATAAAAATAAATGATGCATGAATTTAAATAAAACAGCAACATAAACCATATATATACTAGAAATATACCAAAAATAAACCAGGTATATTTTGAGTATATATACGTCAAATAAATCCAATATAATTACAAAATAAGCTAGAAATATATTCAAAAACATTTTAAGCATAATTCATTAATAAGACATGCATATAGTTTAAAATATATAGAAAATAAACCAAAAATAAACTAAAAATAAACTTAAGTAATAATTAAACCATTTATGCATATTTAATCAAAATAAAACATACATTTCTAAATCATGCACCCTAAAGCATATATATATAGAATAGTAACTCACACTTAGTGCGCTCCTCGAGATGGGTCTGACGGGCCTGGTCCACTAGGCCTCGGTCTCGGCTCAACTAAACAAATAATAAATAACAGATATTAGAATAAACCTAACAGAAAATCTTAGAAATTCAATCTAGAATATTAGACACAGAATCAGAAATAGGGTTCGACCGGATATCACGTTTTACGAGAATTCTACCAAAAATTCGACAGAACCTTCCCTGTAAAACGGACATCTCTCTACTCAAAGAGTAGAGCCGGCCCTGCAAAGAAACGCACTTCGAAAAATAGACACAGAATTACATCCACAACCCCTCGGTCGGACTCCAAACTACAGTCTACCAATCGGGGTTCACAATCACAGAACAATTATGGAAATACCAAAAATGCCCTTATATCACAGAAATACATTTAATAAGTAGAAATTACATAATTAACCTTAAAACATAGTAAAACTGATAAAACTCATTTTATTTAGAAAAATCGTATATTATATATATAATTAAAAATAATTCACGAAAAATAGTTTTAATTAATTAAAAACACTAAATAATTTGTAGAAATCATTTTTATACTTTAAATAACTATTAAAACTAATTTAATTACATTTTTAGTCAATTTAGGATAAAATTACCAAAATACCCCTATATATATATATATATATATATATACTAAAATTACTCCAAAAATTCACCAAAAATAGTATAATTGCACAAAATTAATTTTCTCAATATATTTATCAATAATATCAATAATTAAACTCAATTGACCAATTAATTTCAATTAAAAACATATTTAACCCTATTTTTCCAAAATTATATAAACCTAAATAAATTCAAAATAAATACATAGAAATTCATAAAAATTCCAAATAAATTTCTATAATTCATTTTAACACCTATATTTATCATAAAACACAATTTCATAATTTAATTAATTAATTTTCGAAATTAGAAAATAATCATAAAATATTCAAAAATACCCAAAAATCAAAATAATCTCAAAAAATTCTACAAAAATTCACACATGAAGATTAAGCTACTAGGATCAACATTTGTTAAGGGACTTTTCATGAATCAATAAGAAAAATTCAAAAAAAATTCGAAAACTAATTTTGGCCAAATTGGAAAAATTGAAAAACAAAAAAATCAAGGGAGTTGGAGCTTAAACCAAAGCTAGAATCAAGATCACCGTTGTTTGAGGAGTCCAAAGACACCAAAAATGTGAAGTTTGGTGGCCGGAGGAGGAAGAACCATGGAAGCTTGAATTCTCGACCAAAAATGGCAGAAATCGAGCTGCTCAGCGCTGGGGAAGATGACTGGGACGATGAGGCAGCGGAGGAGGACGGTGACACCCAGGGGAGGCACTCTGAATGACGACGAACGGACGGCGAGGGTAAGGGGATGGGTTGCCGGGGAAGAAAGGGGAATAGGATAGGAAAAAGAAAAAGAAAAAAAATAAAATTTACATATATATATATATATTATAATATTTTAATAATTTATAATATAATATATTTATGTAGTACTTGGAAAAATCACACACCACACATTTAATATTTTAATAATTTAATACACCTAAAGAAAATAATTAAATAATATTAAAACTAATTAGTAAATAATAATAATAATAAAATTAGGGTAATAAAATAAATTAAACCCTAGTTAAGTAAATATATGCACATATATACGTTATTTAATACTTTAAAAATATATATGAGTTCATGCAAATCCGTAAAATTGTTTAAAATAATTAATAATAAATAATTTACGTGTCAATTTTCCCGAGAATGAAAGTCCCGGGAAAATTTTATGTAAAGTACTTACAATAATATAAGATAATTAAAAATCAATTTTTATTAAATAACAACTCATGAAATATCATTATTATATATAAGAATTATTAACATTGCATATCCCGATGCAGTATAAAAATATTTAAAAACACAGGATATTACAGTCTTCCCCCCTTACAAGAATTCGTCCCCGAATTCCAGAAAGAAAAGATTACAGGATCAAGAAGAAAAGAGATACGGGTAAGAAGCTCGCATCTCAGCTTCAGTCTCCCACGTATGCTCCTAAACTCTGTTGCTACGCCATAGAACCTTGACCATCGGAATCTGTTTGGAACGCAACTGTTGAACTTGATAGTCAACGATCGCCACAGGTTCTTCCACAAACGTCAAATCTTCACTCACTTCTACACTGTCGAGCTGCAACACGTGTGAAGGGTCTGAGATATACTTCCTCAGCATCGAGATATGAAATACTGGATGCACCTGTGACATACTCGGAGGTAAAGCCAATCGATATGCAATAGTGCCAACTTTCTTCAAAATCTCAAACGGTCCGATATATCTTGGTGCTAACTTACCCTTCCTACCAAATCTCATAACACCCTTCATCGGAGATACCTTCAAAAAAAAAATCTCCAACCTGAAACTCCACATTTCTACACCTAGGATCCGCATAACTCTTCTGTCTGCTAACTGCGGTCTCTAATCTATGCTTAATCACGATGACTTTCTCTACAGCATCCTGAACCATCTCAGGTCCAGTCAAAGCTCTTTCACCAATCTCATCCTAACTCAAAGGGGATCTACACTTCCTCCCATACAAAGCCTCATACGGTGCCATGCCAATACTGCTATGGTAGCTGTTATTATATGCAAACTCTACGATTGGCAAATGATCATCCCAGCTACCTCCCAAATCTAGGACTGCTCAACATATCTTCCAGTGTCTGGATCGTCCTCTCAGACTGACCATCTGTCTAAGGATGAAAAGCAGTACTGAAATCCAACCTAGTGCCCATCGCTTCTTACAACTTCTGCAAAAAATGAGAAGTAAATACTGAACCTCTGTCTGACACAATGGACACAGGTACTCCATGAAGGCACACAATATGCTTCACGTATAGCTTCGCCAATCTAGCTACAGAATAAGTGGCTTTCACAGGCAAGAAATGTGCAGACTTCGTCAACTTGTCTACAATCACCCAGATGGAATCGTATCCATCCTTCGAACGAGGTAAACTGACCACAAAATCCATAGCTATCCTTTCCCACTTCCACTTTGGAATAGGAAGAGGCTGAAGCTTCCCAAAAGGCTTATAATGTTCAGCTTTCACTTGCTGACATGTCAGGCACTTAGCAACATAATTAGCGACATCCTTCTTCATTCCGTCCCACCAGTATAAATCTCTGATACTGTGGTACATCTTAGTGACACCCGGATGTACGCTATAGGCTGTAGATGTGCTTCCTCTAGGATCTCTTCTCTCAAATCATCCACATCAGGAACACACAATCTACCACTGATCCACAACATACCATCATCATCAAGTGTGAAATCAGTGAACTTCCATGCTCTGACATTCTCTGCAAGCTCTTCCAGAATAGGATCTCGACTCTGAGATGCTTTAATCCTATCCCTTAGTATAGATCGCACCTTAAATTGAGCTAGTAGTCCACCTGACCTACTGATCTTCATCATCAGACCTTGATCCACCATCAGATGCAACTCCTGGATCAACAGTCTCCTCTTAACACTGATGTGAGCAAAACTGCCTGAGGACTTTCTACTCAAGGCATCTGCTACCACATTAGCCTTGCCCAGATGATACAAGATCTCGCAGTCATAATCCTTTAACAATTCCACCCTCAGATTCAGATCTCTCTGCTGGAAAATGTACTTAAGGCTCTTGTGATTAGTAAATATCTCACAAGTCACCCCTACAAATAATGTCTCCAAATCTTCAAAGCAAATATCACTGCAGCCATTTCAAGGTCATGTGTGGGATAGTTCTGCTCATGCTTCTTCAACTGCCTCGAAGCATAGACTATCACCCTACCATTCTGCATCAACACACAACCAAGGCCAACTCTAGAAGCATTATAATAGACTGTGAACTTGTCCACACTATTAGGCAAAGCTAGCACTGGGGCTGTGGTCAATTTCTCTTTCAGCAACTGGAAACTATTCTCACAAGCTTCTGACCACTCGAATCTAACATTCTTCTGAGTCAAGCGACTTAAAGGTGTTGCAATTCTAGAAAAATCCTGCACAAACCGCCTATAATACCCAGCTAAACCCAGAAAACTACGAATCTCAGTAACAGAAGTTGGTCTAGGCCACTTAGACACTACTTCAATCTTCTGTGAATCAACATGGATACCTTCTTTAGACACCACGTGTCCAAGAAAAGAAACACTCTCCATCCAGAAATCACACTTCGAGAATTTAGCATAAAGCTGATGATCTCTCAGTGTTTGTAGTATAATCCTCAAGTGATATACATATTCCTCTATGCTCCTTGAATAAACCAGTATATCATCGATTAAGACTATCACAAACTGATCCACATATGGTCTGAATACCCTGTTCATCAGGTCCATAAAAGCTGCTGGTGCATTAGTCAAACCAAAAAGACATCACCAGGAACTCATAATGACCATATCTAGTGCGGAATGCCATTTTAGGAACATCGGATTCACTAATCCGCAGCTGATGATAACCCAACCTCAAGTCAATCTTAGAAAAGAACTGTGCACCCTGTAGCTGATCAAACAAGTCATCAATCCTCAGGAGAGGATACTTATTCTTCACTGTCACCTTATTCAGCTCTCTGTAGTCAATGCACAGTCTCAGGGTACCATCCTTCTTCTTCACAAACAGGACTGGTGCACCCCAAGGAGAAATACTGGGTCTAATAAAACCCTTATCCAATAACTCTTGCAACTGCTCCTTCAACTCTTTCAACTTTGCAGGAGCCATTATGTAGGGTGGCATAGATATAGGAGTAGTACCTGGAACCACATCTATACAGAACTCAATCTCTCTGTGCGATGGTAAACTCGACAACTCCTCAAGAAAAACATCAGGAAACTCATAAGCAACAGGAACATCTATGAGTGAAAACTTCTCCATTGAAGTATCCCTGACCAATGTTAAATATCCCTGACATCCTTTCCTCAATAACTTCCTAGCCGTAATGGCAGAAATAAGATTCTAAGGTGCTAAACTCCTATCACCCACAAACTTAAAATCTTCTTCATTAGGAATTTTAAAAGTCACCTCTTTATACCTATAATCTACCACGACATAGTGCTGAGATAACCAGTCCATTCCCAGAATAACATCAAACTCCATCATATCCAACAGAATTAAATCAGCAGGTAATTCTCTACCTCCCACGAGAACTGGACAACCAGAAAGAACAATATCGGTGTCCAAGGAATCGCTCAGAGGAGTGGCAACAGACAAAGGAAAAGCCATCCTCGAAGCTTGCTAATAAGACTTGGAAGCAAAAATGGGAGAAACGAACGAATGCGTGGCACCCGAATCAAACAAAACCCAAGCATCCAGGTAACAAACAGAAACAATACCTACCACGACTATATTGAATGCCTGAGCATCCTGCTGAGTAAGGTGGAAGACTCTGGCCTTTCCTCGACCTCCCTACTAACTGGTAGAAGCCTGGCCAACACCTCTGGCACCTCCTCTAGTACCTCTACCACGACCCTGTTGCGGAATAAGCTGAGTGGAACTTTGATGTTGGGCTGGAGGTAACTGAAATAGCATGGGTGCAGCACTAGCAATCGACTGCTGTGGGAATCGTGGAATCTGCGATTGCTGATACCTGGAGTAAGGACACGATCTGGCAAAATGTCCTGTTTGCCCGCATCTGAAGCATGTCAGTGGTGTCAGATCACACGGTCCCTGATGGACTCTATCGCAGGTCTGGCAAACACTGGCAGCTGATCCAGAACTACGACCACTGCTGCTGCTCGAAGCACCTGAAGCATGTCAGTGGTGTCAGATCACATGGTCCCTGATAGACTCTATCGCAGGTCTGACAAACACTGGCAGCTGATCCAGAACTACGACCACTGTTGCTGCTCGAAGCACCTGATCCGAATCTGAATGGTCTACGCTGACCTCCACGGCCATGTCTACTGCTCTGATGCACTCGCTGCTGCTGCCTCTGACTCTACTGAGTCAGACCTCACTGCTGACTACTCGATCCAACATGAAAACTCGAATACGGAGTAGCCTGTAATCCACTCGACTGAACTCCCAACTGGTAATAATCAGGCATCGCTCCCTGCCTAACTAGCCTCAGCTCAATCTCTTTGGCCAACTCAATCACAAACTCCAGAGTAAGGCCTGTTGTAGGCATACCAGCAAATGCTGAACCCAAACCAGTAGCATAGGTAGTGACCATAAAATACTGATCTCGCATCAGATCCTCTACATATATACCTAGCCGAAGGAACTCTCGGGTGTACTCCTCTACAGATTGATCACCATGAGAAATGATGGTCAATCAGAGACGATAGCTCATACGGAGAGGCTCTGGATAGAATCTGCTCATAAATTGCTCTCAGAACTGAGCCCAGGTCATCGTCATCATATAGGGCTGAATCATCTGAATAAACCAATCTAGAGTTGGTCCCTCGACAGACAGCTCAACTATCATGATCTGCTGGTACTCGGTGTAGCAGTCCGAGTCCTCGTCTCAATTGCGTGCAGAGAATCTAACGGATTGGAAGTCCCATCAAAAGCAATCCTGCCAACTCTGGCATAGAACAAAGTTGCCTCAGGATCAGACATACCCTGCTGATAGGCAGGCTGAACAACTGGAGGTACAAGAACATCAAATTTAGGCTCAACAGGCTCCTCGTCCTGTAACTCTCTCTGCCTACGGTGACCTGCCGCTCCTCGAGGTCTACCTCTGCCACGACCTCTACGTCTAACTGGTTGCTCATGAGGTAAAACCTCATCCTGAAAAGACTCATCATCCTCGGCCTTAACAACCGGTGGAGCGACACGCGCTCGCCTCCTCATTCTGAAAACACAACAGAATGATACAGATAAACAGACAACGGAGGAATAACTTAGAAAACTAAAGTAAGGAATACTTATCAAGACGTACTCGAACCTAATTCACTGCAGTAGTTACCAAAAGAAAACACAACTTTAAAAACTAGGGCCACAACTCACATAACTAAGCCCTGACACAGAACTCCGCTCTTATACCAACTTCGTCATGACCCAAAACAGGGGCCATGACCGGCGCTAGGGAACGGGAATTCATTCAAATCCGGAACCCGTTGCGAGCCTAAAATAAAATAAAACATGCAATAATAATAATAATAACGTAATTAAATAAAATATTATGCAGCGGAATAAAATCATAAATGTCAAAATAATAATTCCGTCAAACAAAATTAAATCGAATTCTCATATCATATATAAATAAATCCTTTAATACAAGTTTCAGTTCAAATTCTCAAAATACATAACTCACACAAATATAATACATAAAACCCATAATTTATTTACAACTACTGCAGTGTCTAGATTATAAAAAGAAAACTCAAGTTAGCAGTTTACATAAAGAAATCAGAGCGGAAGAAATCCGGCGTACAAGCCTGCTATTGAGGTCTGAAGACGATGACTCTCCTGAAAAATAGTCAACGGAGGGGAGTCAGACCTCACTGAGTGAATTACTATAATATATATACATGCATACTAAATGTCAATGCACACAATCAAAAGTATATATAACATGTATATATACAAGCAAATACACACAGATGCAATAAATTCATTCTATATATTTATTGAAAATCACTGTTTATGAAGGATCAAATAGAACCCTAGAAAATCGCAACCTCAAAAGAGTGTTAGACAACACTCTAGCCATACACGCTCACTTATTCCAAAATATTCACTTATTCCATTTAGAGAGTAGACTGGCCCCGAGACACTAAGTCAACCGAGCTCCAGCAGTCTGACTGTCAGTGTGATTGGCCCCGAGACACTAGGTCAACCGAGCTCCAGCACTCACTCCTCCAAACCATATCACACATCAGACAAATTAAATCCAATCAATATCCTCAAACTGGTTAGTAATATAGCCTAAATGCTATAAGCGTACCGGTACGTACTCGGTCCTAGTACTACCCACTAGGTAGCACATTCTATTGATATCCTTCATTTTAAATATAAATCATACATTCATAAAAATAAATGATGCATGAATTTAAATAAAATAGTAATATAAACCATATATATACTAGAAATATACCAAAAATAAACCAGGTATATTTTGAGTATATATACGTCAAATAAATCCAATATAATTACAAAATAAGCTAGAAATATATTCAAAAACATTTTAAGCATAATTCATTAATAAGACATGCATATAGTTTAAAATATATAGAAAATAAACCAAAAATAAACTAAAAATAAACTTAAGTAATAATTAAACCATTTATGCATATTTAATCAAAATAAAACATACATTTCTAAATCATGCACCCTAAAGCATATATATATAGAATAGTAACTCACACTTAGTGCGCTCCTCGAGATGGGTCCGACGGGCCTAGTCCACTAGGCCTCGGTCTCGACGCAACTAAACAAATAATAAATAACAGACATTAGAATAAACCTAACAGAAAATCCTAGAAAGTGGATCTAGAATATTAGACACAGAATCAAAATTAGGGTTTGACCGGATATCACATTTTATAAGAATTCTACCGAAAATTTGACAGAACCTCCCCTGTAAAATGGACATCTCTCTACTCAAAGAGTAGAGCCGGCCCTGCAAAGAAACGCACTTCAAAAAATAGACACAGAATTACATCCACAACCCCTCGATCGGACTCCAAACTACAGTCTACCGATCGGGATTCACAATCACAGAACAATTATGGAAATACCAAAAATGCCCTTATATCACAGAAATACATTTAGTAAGTAGAAATTACATAATTAACCTTAAAACATAGTAAAATCGATAAAACTCATTTTATTTAGAAAAATCATATATTATATATATATAATTGAAAATAATTCACAAAAAATAGTTTTAATTAATTAAAAATACTAAATAATTTGTAGAAATCATTTTTATACTTTAAATAACTATTAAAACCAATTTAATTATATTTTTAGTCAATTTAGGGTAAAATTACCAAAATACCCCTATATATATATATACTAAAATTACTCCAAAAATTCACCAAAAATAGTATAATTGCACAAAATTAATTTTCTCAATATATTTATCAATAATATCAATAATTAAACTCAATTGACCAATTAATTTCAATTAAAAACATATTTAACCCTATTTTTCCAAAATTACATAAACCTAAATAAATTCAAAATAAATACATAGAAATTCATAAAAATTCCAAATAAATTTCTATAATTCATTTTAACACCTATATTTATCATAAAACACAATTTCATAATTTAATTAATTAATTTTCGAAATTAGAAAATAATCATAAAATATTCAAAAATACCCAAAAATCAAAATAATCTCCAAAAATTCTACAAAAATTCACACATGAAGATTAAGCTACTAGGATCAACATTTGTTAAGGGACTTTTCATGAATCAACAAGAAAAATTCAAAAAAAATTCGAAAACTAATTTCGGCCAAATTGGAAAAATTGAAAAACAAAAAAATCAAGGGAGTTTGAGCTCAAACCAAAGCTAGAATCAAGATCACCGTTGTTTGAGGAGTCCAAAGACACCAATAACGTGAAGTTTGGTGGCCGGAGGAGGAAGAACCATGGAAGCTTGAATTCTCGGCCAAAAATGGCAGAAATCGAGCTGCTCGACGTCGAAAAAGATGACTGGGACGGCGAAGCAGCGGAGGAGGACGGTGACACGCAAGGGAGGCACTCTGACCGACGGCGAATGGACGGTGAGGGTGAGGAGATGGGTTGCCGGGGAAGAAAGGGGAATAGGATAGGAAAAAGAAAAAGAAGAAAAAAATAAAATTTACATATATATATATATATATATATTATAATTATAATATTTTAATAATTTATAATATAATATATTTATGTAGTACTTGGAAAAATCACACACCACACATTTAATATTTTAATAATTTAATACACCTAAAGAAAATAATTGAATAATATTAAAACTAATTAGTAAATAATAATAATAAAAAAATTAGGGTAATAAAATAAAATAAACCCAAGTTAAGTAAATATATGCACATATATACGTTATTTAATACTTTAAAAATATATATGAGTTCATGCAAATCCGTAAAATTGTTTAAAATAATTAATAATAAATAATTTACGTGTCAATTTTCCCGAAAATGCAAGTCTCGGGAAAATTTTACGTAAAGTACTTAAAATAATATAAGATAATTAAAAATCAATTTTTATTAAATAACAACTCATGAAATATCATTATTATATATAAGAATTATTAACACTGCATATCCCGATGCAGTATAAAAATATTTAAAAACACGGGATATTACAACTTTGCTCCTAAATTTTATCTTAAGGACAAATTATCTTTTTTTTTATGACCTTTTTGGGTCAAATTAATATATATATTATATGATTTTTGTTCATTTAATAAAATTTGTGTGTGTCGAGGCCAAATACCTCTAGCAATGTAAAAAGTTAATTTTATTTCTTTTATTTGGGCCATTTTATAACACTCACATTGATATTTATACAAATACAACTTAAAACCATTACATCAATTTCTATTTAATTATAGTCATTGATATATATAAAAAATTAATAGTTGTAATTGAATAAATATTAATTTAGTGATTCTGAATCCATTTGTATAAGTACAAATGTTTGTACTAGGACAAGAATTATATGATAAGTCAATTATTATAATAAAAGATCAAATATAAAATTACAAAAAAAGAAAATCTTAATTGAAATACCTGAAATGTGTAACCTAATTAAAATCTTTATATCCTTATTTTGTCTCTCATTACTATTCCAAAATCTATTAAAGATTATTATTCTCTCGTATTTATTTACTATCGAATCTTAATATATAGTGAGGATCTTAAGAGGAAAATATTGAATGCAAGAGATGTTATGTATATTGAGAATGTTGTATAATGTAGAAGAATATGAATAAATATGAGAGATATAAGGAGTATATGTAGGGAAGATATTTACTCAAACCTAGTATGATTTGGATTTCTTCTTGGTAAAAATCCTTAAGCTTGCAGGACTTAGTCTCCTTATTTTGCTTGAATTGAATATCCTTTTCCTTATTGATGGAGAATTATAGTCCTTATTAGAGTAGGTTATGAATATAGGGTATCAAGAGTCATTTGATATGACAGTGAATCTTCAATGATGCTCAATGTTCAAAAAAGACTTAAGTTTTATATCTCAATGTTGATAAACGATCTAAATATACTAGGTGTTATTCCCAGTCTTTTGATGTTTGATGTTTACAAATGACCTATGTCTTATATCTTAATGTTGATAAACAATCTGAGTATATCAGGTGTTATTCCTAGTCCTTTGATGCTTAGTGTTCAGAAACAACCTGAGTTTTATATCTCAGTGTTGATAAATGACCAAAGTGTACTAGGTGTTATTCTTAGTCTTTTGATGCTCAATGTCCATAAATGACTTAAGTCTTTATTGAGTCGAGTATTATTATGGAGAGAAATGTTTTCCTAACTTTTTATATCTATGTGTCATTTGATATGACAATTTTTGAATTTTGAATGTCCATGTTCTTGGTAGCAGGAAGGTTGTGTCAATTATAAGATGTATGGACTGCAACATTTATAACCATCTACTTAATGGGTTTGTATTATCTTTTGTAATTCCTTAAATACCCTTAGTTTATCTGTAATGGGTTTAAAGTTCATAGGGCAGCTTGTGTCATTTTAGAACCTTCTTCTTCCTTTATATATTAGAGTTTCCTTAGGTCTTTTCACTTTCTCTATTTTTCCTTCATCTTTCTTCTCTATAAACTTTCATTGAGTTATATCTTCAGTAGCTTTTATTGGAGTTTGCCTTGCTAATTTTTATTGTGCCTTTCTCTCTGTAAGGTTAGATTATGCTTTCCAACTCTTTCCTTTTCCTTTTGATTATTGTCTTCATGGCTCCTCATGAATCTACGAATTCTTCTCTGTTTGAATCAAAAGTAGATGCAGCTTAACTTAGGCATTGTAAGGTAGATGCAGTTTAACTTAGTCATTGTAAGGCAAAATTTAAGATCCTTTCTGAGTATAATGTACTTTTAGTAAATAATGATTTTAGGCCTTATTATAATCTTTTGGGTCTTGACAAGATGGTTATATATATAGATCAATTAGAGGGAGGTTTAAAATTTCCCTTAGATCCATTTGTTGAGGCTTTTTTGAATCATTATAACATTGTACCTGCTTAGCTTCACCCAAATCATAACTAACTCCTAATTACTTTTATCAAAGTGGTTCACAAAAAAGGTAGAGAGCTTGACCTTGATATGTTTAGGTTTATGTATAGCCTAATTAAAAAAAAAGGAAGCTGACTTTCTCGCTATTTGTTATTCCTAATTATAGGTTATTTAGAAAGTTATTTGATCTTAACAAGGCTTAGAGGCATATATTCTTTATTATCTAACATAAATCCAAGTTTCTAAGTATAAAATGGGATTAGGTCTAAGAATCCCATAAAGTGTAATGTCTAACTAACTTTTCCAATGATGTTATAGAGTTTTTAACGTCTCTACATGTGAATTGCATGATAAACAATCTTTGTATTGAGAAATTTTCTCAAAAATTTTACTGGAGAGTGTATCCAAGCAATGTTGACCTAATTTCTAAAAAACGTAATCATAATATCCTTGAAGATACTTTTTTAACTATATTTCTCTATTTTATATTTTTAAATGACTAAAATTGATGATTTTATAGATGGAATGGTTTTAGATGAAGAAGTTAGAGCTAAGCAAGTTAATGAGACTCTTGCCATAAAGCCTATTCAGCCTATAACTGTTGATGTGAATCCTTCCCCTATTATTGATCTTACCCAACCTAGAGATTAGAACCTTAACGAAAAAGAGGCCTTAAGCTTCTAATAAGGAGTATGAGGAGGTAGACGAAGGATGTAAGATTTTAATAAAGTGTCCTTGGAATCTTAGATGTCTGAACATAAAAGCATGGATAGAGACAAAAGTGGTTAACCCATTTATTTATAATATTCATGTTCAGGATTAATACATTGAGTCCTCCTCCTTAAGAAAGATATGGCTTGATGGAAACAAGTTGATCAAGATGACCTCGAGAGCTAAGTTATTTTTTATTTGCTAAAGGTACCGAATTTCTCTTTTAAACTCTTGCCTTCTACGTAAGTATTAATCTTTTAACTTTTTTTCTCTCTTTAGGCTATTCAAAGGGTGCTTGAGTCTAAAGATCTTCACCATCAACTGAAGAGTGAATATAGTATGAAGGATGAAAAGCTGAACATCATTGCTCTTGAATATAAAGACAAACTTAAGAAAGCAAAGAAATTTCTTAAGTTGGCTCAAAATGAATGGGCTTTGGCTATATCAAATGTTGAGAATAAGTAATACATGATTGAGGAACTTGCACATTCAAT
The DNA here is from genome assembly GCA_947683625.1 of Mallotus nudiflorus. Taxonomy (NCBI): domain Eukaryota; kingdom Viridiplantae; phylum Streptophyta; class Magnoliopsida; order Malpighiales; family Euphorbiaceae; genus Mallotus; species Mallotus nudiflorus. The sequence continues at coordinate 1,423,247 of CANTUR010000269.1, forward strand.
TCAATAATTCTCTTCCTAGGTGGATCAACTAACTATTGAGCAATTGACTATGAAAAAGGAGTTGCCTGAGAAGGATGAGACTAAAAAAAAGGATAAAAAAGGGTTTATAGGACTTGTGTAAGAAGTTCTTTAATTAAGTCTGAATTTTAAAGAATTCTTATTGCCTAGAGTCTAGATTTAGACTTCACAAAGATTAATAAAATCTTTTATAAAGGCTTAATGAAGATAGTGGAAAAGAATGAGGCTTCTAAAATTGTTGTATCTGAGCAACCAAAAGAGAGAGAAGGCTCCAAAAATCCTAATGTTATTACTTAGAATCGTCTCGCACCTTTTGAATTGAGAAACTAATTTTATAATCAATTAATTGTATTTTCCAATGAATGAAATTAATATTTTGCTTTGAGTTTGTCTTATACATTTATTTAAGTACTATGCTTTTGAATTTATTAATAGAATTTTCTAAGATTATCAGCATTCTAATAATGGGGTAGTTCTTTTCCTCAAATATCTCTGATCTTATATGCACCTTTACTTATTTTTTCAACAATCTGGTAAGGCCCTTCATAATAGGGGTGAGCAAACAAAACTGAAAAACCAATCCATTGATCGAAAACTGAAAAACCAATCTGAAATAAAGGTTAATATAACTAATAAACTAAGTTTCAGTTTGATTTTTAAAACCGCTCCAAAAAATAATGGTTTGGTTTAGGTTTCTAATTTTGTAAAACCGCGATTAACTTATCTGACCAAAGATATAAAAAAATGGTTTGGTTAGTTGGTTAACCGAACCATTAATACCAAAAATTAAATATAAAAATATATTTTAAATTTTTAGTATATTAATAACTTTTTATTAAAAAAAACTTTTTCAAGTAATCTAGTTTCTTACTTTTCCTATTCCTTTTCATATTGATGGTTGCATACCCTATGCACTTTAAATTTTTAACCTGTGAACCTAAAAAACAAAACAGTGATAATTTCCATCTCACTCTCAATGCCTCAGTGGTATCTTCCATTAGTAATCACTTATCATAACAAGGTACTGTACAATTATATTTCAATTGTAGTAGTTGTAGTGTTATATATATATATATATATATATATATATATATATATATATATATATATATATATATATATAAGTCATTTTTTTTCATTACCTAGGAAGTCTAATTTGCTTTTAGTCATTTATTTTATCTAATATGAATGGTGGTGCCCACTATATTATTTAAGGAACATATTTAATTGATTTAGATTTGAAAAGAAAATGATACCGAAATTCTTGTATAAAGTTTAAACCATAAACTGATTAGCAAGTTTTGGCTAATATTGTAACAAATAGCTAGTACTATTAATTGGGTATACAAAATTTAATTAACTAGGTAGAATATATAAAGGTCTACTTTAATTTAAAAGTAGCTATAATGCTAGTACTCTTTCGTTTTAATTTTAATATAGTTCTCATCTACTTTGTTTTCTTTTAAGGTACAAAATATGTTTTAAGTCTTTCCAAAAAAAAAATATGTTGCATGGTAATGTATAGAGTATTGATTGAGAAAGTATATTAATGCTATTACTAATATTGCTTTTTTTTTATTACTTTGTTATGACATTAAGTTTTTTTTATATTTTTTTAGATGTTAAACATGGATGAGAATACTAAAGTTATTACCAATGGTTCTACTACTAATGCACTTGCAAGGATTGAAGTTTACAATACTTCACCATCAAATGTGGATCAATCCTCACAATTATCTACTCAAAAGTTTATTGTTGCAAAGGTTAGTGGAAGTAAAAAAAATCTTGGGTTTGGGCTCATTTTAATGTGCCTGATTGCTCAAATAAAAATGATCCAAAGGCTATATGCAATTATTGTGGTAAAGAACTTACTCGTCCACCTTCTAGTGGTACTAGTTGTCTAAGCAATCACTTAATAAATGCAAGAAATACCCTCACAATATGGATAAGAGATAAAGAAAACTTTAACTTTTCAATCTACAAGATTAGTAGAAGGGGGTAGCATACATACTCTTACATTTTATTTTATTTTTTATATATATAAGGAATAATGTAGAAAATCTCTTGGTAAGATGATAATTGTAGATGAACTACCTTTTAAGTATGTAGAATGTGAAGGATTTAGAGATTTTTGTTATGATATGAAACTAAGATTTTTAGTTCCGTCACAATTTATAATAGTTAGAGATTATTATAATATATTTATAGAAGAGAGGAAAAAATTGAAGTACTTTCAGAAATTGTATTCTAGAATTTGTCTTACTACAAACACATGGACATAATCTCATAATATTAATTATATGTGTCTTACAGCTCATTTTATTGATAATGATTGAATTTTACATAAAAGAATCATAAACTTTTACCTAATATCTAGTAATTTTGGGGAAGTTATTGGTAGGGCTGTTGAGAGTTATCTACTTAATTAGGGCTTAGATAACATATTTACTATAACAGTGCATAATGCAAGCTCAAATGATAGAGGAATTCAATATTTATAAAGAAGGTTAAATAGTTGGAAAGGAAGTGTCTTGAAAGGTAAATACCTACACATGAGATGTGCTGCACATATTTTAAATGTTATTGTAAGGGAGGGACTATCAGAGGTGGATGATTCTATCATTAGAATTTCTTCTACTGTGAAATATGTGCAATCTTCTCCATCTATATTGCAAAAACTTAAAATATGTGTTAAAAAAAAGAACATAGAGAGCAAAAGTCTTGTTTGTTTGGACATTAAAACAAGATGGAACTCTACTTTCTTAATGTTGAGGCTACTTTGAAGTTTCAAAAGGCTTTTATTTATTAGAAATTCAAGATAGTAAGTATGTTATTGAGCTTACCAACACTAGTAAAAATGAAAAGAATAAGGGTGTGCCTGGAGAAAGTGATTGGGAATATGTAAAAAACTTGTTGCCTTCTTTTAAGATTTTTTATAAAGAAAATTTGAATATATGTAGCTCATTTTTTATGACTAGTAATGAATATCTGAAAAAACTCTTTGGTATGGGCATGGTTATTTTGAGTAAATGTGAGAGTGATGATCTTAGTTTTAGCTTGATGGCTTTAAAAATAAAGAAAAATTTTGATAAGTATTTCAAAAATATTGATAATATCAATCTTATGTTGTTCATTGTTGTTATCCTTGATCCTCATTACAAATAAAAATATATAGATTGGATTATTAATGAATCATATGACAATGAAAAGGCTAAGAGATTATGGCAAAATGTCAAGGAATTGTTGCATACTATGTCTGATTTCTATAGTCTCCACCACTCATCTCTTTGTGTGCAAACAAGTGAGACATCTAAAGATTCAAGTAATGTGAAAGTTGATGGTAAGGCAATGTTGATAGTTTCATGAAATCTTTGTATAGAAATAAGATGGGCCAAAAAAATATACAGATGAAATCTGAATTGGACAAATATTTAGGTAAATAATGTGAGAATGATAATTATTCTTCCTTTAATGTGCTGATAATTATTCTTCCTTTAATGTGCTTGACTAGTGGAAAACAAATTCAATTAGATTTCAAGTGCTCTCTTTTATGACACGTGTTGTGTTAGCTATATTAGTATCAACTGTTGCATATGAATTAACTTTTAGGATTGGAGGTTGTGTACTTGATTCATTATGTAGCTATTTAACGAAAGTCTCAAGGCACTCTTTTAGTTGAAGAAAATCTTGGTGAACTTGAAGAAATTAATCAAGTTTTTTTATTATCTTTCTCTCTTATACTCATATATTAATTAGATATAATTTATAAAAAAATATCATATTTAATAACCTAATTTTCAATATTATATATTGTAGAAATATCAAGCTTGACAGTGGAGCATCAATTAATTAATATTGATGACTAGCATCATGATTCTTGAAATATGGTAATGATTTTTTTTAATTTTAGCTTTTTTGTGATGTTAAAAATATAATGATTTCCAACTTTTTTGCTTGTTATTTTTGCTGTAATAGAAACTTATTTTCTCATTACTTAGTTGCCTATTTACATGTATATATGAGTTTCTTTTTTCAGAAAAAGTCTACATGAGCTTTATTCAAATACCTATATAGTTATACATAAATTGTTGTACTTTTAATTTGTTCTACCACTTATTTTAATAGATGCTAGCAATATAGGTCCTAATTTTGAGGGATATAGCTTGTGACATGTATGCTTTATATTCGACACTGCAACTCCTTTATTTTAAGAATAAAAAGTTTTAAGTAAACTTTTTTTTTTGGATTTTGTGTAGATGATAGTGCATACAAATATTCTCTATTTTAACTTCCACCTACTGTGAGATTAAAAATATTTTTATTTTAAATTTTGCATAATTGAGAATATATGAAATATTGGAGTAGTGATCATTTGGAAGACTCATCATTTAGAGATTTATTTTATTGCTTGGTAAATATTTATCTTATGTACATTTAAGTTGTATTAATATTTGATTGAGAAACTTATTTTCTATCTATTTAATTTTGAAGATTGGTAATTTTAATGTGAAATAAGTTGCACTAAAAATATTTTATTAATCTAATTTGATGATAGAAAACATGTGTTTTTTTTGTTGAATTCAATATTATATGTAGTAAAATTATTACAAATAAAAATCCAAAAAATTGGTATAAGTGAATCGGTTTGATTGGTTAACCGATTACTTGGATAGCCAAGATAATTAGTTTGGTTATGGTTCTAAAAATGAGTAAATTGATAGATATGGTTCGGTTTAAAATTTTACTCTATGGTTCAATTAACCGGTCCATGCTCACCCCTGCTTCCCAATTTGGTCTAAGTTTGCTTGTTCCAGTGTTTGCTCCTCTTATAACAAGGTCTTTAGGCACAATCATTCTTATTTTAACTCACTTATTATGATACTTGATAATTTTTTTATCTTTGTGCCTCTATTATGGTTGATTCTTGCTCTTTTCTTTCTTCAAGCATATCCAAGTATATCCAAGCATTTGTATATCTTGATTAAAATCTTCATATACTTAATAGCTTATTGAGTTTATCTCCACTAGAATCATAACATCCATTCCGTAAGTTAGCTTGAAAGGTAATGTCACGATCCAAAACAGGGGCCATAACCGGCGCTAGGGAACGGGAATTCTTTCGAATCCGGAACCCGTAGCAAGCCTAAATAAAATAAAACATACAATAGTAACAATAACACAATTAAGTAAAATACTGTGCAGCGGAATAAAATAAAATCCTCATCTCATATATATAAATAAACTTTTAGTACAAATCCAGTTCAAATATTTAAAGTACATATCTCACGACTTTATACAACTACTGCAGTGTTTAGATTATAAAAATAAAACTCAAGTGAGCAGTTTACATAAAGAAGTCGAGGCAGAAGAAATCCGGTGTACAGGCCTGCTACTGAGGTCTGATGAAGATGACTCTCCTGAAAAATAGTCAACGGAGGGGAGTCAGACCTCACTAAGTGAATTACTATAATATATATACATGCATACTAAATGCCAATGCACACAGTCAACAATATATATATAATATGTATGTATACAAGCAACTACACACAAATGCAATAAAATCATTTTATATATTTATTGAAAATCACTGTTTATGAAGGATCAAATAGAACCCTAGAAAATCGCAACCTCAAAACAGTGTTAGACAACACTCTAGCCATACAGGCTCACTTATTCTAAATATAATCACTTGATCCATTTGGACAGTAGACTGGCCCCGAGACACTAAGTCAACCGAGCTCCAGTAGTCTGACTGTCAGTGTGATTGGCCCCGAGACACTTGGTCAACCGAGCTCCAGCAATCATACTCCCAAATCATATCTCATATATCAAATAATCTTATCCAACCAATATCCACAAATGGTTAGTAATATAGCCTAAATGCTATAAGCGTACCGGTACGTACTCGGTCTTAGTGCTGCCCACTAGGTAGCACGTTCTATTGACATCCTTCATTAAAACATAAAACATACATTCATAAAAATAAATGATGCATGAATTGAATAAAATAGGAACATAAACCATATATATACTAGAAATATACCAAAAGTAAACCAGATATATTTTGAGTATATATACGTCAAATAAATCCAATTAAATTACAAAATAAACTAAGGATATACCCAGGATATACATAAAAACATTTTAAGAATAATTTATTAATAAAACATGCATATAATTTGAAAATATACCAAAATATACCGAATATAAACTAAAAATAAACTTAAATACTAATTGATTTATTTATGCATAATTAATCAATATAAAACATACATTTTTAAATCATGCACCCTAAGCATATATATATAAAATAGTAACTCACACTTAGTGCGCTCCTCGAGATGGGTCCGATGGGCCTGGTCCACTAGGCCTCGGTCTCGACGCAACTAAACAAATAACAAATAATAGACATCAGAATAAACCTAACCGAAAATCCTAGAAACTCAATCTAGAATATTAGACACAGAATCAAAATTAGGGTTCGACCGGACATCACGTTTTACGAGAATTCTACTAAAAATCCAGTAGAACCTCCCCTGTAAAATGGATATCTCTCTACTCAAAGAGTAGAGTCAGCCCTGCAAAGAAACACACTTCGAAAAATAAACACAGAAACACATCCACAACCCCTCGGTCGGACTCCAAACTACAGTTTACCGACTAGGGTCCACAATTCACAAAATAATATAGAAATACCGAAAATACCCTTATATCATAGAAATACATTTTATAAGTAGAAATTACATAATTAACCCTAAAACACAGTAAAAATTGATAAAAACTCATTTTATTAGAAAAGTCGTATATTATATATATAATTGAAAATAATTCACGAAAAATAGTTTTAATTATTCAAAAATACTAAATAATTTGTAGAAATCATTTTTATACCTTAAATAACTATTAAAAGCAATTTAATTACATTTCTAGCCAATTTAGGGTAAAATTACCAAAATACCCCTATATATATAAATATACTAAAATTACTTCAAAAATTCACCAAAAATAATATAATTGCAAAAATTAATTTTATCAACATTTTTATCAATAATATCAATAAATAAACTCAATTAACCAATTAATTTCAATTAAAAAAACAATTAACCCTATTTTTCCAAAATTACATAAAATAATTAAATTCAAAATAAATACATAGAAATTCATAAAATTACAAATAAATTTCTATAATTCATTTCAACCCCTATATTTATCATAAAACACAATTTCATAATTTAATTAATTAATTTCAAAAATTAGAAAATAATAATAAAATATTCAAAAATACCCAAAAATCAAAATAATTCCCAAAAATTCTACAAAAATTCACACATGAATATTAAGGTAAGGGGAACAACATTTGTGAAGAAATTTCTCATGAATCAATCGATTTGAAGTTCAAAAAAATTAAGAACCCTAAAATAGCTGAATTACCAAAATCGAAACCTAAGCAAATCAAGACCATTTTAAGTGAAAAAAAGCTTGGAATCACACTCACCGAAGCTTAAGGAGAAGAAAGATACCGGTGGTGTTGAAAATGGTGGTCGGAAACGCCGTTAACGACGGTGAGAAGAGTTTCGGCTTCTCCGGCCAACACGAGCTTCCCGAAGCCGGAAATGGGCCCTGTTGGCGGCGAAACAGCTGGAGGAAGGAGGTGACACGCCGAGAGGCACATCGACGGTAAGAGAACGGCGTGACAGTGGCCGGATTCGCATGAGGGACGATCAAGGAAGAAGGGGAAGCTTCAATGGTAATTTCGTAAATAACTCAAACTTTATTTTTTTGTTTAATATTAAATGTATATGTATATATATATACTTTTACACAATATATTAAAATAATATAAACTCACACACATTAAATATACACCACACACATATAATTTAATATTTTTAATAATTTATACACTAAAAATAATTAAATAATATTAAAACTAATTAATAAATAATAAAATATTAGGGTAATTAATTAAACCCTAGTTAAATAAATAAATACACATATATACGTTATTAGTACTTTAAAAATATATATGAGTTCATGCAAGTCCGTAAAATTTTTTAAAATAATTAATATTAAATTATTTACGTATCAATTTCCCCGAAAATGCAAGTCCCGGGAAAATTTTACGTAAAGTGCTTAAAATAATATAAAACAATTAAAAATCAATTTTAATTAAATAGCAACTCATGAAATATCATAAATATATACCAAAATTATTAACACTGCATATCCCAATGCAATATTAAAATATTTAAAAACACGGGATATTACAGGTAATTCTCCTATTGAGGTTCTTAGTGCCATCCTATATGCCCAAATGACATTATTAAGCTCGTCTACCTAATTCCTCTTTCTCTCATTAGGTCTTTTTTCTATTCCTTGCATAATGGTCCTATTTGTGACCTCTATTTGACTATTAGTTTGAGGATGAGCAACAGATGTAAACCTGAGTTTAATGTTAAGTTCAGAGAAAAATTATTTAAAGTTCTCATTGTCAAATTGTTTGCCATTGTCAATTATTAAAGTATGAGGTATGCCAAATCTATAATTAACTTCTTCTAGAAAAAATTTTTTATCCGAGCTTCAATTATGGTTGGAATAACTTCCCCTTCCACCTCAACCCACTTAGTAAAATGGTTAATTATGATAATCAAGAACTTCTTCTATGCCATTGTGACTAGGAATAGTCCTAAGATATCCATTCTCCACACAGCAAATAATAATGGGCTTCCAATGGTATATTGAATATTGGAAGGTTTATGAAATAACCAGGCAAACTTTTGGCATTTGAGGCACTCTTGAACAAGCTATAAGGTATCTTTGGATATAGTGGGCTAGTAATATCCTTGTAATAATGCTTTTCTAACTGGCGAGCCTTGAGCTTTATATGCACTACATATTCCTTCATGGATTTCCCTTAAAATATAATTACCTTCTTCTTATGAGATGCATTTAGACCATAAGTGTGTTAGACATCTTCCATAAAGATTCTCTCTGTGCATGAAGTAATAAGAAGCTTTTACTCTTAATTTTTGAGCTTTAAGCTTATCCTAGGGAAGAGTTTCATTTTCCAAGTATTGGATTATTGACTTCATCCATTCAACTATTTCTTTAGTATTCATAATTTCCATTTCTTTAATATTGGGCTTGATTAATTCCTCTGTCAAGTTTAGAGTTTGATGATCATTTTCTACTATTAATTTTACCAATGAATCTACTTCCTCATTCTCATTTTTAGGAATTAGAATGGTCTCCCGTTGTCTCCCTTCATGCTCAAGCTTTTTCAGCATACTGAACCATAAGCTTTTCTATCATACTTAACCATACTTGGATCTTTATTATGATAGATTCCTTTGATTTGGTTGACAACTAATTATGAATATGAATGAATTTTTAAATGCTCAGCCCTAACAAATTTGTAAGCTTAAGTCTTGTTATTAAAGCTTTATACTTGGAAGCATTATTCGTAGTATTGTATTTTATCTGAACCGCATATCTGATTATAATTCTTCTCGGTCTTATTAAAACAATACTAGCTCCAGACCCCTGAGCTCCTTATGCGCCATCTATATACAACCTCTATTCTAGATGAGTTAGATTTGTCATGTCTTTTACTATCATCTCTTAGATAGAATTTGATAGGGCCTATGCTTGTATTTATTATCGAGATTCATAGGAGATGTCAAATTCTCCTAATTGGACCAATTATTGAACCAAGTGTTTAGAAGTTTTTGACCTTTGTAATATATTCTATAATGGAAAGTTTGAAAATATTTTGGAGCTTGAAAATATTGTCTAAGCTTTTCGGGATGTATAAACTACTGTTATAACAAGTTTATCAAACTTTAGATATCAAATTTCTATACCTCTAAGCACTTTGTTGATGTAATATTTGGACTTTGTTGATTACCATCTTCTCATACAATACCAAAGAAATAGACTTGTGTCCAATAGATAAATATAAATAAAGTGTTTCTCATGGAATCGGTCTACTAAGTAATGCTAAAGAAGATAAAAATCGCTTTATCTTTTTAAAGGCTTCTTGGCACTCTTTATTTTACTTAAATTTTTTTTATATTCTTCAATTCTCAGAAGACTGGGAGACAATGCGTCATTGAGCATGATATGAACCATCTAAGTACTATTATTGTGCCTTTAAGATTTTACAGTTCATTTAATGTTGTTAGAGTTTTCATATTCAAAATGGCCTCTATCTTTTCCTAGTTTGCTTATATTCTTTTAACACTAAATATGCATTTGTCTATGTAATACCCTATATATATATATACGTATTTATTTGAATTAAAAGGGATATTTTTCTCAAATAATATTAGAAATGGTTACTTTGCATTATATTATATTATATATATATATATATAGTATATGTATATAGATATGTACATATGTACTAATATTTGTCTATATACATACATGCATAAATAAATATTAATATATAGTCATATATTGAATATATATTATATTAATGGTTATTAATATGTATATATATATATATATATATATATATATATATATATAATATAATTGCATGAAGTGTATGTTTAAGTATATATGTATATATATATGTATACATACACTAAAACTCACTTAGACACCCATGTATGTATAATAAGTATATTATATATATATATATATATGTATGTATATTTTGAAGAAGAAAACAAAACCGAAGCTCACTCCCTCTCCCCACCGTGCGACGCCCTCGACCGCCACCATCACTGCGCCTCCCCCACCTCCGGCCGCCATCTGCTGCTTCCTTTTCCTTCTCCCTCGCCTCCGGTCACCTGCAGAGTCGCCGGAAGCCGTTGGAAGAGAAGAAGCCGAGAGTTTGCTCCAAACTCACCCAAGCTTCGTCTGGCCACCATTTTCCTCCATTCCGGTGCCGATCTCCTCCCCTTGCACCGGTGAGACTCATTCTAAGCTTAGTTTAAGCTTTGGTCATGAATTGACTGAGTTTTGGTTGATTTTTGGTTTTGAGCTCTAGGATTTTGGAAATTTTTTTTAGCTCGATTTAGATTGATTCATGCAAACTCCCTTTACAAATGTGATTCCTAGTAGCTCAATCTACCTCTAGGAATTTTTGTATAATTTTTGGAATTTATTTTGATTTTTGGTGAATTTTTGAATATTTTAATAATATTTTAGGAATTTTCAGGAATTAATAATAAAAATAATAAATAATAATAATATTTGGTATTTTGGTGTTATTATGAGTTGATATAAATTTTAGGGTAAGGAAGATAATTTTTTTTTGAATATTATACAATTTTTAGGAATTTCTATACTTTATGTTAAAATTTAATAATTAGGCTAATTTCAAAAATTATGGTTAAAAATTATGAAATTTTAATAATTGAGGTTATTAGTGAATATTATAAATTTTAGAGCTCAAATTATTTTTGAGATTTTTATACTATTTTTATAATTATATTTGAGTTTATGCCAAACTTGATTTTTGGTTAAATAATAATTTGGGAGAAAATTTTTGGTTGATTAAATATTTTAATTATATTAGGGAGGTTTATTTTAAGAAAATAAATTTTTGGCATGATTAAAGAATTTTAAGGAATTATTCTAGTATTAAAAGCACATTATGTAAATTGTGTATTTTAGGGGGGTAAAAAAATGTAATTTTACACTAAATATGATAATATATATATTTTTTAATTAGTTTATTAATATTTAAAGGGTTTAGATAAATTTTATAAATTAATTGATATAATTTCCTAAGTAGTGTAAAATTTTAAATGTCCAATTTCCAATATATATATATATATATATATATATATATATATATATTCATATAATACATTACAAAGGTTTTAATTTGGATAATAATTATATTTATATTGTGGTGATGGAATACAAATTTAATTGTTTAATTTTGAATAATTGAGATTTTATATAATTTTATTTATTTTAGTATACGTGTATGGGAAATATGTGTTTGAGAAATAAATATTATTAATGTCACGACCCAAACTAGGAGTCATGACCGGCGCTAGGGAACGGGAATTCTTTCGAATCCGGAACCCGTAGCAAGCCTTAGAAAATAAAATCATACAATAATTATATAAAAGTACGACCAAATTAAAATTTTTCTGAATCAATATATAAAATAAATACTCCAAATCCTTTTATAAATGAATACATATTCGTACAATGTTCAAATACAAATTCTCAGAGTATTTAATATCCAAACAAAATAATACACTTCCAATATAGTGACACTACTACTGCAGTTTCTAGAATACAATTCAAAGTTTAGAATACACATTTGTATAAAACAGCCGGGACTGAAGAACACCGGCGATGAACTCTATAACTAAGGTCTGACGATATGGAATCTCCTGAAAAAAAATAATTGAGGGGGGTCAGACCTCACTGAGTGAATTATTATACTATATATACATGCAAACTAAACCATAACAATCAGGCATTCTTATATATATATATATATATATATATATATGTATATACACACATTTCACACGAATGCCAAACTTTGCTTTTATAAATATACTAAATGTAGAAAACGTTTGTTTTAATTCATGAAGGATCCATAGAACCCTAAATAATAACAACCTCAAACAATCCCATCATCACTCTAGCCATACAGGCTCACTTGATTCCAAATAGAACACTTATTCCAATTTGGACAGCAGACTGGCCCCGAGACACTAAGTCGACCGAGCTCCAGCAGTCTGGCTATCAGTGTGATTGGCCCCGAGACACTTGGTCAACCGAGCTCCAGCAATCACACTATCCATCACCTCACATCTCAATCAACCCAATAGATCATTCAATTCACTTATGGACAGTAGACTGGCCCCGAGACACTAAGTCAACCGAGCTCCAGCAGTCTGACTGTCAGTGTGATTGGCCCCAAGACACTTAGTCAACCGAGCTCCAGCAATCACACTATCTAACATACCATTAATCTTAGTCAAATCAATTAAATCAATTATAATCACCCAATTTTAACTCTCACTTAATCCTTATCTACCGTACCGGTACGTACACGGTCCTAGTGCTGCCCACTAGGAAGCACGTTCTATTGATATCCTTCACTTCGAATAAATCATTCATTCGAAAAAAATAATTAATGTAGAACCATATTCATAATAGTAAAACCAACCATATATATATATACCAAAAATATACCTAAAATATACCCAGTATATTTCAGGTATATATATATATATAGTCAAATAAAATATGAAATAAACTAAAGATAAATCATTAATATAGTTAAAAACAATTTAAATGAGTAACAATAATATAACATGCATTATCTTAAAAATATACTTAAATATGCAAAAGATATACCCTAAGTACTCAAATCATTTAATAAACCATTTATGTATAAATATTCATTTAAATACGTGTTTGTGTTTAACATATATTCACAAATATACTAAAAATAAACCTAATTATCTAGCATGCATATATCAAAAATAAACCCTAAATATACCACTAATGTGTTAGGTTTAATTTAATAATAAAACATTTATTTATTCGGAAATAAATAAAAAAATATACCAAAAATAAACTTAAAAATAATTTAAGTGTAGGTTTATAATTTAACATGCAATTATTTAAGAATAAACCTAAAATCTACTGAAACTATACCTAAAGTATACTAATCATTTAATAAAATAATTATGTCTAAGTGTACATTTTAAAACATGTGTATATTACTCAAATGTATTAAACCTAAACCTAATTGTTTAGTGTGCATATATCAAACTAACATGCATAATTATTTAATATGCATATATATAAGAATGCAACCCTAGATATACCAAAAATATTATAATTTAAATCATTTTTTAAAACATACAATGAAAATGAAAAATTCTAAATAATGCACCCTATATGCAGTGCATATATATACAGTATAATAACTCACATGTTAGCGCTCCACGAGACAAACTCGGCGAGCCTGATCCGTTAGGCCTCGGTCTCGGCGCAGCTAGACAAACAAATGACAACATGAAATCAGAATAAATTTAACAAAAATTCTAAAGACTCGATCTAGAATTTTAGACACAGCTTTAGAATAGGAATTTGACCGGACATCACGTTTTACGAGAATTCTACCGAAAATCCGGCAGAACCTCCCCTATAAAACGGACATCTCTCTACTCAAAGAGTAGAGCCGGTCCTGCAAAGAAATACACTTCAGAATAAACACAAGATTACAATCAAAATCCCTCGGTCGGACTCCAAACTACAATTCACTGACCGAGGTTCACAATTCACAGAATATTTATAAAATACCGAAAATGCCCTTATATAATAAAAATACATTTTATAAATCCAAATTACGTAATTAACCCTAAAACATACTAAAAATCAATAAAAACCCATTTATTTAGAAAAATAGTATATTATATATAATTTGAAAATAATTTACGAAAAATAGTTTTAATTAGTTAAAAATACTAAAAATTTGCAGAAATCATTTTTATACCCTAAATAACTATTAAAACCAATTTAATTACATTTTTAACCAATTTAGTGTAAAATTACCAAAATACACCTATATATATATATATTCACTATAAATGTTCAAAAATTCACCAAAAATTATATAATTACTCAAAAATTAATTTCTCAGCATATAATTCAATAATATCAATAAATATATTCAATTTACCAATTTATTTCAATTAAACACATAATTAACCCTATTTTTCAAAATCACCTAAACTTAATAAATTCCAAATAAATACATAAAAATTCACAAAAATTACAAATAAATTTCTATAATTCATTTCAACTCCTATAATCACCATAAAACACAATTTCATAATTTAATTAATTAATTTTCGAAAATTAGAAAATAATAATAAAATAATAAAAAAATTCACAAAAATTAAAATAAATTCCAAAAATTCTAAAAAAATTACAGCATGTAGATAAAGCTTCCAGGAACAAAGTTTGTGAAGGAAGTTTTCATTAATCAATCAAATTGAAGCTAAAAAAAATTCGAAACCCAAAATGGCTGATTTGAAGAAATTGAAACCTAAGCAATTCTAGACCAAATCAAGTGAAACAAAGCTTGGAATCATACTTACCAGAGCTCAAGGAGAAGATAGAGACCGACGGCATCAAATTTGGTGGCCGGAAAGTGCTTGGTCGGAGTTAAGTTGATTTTTAGCTCTTTGAAGAAAATCCGGCCAAAACTCACCGGAAAAGAGTGTTTTAGGTGGTGGAAATGGTTGGAGGTGGAAGAGGAAGGCTGAGAGGCATAGTAACAGGAAGAAAACCAGCTTGAAAGTGGCTGGAAATGGAAGAAAACGTTTTGGGAGGAAGAAGATGAAGGAGGGGCAAAACTGTAAATAAATGAAAGTTTTGGTTTTTTTGATAAAAATTTATGTATATATGTATATATATATATATTTACACTATATATTATAATAATATAAAATTTCACACACATTAAATATACACCACACACATATTTTTATATGTTTAATAATTTATAAACTTAAAATTAATTAATACAAAAATTAAATAATAAAATTAAGGAAATTAATTAAGCTCTAATTAATTTAAATAAATACACATATATACATTTTATTTTAGCACTTTAAAATTATATATGAGTTCATGCAAATTCATAAAACTAGTCAAAATAAATAGTATTAATTTATTTACGTGTCAATTTCCCCGAAAATATAATTTTCGGGAAAATTTTACGTAAAGTACTTAAAATAATATAAAATAATTAAAATTAGCTTTAAACAAACAACAAACTCATAAAATATCATAAATATATATACAAAAATTATTAACACTGCATATCCCGATGCAGTATAAAAATATTTAAAAATTCGGGATATTACAGTCTTCCCCCCTTACAAGAATTCGTCCCCGAATTCCAAAAAGAAAATTACAAGATCAAGAAAGAAAGAGATACGGGTAAGAAGCTCGTATCTCAACTTCAGTCTTTTACGTAAGCTCTTTCACCTTGTTGCCGCGTCACGGAACCTTGATCATCTGAATCTAATTCGAACATAACTATCGAGCTTGATAATTTACAATTACAACTGATTCCTTCTCAAACTTCAGGTCTTCATTCAGTTCTATATTGTTCAACGCGTCTCATCACACCACTTTTCGGAGACATCTTCAAAATTACAGTCTTCGATCTAAAACTCCATATCTCTACATCTAGGATCCATATCGCTCTTCTGATCACAACAACTTCTTCGCTGTATTCTGAACCATCTCGTATCTAATTAAGACTTCTTTCCATAAAAGCTTCAGGTGGTGTCATTCCAATACTGCTATGGTAGCTGTTATTATAAGCGAATTCTATAAGTAGCATATAATCAACCTAGCTACCTTCTAGATCCAAAACACACATCTTCAACATACTGTTTAGTGTTTGGATCGTCCTCTCAGACTGTCATCTGTCTGAGGATGAAAGCCAGTATTGAAATCCAATCAGGTGTTTATTACTCTCCATAATCTCTGCCAAAATCGAAAGGTAAACACTGTACCTTTACCATATACAATGGACACAGGTAGTCCATGCAGGCACACAATATGCTTCATATGCAACTTAGCCCACTTAGCTACTGAATAAATCACTTCCACTGGCCAAAAATTAGTTGACTTGGTTAATTTGTCTACAATCATTCCAACGGAATCATATTCACCCTTCGAACGAGGTAACCAACCACAAAAATTATCACAATTCTCTCTTATTTCCACCCAAATTCAAAAGAGATCAAAACTTCCCAGAAGACTTCTGATATTCAGCTTTCACCGACTGGCAATTTTAACACTTAGAAATACAATCAGTCACATCCTTCTATAATCCAACCCACTAGTACTGATCCTGAATACTGTGATAATTCTTGGTAACCATTTGGATGTACACTGCAAGTTCACTTCCACAGCTTATATAGAATCCCTTTCTCAAATTACAACATCAACCCTGTATCATTAACTTGGGCATCTCCTATCAGCAGATCATTCTATGGTGATATGCTATGATGACATGCTATGATGAATGTCATGATGAGATGATCTAATGAAATGTTATGATGAAATGCTAGAATGAAATGTCGTGATGAAATGCTGTAATGAGATGCTATGATGATATGATGAAATGCTGTAATGATATCAGGTTTTATCCTCTAAAGTTCACGTAACCCTCAGATCAATCAGTCTTCTTCAGTACTTAGAAGCTGTTCTAACAAACATCTATTCACACAATCTTCCCATTCTTCTGAGTTATGAGGGTCATAGGAGCTGTAATTCTAGAGAATTCTATTCAGATTTCCTATGATACCCAATTAAACCCAGAAAATTATAGATCTCAATGGATTCAGTCAGTCTGGGCCACTCAGATGTTATATTGATCTTTTGTGGATCAACTCAAATTCTATCCTTAAACGCCATAATTCTAAGGAAAACAACACTCTCCACCCAATGATCACACTTCTTGAATTCAGTATAAAGCTGACATTCTCTTAGTGTCTGTAGTATAGTCCTCAAGTGATATGTGCCCTTTCATTCACTTCGAATACATTAATATATCATTAATGAAGACTACTACAAACTGATCCACAACTAATGATAACCCAACTTTAAATTAATTTTTGAAAAGAACTGTGCACTCTTTAGCTGATCAGACAGGTCATCTATCCTCAAAAGAGGATACTTGTCCTTCACTGTTACCCTATTCATCTCTCTACAGTCAATGCATAGTTTCAAGGTACCATCCTTCTTCCTTACAATAGGACTAGTGCACCCCGAAGAGAAATATAAGGTCTGACAAAACCTTGGTCATACAGCTCTCGTAATTGCTCCTACAGCTCTGCAAAAGTCATTTTGTAGGGCTACGTTGAAATAGGAGTTATATCAGGAACCATATCGATACATAATTCAATCTCTGTAAATTGGTAAACCTGGTAACTCACAGGCAATTAAAACATCTAGGAGAGACAACTTCTCCACTGAAGTATACTCAACTAGAGCCAGATATTCTTGATAACCCTTTCACATCTCATCAAGATTAATTACACCCAAAAGACTGAATTCATAATAACTCTCTGAGTCTTAATTCTCGATTTAGATGCCAATATATTACGCTTAATCCTGTAACATATAATTCCACCAGTCTCCTCTTATACTGTATTACGTCTTCAGCATGACGTATCATATTAAAGAGTTTACAGGTAATCTTCTCAACTGATTGCTATTCCCTTACTCTATGCAATAGCTGATACAGGTAATTATCCTTCCTTAAAGGTGGATGGAAGTATCTTAGAAATCCCCCTTTAACTCAAATTATGTGTTGCAGTCAGAACTGACAGCTTGCCATAAAGAGTACAAGAGTGCTTCGTCTTCATTAGACATTTTCCAATTCCCCCATCAAAGCATATTCAAACAACTGTCAAACTTGATTAAATGTTATCAAGCTTTTATTAATCTCGGCTATCCTGGCCACAATTGTTGCACGTTTAAGTCCAAAAGGAATGCTTGTACTACTTACAATGACTACCTTAACCCTTGAGTTATAGTTGCCTCTAACCTACCCCCATACTAGATAGGTGTAGTAGGGCTGGAACTATAACCACAACTTGAACTTGAAAAGACTGATTATCAATATTGTCTCTAGAGAAGAAACAATTCACATTCACTGCGCTGAAAAGATATAAAAATCAACAGAATTCAGAATATAGCATATACGCAGAATTGACATGTCTCAAGTTCTCGGTTGAAAAAGAAATTACATCTGCTGAACGATCGAAGGTATCAGCACCGCATCCTGCAAAACTCTTATTGCAGAAGCAACATCATTGCAATGCTAAGCCACCAGCTCCTCATTCAATTATTCCCATTGTCAACAGCGATCATCAGGCCTTCTAAATCCATCTCTACCCCTACGCCTAACAGGATGCATAAGGGGTAGAACCTCGTGCTCAGAAGATCAACTATCATCGATCTCATCGATCGATGGAGCGATTCACGCTCAAGGCAATCAACAAGGAGCAAAAATAAACAAATAGTTCAAAAAATCACAAACATCAACAGACACCCTAACGGTTACGCGGAATTCCTAATGCAAGGAAGACTTTTCAAAGACATGACCGAACCTAATTCACTGTAGTAGTTTAACAGAAAACACAACTTCGAAAACTAGGGCCACAACTCAAACAACTAAGCCCTGACACAGAACTCAGCTCTGATACCAACTTTGTCACGACCCAAACTAGGAGTCATGACCGGCGCTAGGGAACGGGAATTCTTTCGAATCCGGAACCCGTAGCAAGCCTTAGAAAATAAAATCATACAATAATTATATAAAAGTACGACCAAATTAAAATTTTTCTGAATCAATATATAAAATAAATACTCCAAATCCTTTTATAAATGAATACATATTCGTACAATGTTCAAATACAAATTCTCAGAGTATTTAATATCCAAACAAAATAATACACTTCCAATATAGTGACACTACTACTGCAGTTTCTAGAATACAATTCAAAGTTTAGAATACACATTTGTATAAAACAGCCGGGACTGAAGAACACCGGCGATGAACTCTATAACTAAGGTCTGACGATATGGAATCTCCTGAAAAAAAATAATTGAGGGGGGTCAGACCTCACTGAGTGAATTATTATACTATATATACATGCAAACTAAACCATAACAATCAGGCATTCTTATATATATATATATATATATATATATGTATATACACACATTTCACACGAATGCCAAACTTTGCTTTTATAAATATACTAAATGTAGAAAACGTTTGTTTTAATTCATGAAGGATCCATAGAACCCTAAATAATAACAACCTCAAACAATCCCATCATCACTCTAGCCATACAGGCTCACTTGATTCCAAATAGAACACTTATTCCAATTTGGACAGCAGACTGGCCCCGAGACACTAAGTCGACCGAGCTCCAGCAGTCTGGCTGTCAGTGTGATTGGCCCCGAGACACTTGGTCAACCGAGCTCCAGCAATCACACTATCCATCACCTCACATCTCAATCAACCCAATAGATCATTCAATTCACTTATGGACAGTAGACTGGCCCCGAGACACTAAGTCAACCGAGCTCCAGCAGTCTGACTGTCAGTGTGATTGGCCCCAAGACACTTAGTCAACCGAGCTCCAGCAATCACACTATCTAACATACCATTAATCTTAGTCAAATCAATTAAATCAATTATAATCACCCAATTTTAACTCTCACTTAATCCTTATCTACCGTACCGGTACGTACACGGTCCTAGTGCTGCCCACTAGGAAGCACGTTCTATTGATATCCTTCACTTCGAATAAATCATTCATTCGAAAAAAATAATTAATGTAGAACCATATTCATAATAGTAAAACCAACCATATATATATATACCAAAAATATACCTAAAATATACCCAGTATATTTCAGGTATATATATATATATAGTCAAATAAAATATGAAATAAACTAAAGATAAATCATTAATATAGTTAAAAACAATTTAAATGAGTAACAATAATATAACATGCATTATCTTAAAAATATACTTAAATATGCAAAAGATATACCCTAAGTACTCAAATCATTTAATAAACCATTTATGTATAAATATTCATTTAAATACGTGTTTGTGTTTAACATATATTCACAAATATACTAAAAATAAACCTAATTATCTAGCATGCATATATCAAAAATAAACCCTAAATATACCACTAATGTGTTAGGTTTAATTTAATAATAAAACATTTATTTATTCGGAAATAAATAAAAAAATATACCAAAAATAAACTTAAAAATAATTTAAGTGTAGGTTTATAATTTAACATGCAATTATTTAAGAATAAACCTAAAATCTACTGAAACTATACCTAAAGTATACTAATCATTTAATAAAATAATTATGTCTAAGTGTACATTTTAAAACATGTGTATATTACTCAAATGTATTAAACCTAAACCTAATTGTTTAGTGTGCATATATCAAACTAACATGCATAATTATTTAATATGCATATATATAAGAATGCAACCCTAGATATACCAAAAATATTATAATTTAAATCATTTTTTAAAACATACAATGAAAATGAAAAATTCTAAATAATGCACCCTATATGCAGTGCATATATATACAGTATAATAACTCACATGTTAGCGCTCCACGAGACAAACTCGGCGGGCCTGATCCGTTAGGCCTCGGTCTCGGCGCAGCTAGACAAACAAATGACAACATGAAATCAGAATAAATTTAACAAAAATTCTAAAGACTCGATCTAGAATTTTAGACACAGCTTTAGAATAGGAATTTGACCGGACATCACGTTTTACGAGAATTCTACCGAAAATCCGGCAGAACCTCCCCTATAAAACGGACATCTCTCTACTCAAAGAGTAGAGCCGGTCCTGCAAAGAAATACACTTCAGAATAAACACAAGATTACAATCAAAATCCCTCGGTCGGACTCCAAACTACAATTCACTGACCGAGGTTCACAATTCACAGAATATTTATAAAATACCGAAAATGCCCTTATATAATAAAAATACATTTTATAAATCCAAATTACGTAATTAACCCTAAAACATACTAAAAATCAATAAAAACCCATTTATTTAGAAAAATAGTATATTATATATAATTTGAAAATAATTTACGAAAAATAGTTTTAATTAGTTAAAAATACTAAAAATTTGCAGAAATCATTTTTATACCCTAAATAACTATTAAAACCAATTTAATTACATTTTTAACCAATTTAGTGTAAAATTACCAAAATACACCTATATATATATATATTCACTATAAATGTTCAAAAATTCACCAAAAATTATATAATTACTCAAAAATTAATTTCTCAGCATATAATTCAATAATATCAATAAATATATTCAATTTACCAATTTATTTCAATTAAACACATAATTAACCCTATTTTTCAAAATCACCTAAACTTAATAAATTCCAAATAAATACATAAAAATTCACAAAAATTACAAATAAATTTCTATAATTCATTTCAACTCCTATAATCACCATAAAACACAATTTCATAATTTAATTAATTAATTTTCGAAAATTAGAAAATAATAATAAAATAATAAAAAAATTCACAAAAATTAAAATAAATTCCAAAAATTCTAAAAAAATTACAGCATGTAGATAAAGCTTCCAGGAACAAAGTTTGTGAAGGAAGTTTTCATTAATCAATCAAATTGAAGCTAAAAAAAATTCGAAACCCAAAATGGCTGATTTGAAGAAATTGAAACCTAAGCAATTCTAGACCAAATCAAGTGAAACAAAGCTTGGAATCATACTTACCAGAGCTCAAGGAGAAGATAGAGACCGACGGCATCAAATTTGGTGGCCGGAAAGTGCTTGGTCGGAGTTAAGTTGATTTTTAGCTCTTTGAAGAAAATCCGGCCAAAACTCACCGGAAAAGAGTGTTTTAGGTGGTGGAAATGGTTGGAGGTGGAAGAGGAAGGCTGAGAGGCATAGTAACAGGAAGAAAACCAGCTTGAAAGTGGCTGGAAATGGAAGAAAACGTTTTGGGAGGAAGAAGATGAAGGAGGGGCAAAACTGTAAATAAATGAAAGTTTTGGTTTTTTTGATAAAAATTTATGTATATATGTATATATATATATATTTACACTATATATTATAATAATATAAAATTTCACACACATTAAATATACACCACACACATATTTTTATATGTTTAATAATTTATAAACTTAAAATTAATTAATACAAAAATTAAATAATAAAATTAAGGAAATTAATTAAGCTCTAATTAATTTAAATAAATACACATATATACATTTTATTTTAGCACTTTAAAATTATATATGAGTTCATGCAAATTCATAAAACTAGTCAAAATAAATAGTATTAATTTATTTACGTGTCAATTTCCCCGAAAATATAATTTTCGGGAAAATTTTACGTAAAGTACTTAAAATAATATAAAATAATTAAAATTAGCTTTAAACAAACAACAAACTCATAAAATATCATAAATATATATACAAAAATTATTAACACTGCATATCCCGATGCAGTATAAAAATATTTAAAAATTCGGGATATTACAATTAATTTTTGATATTTGTTTGAGTTGTGATCTCGGTCGGGGCAAATTGTAGTTTTGGAAGCCCGATTAGAGTGTGGGTGTTTGTGATTATTGGAAGTGCATTTTCTATGCAGGTCTGGCTCTACCTTTGGTAGAGAGATGTCCATTTTACAGAGGAGACTCTGCTGAAATTTTGATAGATTTTCTCGTAAAACGTGATACTCGTAAAATTTCTACCGTTAGTTAGGTTAAATCCTGTCTGTCGAGTCTCGTCCGGTTTTCCTCGAGTCAGTCTGGAATTTTATTATGTTGTTGATTTCTGATTTTGATTCCTTAGTCATGTTTTAAAAGTCGATTCATTATTTTTCTTTTAGAGTAAATCGGAGCAGAAGTTGTGAGACCGAGGCAGACGCATGGTCGTCAGCCTTCGCATTCATCCTGTAAGTCGATAGAATGATCAGTGCGTGTGTTTTAATTAACAAATGTGTGTACTCATATTTTAATATTGATTATATGGTTTATTTAATTTAATGTTGCTATTTAAGATTTATATGCATTTTATTTATTTAAAATCGATTTTGAGAAATTTTGGTAGAATGGGCTACCTGGTGGGCTTCACCAGGACTATGTGCACATGGTAGAGATTGAGAGATGGATCCGATTATTGTATGACTGGTGAATATTAAACTGGGACGGGTGCCTCGGTGGAAGCCTTTGCTCTCGGGGACCGCCAGTGATTGGAAAGTCAATAATGGACTAGGATGGGTGCCTCGGTTGATGCCTTAGCTCTCGAGGACCGCCAATGCCGTTTATTTGGATTAAGTGAATGACTACGGCTTGGTGCCTTGGTTGATGCCCTTGCTCTCGGGGACCGGTAGTCTAATTGGAATAAGTGGGCCCAGTTGGCCATGTAGATTTTTGGGTTTAGGGTTCTACTGAGATTTTTCAAAAGCTATACTTATATATTACAAATTATTTTCACTATAAACATATATAGTTTTCAAAAAGGCTTTCAAACCGTACAACTCTTTTTATTGACTTACTCAGTGAGGTCTGATTCCCCTCAATTTATTTTTTTTAGGAACTTGGGATTTCGACCTCAGACTACCTCTACGCCGGGTTTCTTCTTCACCGGTTATTTTATGTAGGTCATTATAAGCTGTACTAATCTAGGTTGCTGCAGTAGTATATGTATTAAAGATTTGTATGGTTTAAACATAATTATGTAATTTATTTGTGTAAACCACGCTTATGTATAAGATTCAAATTCGATTTATAATATGAGCTGTTGAAACACATTATTATTTAAACAGTTGAAATTGTGTAATTTGAGAAAAATCAGTTTGATAATGTGTTCTATTTTAAAATAAAGTTTAAATATGAATGGTTTTATTTTCTTTTCTTTAAGGCTTACTACAGGTTTCGGGGGCCTTATGCCTTCCCATTCCCTAGTGCCGGTCACGTGCCCTCGGGTTCGGGGCGTGACAGTCTAGGTTAAGCTTAATTTAGTGTTGATCTATTATCTTTAGAATCTGATTAAGGTTGGCTGAGTGATTCTTTATGTTTTGACTCTTAACAATGATATCATTTACATAGACTTTAACACTTTTCCTAATCTAGTATATAAGTATGAAGTTCATTAATCTCTAGTAGGTTGCACTTGCATTTTTTAAACCAAAAGGCATAATTTGGTAATAATACAATCCTTCATGAGTAATGAAAGATGTTTTTTCTTAGTCTTCCATTTTTATTGGAATATAATGATATCCCTGTGCAGTATTAATAAAACTATAAAGGCTATGATAGGCTATTAAATCTACTAGTTGATCAATTATAAATAATGGGTAGCTATCATTAGGACAAGCTTTATTAAAATTAATGTAATCTATGCACATTCTATATTTCCTATTTGACTTTTTTTAACTAATACCATATTAGTTACCCATTTTGGATGAGTAATTTCTTTAATAAATTCAGCTTTTAGTAACTTTTTTGGTTCCTTAGCAATTATTTTCTACCTTTCATATGCAAATTTTCTCTTTTTTTTGTACTACTAACTTTATGCTTAGATTGATATTTAGACCATGTGAGGCTATATGAGGATTTATCCCTATGATCTTAGAGGCTTTTGAGGTAAACATATTAGATTATTTATTGAGTACTTTATTTATGTTTTGCTTCACCTCATTGCTCAATTCACTACAAATTTTCACCTCTTTTCCATTTTCCAACTTCATTGTTTAGATTTAATCCACGAGTTTTGGTTTGGCTCCTTGTTTCTCAATTTCTAAATAATCTAATGGAAAGGCTTTTAATTGACTTTTTGTAGCCAATTGGTAACATTGCTTAGCTATAGTTTGATCACCTTAGATAGTGATAGCTCAATCTCTAATAGGTATTTTCATTATTAAATATCTGATGCTTGTGGCAGCCCTAGTTTCATATAAAATTGGTCTTTCAATTATTCCATTATAGGTTAAGGGAAGGTTAAAAAGTGGTTTTGATAGTATTTAAGTCTTTAGATTCTCGGTTGCCAAGCTTTATGATTAGCTCTATTGTCCCCATTAGTTGTGTTGTTCCTCCATAGAAACTAGTAATAGGGTTTTGCATAACTTTTAAGTCTACTATTAAGCCTCCTATTACTTGATAAGCATTCTAAGATAATGCATTGACTACACTTCCATCATTTACTAACACCCTTCATACTGAGTAATCATTTACAAAGGATCCAATGACTAATGCATCATTATGAGGACATGTTTTCCATCTTTTGGGCTAAATGTAATTACTTAATCATATTTTAATAAGGAACATACCTCTTTCTAAGTCCTCTTTAGCCTATTTTAGATAGTGAATCTCCTCCAATAATTGTATTAATTATCCTAGCTACTTTATTTCGAGCTTTCTTCTGATCCGGCTTATCTTTATTTTGATTATCTAATTCTCGAGCTCTTTTAACAATATTTGTAAATCTTTTTAGCTTTCCACTTTGAACAAGTTATTAAATTGCTCTTTTGAGTTATCAATAATTGTTTGTATTATGTCTGTTTTTTATGATATTGGCAAAAGAATCTTTTATCTCACACTTGTGAACTAGACGAATTTAATCATTTAGCCGGAGGTATCCCAATGTTGTTTTGTTTGATCCACATCAAAAGATCTGACCTTAGAGCATTTAACAATGTATATTTCTCAGTTTCTCTCCTAAATCATTCTACTGTGTTTCTGAACATAATTCTCAAAGTCCAAGATTTTCTTAGATCTTATTTTTCTTCTTTGTTGTTTGGATCTTTTTCATTTTCCCAACGTAACTTTCTATCTTTATCCAAATTTATCAATTTTGTTGCTATAGCCATTACCTCAAAAAAGTTTCTTAGCTTTTTAGTCATGATTTTATCTTATAATTTTTCCATCTAAGTACCAATTTTTAATGTTTCTATAGCTGCCTCATCACTTAGACTTTTAATTTGTATAGCCACTTTGTTAAATCTATATACGTATCTTCTCATAGATTCATTAACTTATCGTCTACACATTTGCAAGTCATTGATGCTCTTAGCTAGAGGGATATTTGTAATGAATTGAGTATGAAATTGCTTTACCAATTTTTGATAAAATGAGATTGTATTTTTAGGTAACTAGTGAAACCATTTTTGGCAATATTGGTGAGTGTGCTCAGAAAAACTTCATATAATATTGCATTCTTAATATTTTGGAGCACTATCTTTGTTCTGAATGATGATATATGGTTAATTGGATCTCCGGTGCCATTATATTGATCCAACTAAGGTAGCTTGAATTTGTAGGGATTTCAGTCTTGATAATTCTATTGAAAAATGGTATGGTTCCTTCTAAGATATACTTATCTTCCTTACTTGGCCCTACCTAAGCTTTATTTATTGCTTCTTTTACTCGATGAAAAAGTTCAAAGTCATCCAAAGCTGGGATGCTAGTGCTTAATTTAGTTTTTTAGTCTTTATTTTTGTCACCATTGAGATTTATATCCTTAAGATTCTCAGTTGTTCCAAAAGGCGGTATAGTTGTGTTATTTACTGATGTTCCTCATATTGGAATGTTATTATGTGTTAGTGCATGAAGTTTTTATTGCATTAAATTCATAAGAGTTCTAATGTTGTTAATTAGAGCTTCTTTGTATAATAGAGGTAAGTTGGGTGTTTGGGTAATATGGTTTAAATTAGGTGTGCCCATAACAGAGAAGTTTGGTAAGCTTAACAAAGGCATAAATGGTATTGGTCTATTTGCATGCTGTAATGGTGTATAATAGGGAAGGTTATTCCCGTTAGGGGGTTTGACCAATTTTGGGCATTAGTTGGGGGTATGAATGGTTAAGTAGGAAAAGGGTGTGAAGAAGATCCATTTTGTTATGCTAAAGTGATTAGGTCAATAGGTTGAATGCTTGTACTTGTTCCTTGGGTTACAGGAGGTGGACTAGATTCCATGTATGCTTTCAAAATGATTTAAATTAAAAAAAAATAATGATTTTGACTCAAAGATTTTCAAAGACGGCGCCACTTGATAACTCGTTCAGGAACCTTTTGAATCCTGCACACACAAGTCCATAAAGGAAGCAAGGTGAATGGGTGGGGAGATCCTCACAAACACTCCGATACTTAAGTTAGTGAGGATCTTAAGAGGAAAATATTGAATGCAAGAGATGTGTGTGTTGAGAATGTTGTGAATAATGTAGAAAAAGATGAATAAATATGAGAAATATGAGAAGTATATATAGGGAAGATATTTACTAAAACCTAGTATGATTTGGATTCCTTCTTGGTAAAAGCCCTTAAGCTTATAGGACTTGATCTTCTTGTTCTCCTTGAATTGAGTATCCTTTTCCTTATTGATAGAGAATTTTAATCCTTATTAGAGTAGGTAATCAATATGCAGTATCAATATCTATATGAGTTTTTCTACGGTACAAATATTTATATCTATATAAATGTAATTAGAATCGTTAGAGTATTACTAATTTAATTATAACTATTGATACATTTTACAAGTATTGGTATTCAAGAATAATCAATAATTGTAATTAAATAAAAATAAATTCAATGTTCTAATTACATTTATATAGATATAAACATTTGTACAAACATTTATATGTATACGAATAAAATTATATCCATTGCATTTGTATCTTAACAAATAGAATTAGATTCGTTAGATTAATACTTATTTAATTAAAACCACTGATACATTTTAAGATATTGATATACAAAAATAATCAATAGTTGTAATTAAATAAAAATTAATCTAATGGATATAATTTTATTTGTATAGATACAAACATTTGTATCATAGACACACATACTCTAATTTATCAAATAACATAATTTTTTTAATCTTTTTTCTTCAATTTTTCCCATAGACCCATAAAACTTGCAGTCAGTAACTGATACAACACCAATTTTTTTTTTTTGGAGCATATTACATTTTACTTTCTTATATTTAACTAATTCATATGCTCTTCTCTCTTATTTAAAATTTAAATATTCAGCTCCATAACTTTTTATTCTGTCAAGACCGTTAAATTTTTCATTAATTTTTTAATAAATAAGACAGTTTACTTCCTTTTTTTTTTTTTTTTTTTTTATAAAAGCTAACACTTTTACCCCTTTTATTTGAATAAGATAAAATAAAATCACAATTCTAATTAATTTTTAACAATTTCAAATATGTTTATAAACATTTTTAAATAAAAAATCAAATTACAATATTAATGAATTTTAATTTATATTTATTTTGTGTTTAATTTCATTAATTTTTCATTTTTAAAAATCATCTATGTTTAAATAAATACTAATTTTAAATGAAAAAAAATTAATAAAATGAATTTAAAACAAATTGATAAAAATTAGGTAATTTATCAAAATTACAATTTAACTTTTGAGTGGATATATTTTAAAAAATATGTTTAGATTTTGAAAATTTAATTAGTATTAAAATTTTAAATTAAAAATAACTAAAAAAATTGAAGGACTAAATTATTTATTTTATTAAAATTTAGAAATTAAATTGTTTTATTTTTACAAAATAGAGGGAGGTAAATATCATTCAATATATATATAAAAAAAAAAATATTGATGGAAGGAGGAAAGGGTTGATGGAATAAAAAATTAGAGAGATAAATATTTGATTTTCAAGTAAGAGAAATGAAAGTATAAATTAGATTATATTTCAACAAGGAAAGTATAATTTTTTTTTTTATAATATCTGTTCATCACATATCAAATATTGATTTATGGCCAAACAATGATGAATTTTTCCTTCAAAAAGCAAACTTATATAGAAGAATTTGTAATGTTAATGGAGACATGTAAAGAATGAGCAATACAATTTTAAGAAAGATGAATAATGAATAATTTTTTTTAAGTAAATGAATAATTTTTTTAAAGTATTCTGTACTAATATTTTAATGATACTATTTTGATAATTTCAGTTTTAAAACACCGAAATACAAATTATATGGATCCTAATATTTTAAAAATCCTAATTTTTTAATCTAATTCTTATATTCCAAAGATATAAAAATTAAAAATGATGAAAAATAATGATTTTTCTTATTTTATTCCACTCAACACATCTTTTTTTTTTTTTTTTGGACAAAAGGAGATACTCAACACAGCCATTAAAAATTGTATTTAAATAGCAAAACAATTATGAGTAATGTATTAATTTCCAATTTGATCCTTGACTGAAAGTTCATGCATCAAATTGAGTTTTTGTCCAAAATCTTAATACTAAGGCCCCTATACTCTTAGTTTTTTTTATATTCCAACCTTATACTTTTATTTTGACACATTACATCCATGCACTTTT
Organism: Mallotus nudiflorus; assembly: GCA_947683625.1. Taxonomy (NCBI): domain Eukaryota; kingdom Viridiplantae; phylum Streptophyta; class Magnoliopsida; order Malpighiales; family Euphorbiaceae; genus Mallotus; species Mallotus nudiflorus. The sequence continues at coordinate 1,453,210 of CANTUR010000269.1, forward strand.
ATTTTTCAATTCATTAGCACAGAGCCGTTAAAAAATATCCAGTTTAGTTTTTGTAATTTTAATCTTCTTCTATTTAATCCTTATATTTTATTTTTAACAATTAAATCCTTAAATTTCCAAAATAATTCAATTAAAAATATTTTTAATTTTTCAATAATTAAATCCTTAAAATTTTTAACAATTAAATCCTTAAATGTTTAATGAACAATTAAAATCTACACTATACATTATAAATATTTTTAAAATTTCTAAAATTATAATTTACTAAAAATAAATGATCTACATGTCAATTAGATAAAAATAAAAAATATATAGTTTTGAATAAATTTAATTGAATTATTTTAGAAAATTTAAGGATTTAATTGATAAATTAAACGATTAAATATAAAAATTTAAAATTACAAAGACTAAACTTGATATTTTTAACCTCTGTTATTCCTTTCTATCAAATTAGGGTTCAATGTGTTAAAAAATAAAAGTACAGCGGTGCAGTATGCCAAAATAAAAGTACAAGGGTGAAATGCCTAAAAAGTTAAAAATACAGGGGCGTTCGGATGGTTTATTCCCTATTTTTTATTTATTTTTCCTTTTTCTATTGAGCAATGAGGGGGGAAAACAATCATACTACTACTCAATATAAAAGAAAAAGAGGAAAAAATGCCACAGATGGCCATTTTGGTAATTAAAACATATAGCAAGGGAATAAATAATTAAATAAAATAAATAAAAACTGCCGTTCCCTTCGACGTTTGGTCACTACTAATTGCAGAAGAAGAAAAAAAAAAGAAGAAATAGCAGAAAACCTTCACTTCTTCCTTTTTTTTTTTTTTTTTTTGTTTAATCCAAAATAAAAGAGAAAAATATATAAAAAATATACATATAATATATATACAAAGATAGAAATGGATTCGCCGACGTCGTCAGGATCAACGGCGAGGATAATTCCGGCGAGGTCTTCGATGATAGACTCGATAAGAGGGTGCGGCTTATCTGGCGTCGGGATTAACAGAGAAGAGTTGAAGAGGAAGTTGTTAATACCGGAGTACTTGCGTCATGCAATTCGTGATTCTATTAAGTCTAAAGATCCGGCTGCTGAAGCTGACCATTATTTGAATAAAACCGGTGAGCTTTACGCGCCTCGTCGTGGTCGCGAGGACGCTCCTGAAGGTCCTATGGTTGTTTTTATTAATTCGAAAAGTGGTAGTCGTCATGGTCCTGAACTCAAAATTCGCCTTCAACAGTTAATGGGTGAAGAACAGGTTCTTCATTTTTATTTATTTATTTATTTATTTTTACTTCATGGAGTTCATCGGTACACTAGTGTTTTGTTCTTAACAAACCCTTTTGATTTCAGTTACATTTACGAATTTTTATATGATATAAGATAGCTTCACATGAAAAAAAGATGATTTTTTTCCTGAAATTGATGTGTTGATCACTGAAAATGAATTAGATGAAGGTGATTGGCACTGTATATATATTTTTTCTAGTTTTTAATTAGAGAGTTAGTGTTTTGAAATTTGGGAGTGATTTAAAATGCAGGTTTTTGATCTATCACTTGTGAAGCCTAATGAGTTTGTTGACTGTGGGTTAGTCTGCTTAGAGAAGATGGCTGCACTTGGTGATCTTTGTGCTAAAGATATTCGAGAAAAGATTAGAATAATGGTATGTATGTACATATGCAATGGCCCGTTGGTTTAGTGACATCAAATGATGATGGTGTTAACTCTGTCAAGTTTATTGTATGATCGGACAGGTTGCTGGAGGTGATGGTACAGTTGGTTGGGTACTTGGATGTCTTGCAGCACTTAAACGACAGGGGAGGGAGCCAGTTCCTCCGATCGGAATTATTCCTCTGGGTACTGGTAATGATCTGGCTAGGAGTTTTGGTTGGGTAAGCATTTCTTGGTATTGAATTTTGGCCTTCTGATATATATATATATATACACATATATATATATATGTGTATATGTGTATATATATATATATACACACATATATATATATATATATATATTCTTGTTTTATTCAACTGTGGCTTTGAATTTTTTCTGCAGGGCGGTTCATTTCCTTTTGCTTGGAAATCAGCTGTCAAAAGATCTCTTCAGCGGGCTATTACAGGTCCAGTTTGTCGTCTAGATAGGTAGGCATTATTTAATTATGCAACTTGATGTTTGTTATTTCTCAATTTTTGTTCGTGTCTAATTTGTCTACAAGTTGATGGCTCCATAACTATGGTTGGAGTTATTTCTTTCTCAAATTTTTTTGAGGATGCCAATACTTGACAGCTTTTGCACTTGGTGTCTCAAGGTTAGGTAGGTTGCTCTGAATTTTTGCATATGTTATGGGGTAAAATGCGGTAGATGGTTTCGGGTTTAAGGTTTTCCATATGGAATTCATGGAAAATTGCATTCTCACCGAGTCTGTAGTTGCCATCAATGTTTTGTAATTATCTTCCACCATTTAAGGGATCCTAAGACGGAGTTTGTTTAAAAATATATTAAGGCCAATATATTGGTAATCAGTGTTGCTAATAACATTTATAGAAATTCTTTTGTGTCTTGAATATGGGAATCTAAGCACTTTTAGTTGCATGCGCATAAAGGGTTCAAAAATTTCTTTTGATGGTTATGAATTTACCCTTCATCCTCTTCCTGTTGATCTGACTGTTTTTGTGTCTAATTTATCAGACTTAGTGTCATATGATTCATCATATCTTGTAGGGCTGAGCTTCTGATCTTGAATAGGTTATAATGCTCAAATAGAGACATTTAATAAAATACATTTTTCAGCATCAGTTTTGCATGCTCATATTAGTTATCTTGCCTACTAACAGAAGGAAAAACATTTGTTGGAAATGAGTACATCATTGTTGTTAGAATCGTATGATTCGTATTCAAGTTGGTTCACCTCAAATTCGATGCTAAGCTATGGGTTAATTGGAAAAATATGAGAATCAGAGCCAAATCATATGAATCACTAGTAAATTGTAAGAATCAATATGAATTTACAGTTTTTTCCAGTTCTTGTCTATTGAATAAAATGAATCCTATTTAAAAAACTATACAGTTAGGGGATGGAAGAATTGATTCAAAATTAAAGAAAAAGTGAAATATTCAAATTTATCATCCCATGCAAAGCTTCATTTATCTTGCTAAGCTTCAAATGGTCTTTTAATTAAAAACACTCAAATGTTGAAATCCAAAATAAAAATACAGATCTAATTTGTTCTTCCTTTTCTGTTTCTGTTTCCTGAACTTAATGAGGCTGCCAAATATAATCTTCCTCAATTTCTCTATAATCCTTCTTTTCATTTGTTCTTTTAATTTGGAGAACTAGAAATATTGGTTAGGTTTTTCTTCTTCCTTTTCGTGATTTGATTCTTGCAAGCTATTTGTTTCAACTTTCACGTGACTTTTACAGGGTAAAAGAACCTAGTAGTATATTCGTGGTATCGACTTTTATATTTGACTTTCTTATTTAGCTAAAGTTATATGTGATGATCACTGCAATTCTATTATTTATATTATATTTAATACATTATATTATTAAAAAATTTTAAAAATGAGTCTCAAATAATAAATTTTGAAATTAAGGAATATCTTTTATATAGAATATATTTTTTACATGAAAATATATTATTTTTAATTAGTATTTATTAATGTGAACTAAATCTTACGATTTGATTCTCGATTCTCAATTCACAAAATGAGGATTTCAATTCTTGTTGCAAATTTCAATTTGACAACTGTGGAGTACATACTAGCTGCCTGCAAAGGTAGTAGCAGACTTCTGATGGTGAGCCAAACAAGTCTAATTGGTTGTCTCTCCTGAAAGCAAACCTTTTGAATGAGCAAAGGTACTGGTTGATGATCAACTGATCATTATGTTGAAACATCTGTATCTCTTTTGAGCAAATGTAGTAATTTCAATGTGTTTTGAGACTGTTTTATTTCATTTTGGCTGTAGCATATTTTCTTTTCTTCAACACCAGTGAGGTTAATATCTGTGAAACCTTCAATATGAATTGTCTATTGTGGAATGAATTGGTGTTCTCCTTGAGGGTGTCAACTTCTTGCTACTTCTTCATCTGTTAGGCTGATTGTTTCATTTGTTCTCTTGTGTTTTTGAAAAATACTATGCATTTTGTTTCAACATGGTTGCTAAGATCATATTATAGCCTTTGAAAATCTGACATAACAACTTGCTGATAGGACCTCTATTGACTATTTCTGTGAGAGAAACTGACTTTAGTTTTGATGGTCCCACTCATGCTTCTCTTAGAAACTATCTTTTTTTGAACCGCCATAACAAATTTCTGGCATTTTCTTGACCTAAGTGTACTGATCTGTTTGTTGTTATAGATGTAGCTCGATTTTAAGAAATTCAGCATAATTGGCACTTATGTTAAAAGTTATTCTTCTCTGATGCAGTTGGCATCTTCTAGTGTCAATGCCATGTGGAGAAGTTGTGGATCCACCTCATTCCCTGAAACCTACAGAAGAATGTTCTCTTGATCAGGTTGTCAATTTTGCTACTTTGTTTAATTACTCAACTGCTGTTGAAGGCTTATTTGTACTAATTCAGAGACAGTTCATTGACATAGGGATTTTATGAAGTCCATAATATTACTCACTCTTTATTTTATTTTTTACTTTTTACTTTTTTGGCTTTTTTCTTATGGGATTTGGGCCATCACTTTTCTTATTGATCAAGATGCCTTTTTGAATGTCTCTGTCTGTCCTATCTTCAAAAAATGAATGTGCAGCCGTGGGTCAAGATGCCTTTTTGAATGTCTCTTGCCTCCCTTTTCATCTACCTACTTCTTTTCTCAAAACCTATATATTTTTTTTGTTTTGTGCTGGTGTATTCTTGCTTTGGTATGAAAGCAGTTGTATAATCATGGAGGTTAAGAAAAAATTATGAGAGGTTTTGGAGCCTATGGATGTAGATAATTACAAATATCTGCAAGATGAAGTACTTCTCAATGTTGACACTTATTTTTTTCTTCATTTCTCGTTTGAGAATTGAGGTTCAGTTCTTTTGAGTGTTTGGTTATTATATTGTGGATTTTATATTCTAAACTTTATTGTGATTACAGGGTTTGGAAGTTGAGGGACAGTTGCCTGAGAAAGCAAATTGCTATGAAGGAGTCTTTTATAATTACTTTAGCATAGGTATGTTAAAATGATTTCAGAAATAATGGCTTTATTTATGTAACTTCAGTCTGAAATTTTCTGCTCTTGAAATTTTTTTGCTCAACTTATTATCCAAAAATAGGAACTATGCCAAACAGTTGCCTGAGAAGTCAAATTTCACCCATCATGTCCATCACTCCATGATTTGGTATTTTGTTGAAGAATCTGAACTTTCAGGAATATCTAATGGAGTACTCTTATCATTTTTTTCTTTTCAAACTTTTCAACCACATAGTTCTATGGGGTGAAATGTCCTATTAGATATTCTACTATAACTACTTGTACTGAAAACACAAGGCTTAGTTTATTGTGAAACCCTGTCTGAATTGTGTGAAAATATCTACTTGCCAAAATTAGATAGGTCAGCAAGGGGAATTTCCTTCTAAATAACAACTGCTCAGATTTATATTATGATACATATTTGATTCTTATTAAATAAAACTTGTGATTCTAGATTCTTGTCATGATGAATTCCTGGTGCATATTAAACAAAACCCATGAATCTCTGGTTAATATTAAACAAGACCTCTGATGTTTTTGCTTGGTCATGCAGGAATGGATGCTCAAGTAGCTTATGGCTTTCACCATTTACGTAACGAAAAACCTTATCTTGCACAAGGTCCCATTTCAAATAAGGTGATTGGATCTTTTTACCATTTGTCTCCTATGGGTTAATATATGTTAATATTTCTTTGAAAGTAATAAACTTTTAAGGTGGTGTAGAGTTCTTCATCTTCTGCGTTCCTCTTTCTTAATTATATTATAAAATCCCTGGCAAGAGTTTTACCTTTGCTCCACTCTTTGGATCCTGACCCTGACACTTGCAGTCGTTTTTCCTTTTTGAAGAAAATTTTATTATTTGGAAGATGGACCTGAGAAACATTTCATGCAGAAATCAATATATTATTCAGAAGAAGTGGAAATATGATATTGTCATTTCCGTTGTTGGAAATTAGAGCAGTAGAAAGGTCTTACTGATTTCATGCAGAAATCAGTATATCTGTTTACAAATACACATTTATCACTGTATTTGTAATGGTTAAATATTTAAACAGCTGAAATCTGAAGTTAAAAAGCATTATTTTTATGAAGGAAAAAAAATAAAAAAATAAAAGCCTGAAATCTTGCTTTAAGTTTCATGATATTTCCATCTTATGTTTCTTAAGGACCTTTTACCGCAATTACGATGTGGATTCTTGAGCATGTTGGCACTAAATGAAATGATATTAATCCATCTGTCTTTTCAGTTGATCTACTCTGGCTACAGTTGCACTCAGGGTTGGTTCCTCACACCTTGCATAAGTGATCCGAGTCTGAGGTTAGATAAATACCCAAACTCAGGCAGTTTTTTAATGTTATTATATTTAATCTCATTTACTTTTCCTTCCTTTATTTTATTTTGTTTATGTGTGGGTGTATTTTTTTTTTGGGGGTTTGGGTGGGGCTCCCCAAACTCTGGCAGTTTTTTTTTATGTTATTACATTTAATCTCATTTTACTTTTCCTTTATTTGTTTACTTATTTATTTTTGTTCTTTTTTTTTCCGCTCCCTGTGTGTGTGGGTGTATTTTTGTTTTTTGGGGTTTGGTTGGAGCTCAGATCATGAAGCTTATAGCTTCCTGTACTGAAGTTGCACTACTAGATAACTAATAAAATATATTCATTTGTTTTGGTGCATCAACTTTCTTGGCTATTTTTGAAACTTAATTTTAGTTGGAAATCGAATTTTCTTTTCCCCCGGCAGGAACCATCCATAGCTATAAATTTTAAAACAGGCTCAATTTTTTTTTTTTTACCTATTATCTGGAATCTGGATGGATGGGTGCAAATTTTCTGCCATGGTCTTATGCATTGTACTAACATTATTATAGTGCTAACTTTTGTTTCTGAAAATGTTCTTGATTCCTCTTTACTTGTGTAGGTATTTTGTAGGACTGTGTGACTACTATTTCTTTTAAGTTCAGAGTTTCACATAATGGATTCAATTATGACTGCCTTTCTGAGACTAATATTAAGATTATAGTTAATTTTAATATTGTTGTCTCCTTATTATATACTCTAGGAGTACTGGCTTAGTGGCTTCCATGTTCTTGTCTGTATTATATTGTTCCATGTGCTCCATGAGCATAGTTCTGTTTTGCTCTCTCTGACATCCAATTAGCATGAGTCACATTGTAATCTGTGGCGGTAATTTTGGAAATTTGGCTGAAAATAACTTTCACTTCAAAAGAATGATGGGAGCATAGTCAAATGCATTATTATATTTGAAATTACTTCTTTTGTACCATGGGTTTTATCATTTGTTGATAAGTTTGTTCTGCTTTTACAAGTTTTTTATATGAATTTTTTTTTAGTTATACTCTATGTGATGTTTGCTGCAAATCATGTCTTGCTAACAAAAATTTCTTGTTTTAGGGGACTCAAAAATATCCTAAGGATGCATGTTAAAAAGGTTAATTCCGCAGAATGGGAGCAGATTCCAGTGCCTAAAAGGTAGGGTTTAGCTGATGTAATTCTTCTTCGGGTTACTATAATATTAAAGATTCTATTGATGATATATTTGGAATCACTTTTTGATGATTAACAGTAGTCTTAATTTTTTTCTCTCTATATGAACCTTTAAAATACATTAGGTAAATACTCATTTTCTTAAATATTTCTTGTTCTTATGAAAGAATCTGTGTCACTGAATTTATCAAACATACAATCCAACTGCTGCCTTTTATAGTTGTGATCATTTTTGATTTGTTGTTTTAGTATTTTATTATCATAGCTATTCTTCTTCTTTCTTGTTATTTGATTTTTTCCTTTTCATTTTCTGGTTTGGTTTATTCTACCTTGCAGCGTGAGGGCAATAGTTGCTTTAAATCTTCACAACTACGGGAGTGGGAGAAATCCATGGGGTACTCCGAAGCCAGATTATTTAGAAAAGGTATCATTGTGACTTAGATGTTACGTGGGATGATTATTGTTGCAACAACTATCTTTCTTTTGTCCTTATTTGACAATTTATTTATGGCCTCTGACCATGTACAAACTACGATTCTACATACAGTGAATGAAACTTAATCAGCTTGGTTTGGTTATGGGGTTATCTTGTGGGACTTCAGTTTAAGCCCGATACTATAATTCATTTTATTGTTTCGCAGAAAGGGTTTGTTGAGGCCCATTCTGATGATGGTCTTCTTGAAATTTTTGGATTAAAGCAAGGATGGCATGCATCCTTTGTGATGGTTGAACTCATCTCAGCTAAACACATAGCGCAGGTATTACTGTTGTTCTGAAGCTTTATGTATTTCATGCTGGAAGCACATTTGCCATGAATTCTGAAAGTACAGGTTCAAATTTGCACAGAACATAATGGTTCTGATACCAATTTATATTCATGTTAGAGAAACTGAATGAGGTGTTCGCAGGATACTGATATGTGCTAACTATTTGCTGGAATACATTATACATATATGTTAAGTACATATATGATGATGTCATCTATTGTTCTAAGGCATCAAGGGGACTACAACAAGGAGATCAATACTTCTTTTTACAATTCTACTGTTCTGTTCATTAACAATAATTATAATAATGAAAAAGAACACAGTAGATTCAGAAAATCTTAGTTCATTTCTTTCATTTAGTAATAAAATCTTCCACAGTCTGGTCTCATTAGATTATTATAGACTTCTCATATACTTAGATACTGAAAGCAAGTGTTCATGAAAGTTGAGGAAAATGAAGAGAGGCTCTAAGGGCTCTTGCCTTTATCTTTTCTTTTAGTGCTTTAATGTTGTGCTGCCAAACTCTCTTCTTATCTGGATTTTTGCTGTTATCTTTTAGGCTGCAGCGATTCGCTTGGAAATAAGGGGAGGGGAATGGAAAGATGCATATATGCAGATGGATGGGGAACCCTGGAAACAACCCATGAGCAAGGAGTACTCATCATTTGTGGAAATTAAGAGGGTGCCTAACCATTCACTTATGATCAATGGGGAGTGACTTATTGAATTGCAGTTAATCAAGTTTGGATCACTTTAGGTATTGCTTCCCCAACTGACATCAGTGTAGAGTATGGTTTTCTCCCCCAAGGGTCTGTAAATTATATGTTCTGCCAGGTTACTAGCTACCGGGCATTTGTTGTATCAAATTCATTTAATAGGCAATTCTTTTCTGTCCTCTGATTGAGATCAATGGCTTTACTCGTCTTTTGTGGGAAAGCACAGTGGGCTTTTCCAGTGCTTCAATAAGTGACTCCAGAAGGGGAAAATAGCTCTTCCGAGATTTGTATTTAAAGTAGTGAATTCATTTAGTCAATTTATTATTTATTGTGGTGATTACTGATCAATTACTTATTGACTATTTAAACTTGATGCGTATCCAAAAAAAAAAAAAATCTGCTGTTGAAGTGGGTGAAAAATCGATATGCACCATAAATGTAACCTATTTATAGTGTATGGACTTGCAATAATCATATAGGAGATCATATTTGCTTCATGCATGATCCAATGTGATACAAATCCTACCTATAAAAGAGATAGAACGTGCATTCAACTTTGAAATCGTTGTCCAAGATCGTCAAGATGAGGTTGTGAAGATGGAGCTAAATTTCTTACTTATTAAATTGAAGCAAGATACTTAGCTATTATAAGATGAACAATCACATAATTTAAAGTTTAATCTAACCTAGTAATAATAATGAAAGGTAGATGTGAAACAATTTAAGTAACCTTGCAAAGTTTCAAAAGAACAAAGTTAAGGAAAAATTTCACTTAATTGATTAAAATTGTTAAAAATAAATTCCTCAATTCGTATGTCATAGGGTTAGCCCTTATATAGGCATGTAAACAATCTAATTCTTGAAGGAAAATGTTATATTCCTTATTCTCAAATATACTTATATAGGAAAATCCTTAATTAAGGAGATTTTTTTCAAAATAGAATAACTAATGATTACTTATCTTTGAAAAGTTAAAATTGACAACTCATTACAAGTCAAGACAACTAAATAAAATGACAACTCATGACAACTAAGAATAGAAGCATGTCATGTCACATGTCATGTCATATGTTGACCATTAACCCTTGACTTTGACTTGGAATATTCTTAAATCTTCTCACATCTTCTAGAATTTTCTTGAATTTTCCTTATTGACTCCAAAATAAGAAAATAATTCAGAATTCTTCCATATTAAGCTAATTAATTTCAAAATAAGAAATTAAACTAATTAGCTTAAATTCTTTATTATTAAGCTTCATACTTGCATTTAACCCTTTTTAGGGTTCAAATTACAATGGCTCTTCCACTGAATGTAATGAGCTATCTGGACAAAGGTGTGGCAAATATCTAAATGCATGAATTTTGCCACCTCAAATTGTTAAGTGTTATGTGGCACTTTGTATGCTTCATATATAGGTGTTTTGCATTGTTGCTTCCATTTTGCTTTTGGATGGTTTTCAAATATTATTCGGTTACAAAATTGAAAAGTATTGGAAAATCAATGGTTTTGAAACAGATTTTACTTCACCACTAGCAAACATCTTACCGGAAATGCACAAACAGAACAGCCAAAAAAAAAAAAAAATCGATGCAGACCAAAGTATTGGCCTCTATTAGCTGAGTGCTACCTGTACACAGCTGAAATTGGCAAAGAGGAATATGTATGCATTCAGTACCACGACCTACACTGGATTCTAATGCACTGTTGATGAAGCAACCTCTGAGAAATTTAAGGGTAAGTAACAATTTAAGGATTGGTTTCATTTTCCATATTTGGCAAGCACAAAGTTTTTCTTTTTGTTTGCGACCCTGGAAATTTATTTGCGTATTCATGTTATGCAGGTTTGCCTGGGGTCCTTTGGGTACTGCCAGACTCTTATTTAGATGTGAAGAACAAGGATTATGGAGGTCCCTTTAATAAAAATTTGCATTGTTATTCACTTCTTTGAATATCTATATGCATCAATGATTTTATAATGGATCCTTCATGTGTTTTTGGTTCTTTTTTCAGGAGACAAATATGTTAATGGAGAGATCATTCCATGCACATATCCTATTTATCAACCAAAGTAGCGGAATAATTCCAATTATGAGAATAAGAGGCATGAAAGACGAAGAGATGGCCCACCTCCAGATCAGAGAAGACCAAGACAAGGGACGAAGAAATGTATGCATGTGCTTCTTTTTCCATTTCAATGCTTTAAATGTTGAATCTAAACTTAATATTGTTTAACCAAGACCCTTTGGTCTTGGTGGTAAGCACCATAAAGAGGTGCAATTGGTGTTGGTTCAAACCCCATCAACCCCCTTCCCCTCTAACATAATCTAACTACTAATTCCGGCTCGAGACTTTCTAAAAAAAAAAAACCTAATATTGTTTGAGGAAAACCATAAATGATTTGCCAACCTGTTCACTTTTCTTTCATAAAGAATGCAGTTGATACAACTTTAGCTATTTTCTTACCTCCATGTCAATGCATAAGTTCGATCTTGAGAGCATTCAGCTTGAGCTTATAGAATAAGTTCATACTTCTGTTCCGTCAATTGCCTTGGCTATTTTGAGGACTTTGCATAAACTATGTTAATGAAATTTTAATGCGTGTTATGAAAAATTCCAGCCGTTGAATATAAGCAATTCATAGAGGCTGTGGCAGCTAGAATTACTTGTGTTCTGCATCAGTGTTTTGAAACTTTTTTCTTCTGAAGTTCTGCACATTTTGATATTTCTGCATGCTGATATGCTCTGCATTGGCTAGGTTTAATCAAGATAGAGGCATTGATCACACCTCTACCAAGAGCGACACCAGGATTTCTCATAGAAATGGTTATTAGGCTAAGATCAAAGAACTAAGAAGGCACGTCAGCGCAAGTCAATCCATGGCCCGATCTCAGTCTTTGAAGTCAGTGGAATTTCTATTGCTTCATTTAGAGAACGGTAATCAAAGTTGCTAATGTTGGGGATGTGAAAATTGAAATTAGTGTCTATTTCAGGCTACCTATTGCCCTATATAGGGAAGATCAATGTATATTGCAAATATAATCAGTGCAAAATTGATAGCCTTCATCTTTTCTGCTAAATAATGGTATAAATCATTCAATTATTTATTTTTTATTAAATATGTTATGCTAATTTTTATTTTATTTTATTAAATTAAAATCTTTTGGATTTCTATATATTTAATTTAAATTATTATAAATTTTTTTATGTTCCATCATTTTTCTTAACATAATTCAAGAGTTATTATGACCTAGCATCACTGTATAACTTACTATTTCATTTCTTAAGATTTTATATTGCTTCCACTTTTATATTATTATCATCTTCAATTTTATCTTCATTTTTTAAAAATAAAAAATGGATAAAAATTATTTTTAAATGACTTTTAAAAAATTCATAATTTTTTAATATATTACCTCCGTGAAACATATTTATTCCAATTGCAAAAAATAACAAACATCAACATCTTATTATTTTCTCATCAACTTTAAAAACCAATTAATTCCAATATATTATTACATATAACTTTATTTCATATTTTAAAATAAAATATTATTTATAAAAATTAGTCTTCCGTGTATCGTGCCAGCCACTCCGCTAGTAATAACAATAATGTGCAAATCTGATGAGAGGAAAATTCAAAACGTTTCTTTCTCATTCGCATGTAGTTGTCTTTTCATTTTAAATTTTTGTTATTTTGGTATTTGAACTAATTTTTTACAATCAAGTATTTGAATTGATAATTTATTTTTTAAATTAGTGTCTTTATTAGGTTTTGCGGATTAAAGTGCTAATGCGTCTTATTTTAAATAATAAATTGATTTAAATGCCTTAATTTATATTAGGCTTTGTTTTTTATTCTTTTCAATTTAAAAAATTATTTTTTTCTTTCACTCATATATATTAAATTTGAAAGTGAAATATAAAGAAGATTATTAAAGTATAATAAAATATATAGAACATTTTTTTCTTTCATTTATTTTTTCAATTTAAAATAAAAATTGAACCATTGTTATTAAAAATTAAAAATAAAATATAAACATAAATATAAATTATTTTTCAAAATTATATGAAAGAGTGAAATTATAAGTGCAATTAAATTAAATTAAATTAAATTAAAAATTTACTTATTACAATGAAAAATAAATAATTTTTAATTTTTAATTAATAAAAATTAATTGAACTAAAATCAAGAAATAAAAATTAAATTTAACCACTATAATTAATAAAATAAAAATTGAAATAAAATAATATTTAATTTTTTTAGTTTAATTTGATGAATAAAAATACATATATATTTTTTATTTCTAATCATTTTTAAATGAAATAATTAGAAATATAAAAAGAAAATGAAGTCTAACATAAAATAAAGACATTTAGGTCAATTCACTATTTAAAGTACACTTTAACCTATAAAACTTGCTAGAATCACCAATTTAATAATTTTTTGCTTGTTCAGACATTTAATTGCAAAAACATTAGTTCAAACACTAAAATAGTGAAAATTATTAAATTCACGGCCACGATCAGTAATAACATGATGAATGTGAGTTACATATCCCCCAATAACCAATATATCATTAACATAAACAAGAATATAAATAAGAGCAACACCTATATCATTAATTAAAAGTGAGCTATTAGCTATAGAGCATAAAAAATTGAAAGATTGTAGAAAAATAGCAAGTCGATGAAACCAAGCTCATGGAGCTTGTTTTAAACCATAAAGAGACCTATGAAGACAACAAACATAGGTAAGGTGATCTTTGTCTTCAAGCCTTTTAGGTTGCATCATGTAGACCTTTTCCTCCAAATTGCATTGAGAAATGCATTTAATATGTCCAGTTAATGAATTTTTCAAGACTTCGAGGCATCAAGAGCAGATATATTATGAATAGTAATAAATTTGACAACTGAAATAAAAGTATCACCATAATCAATTCCCTACATGCTGACTATACCCCTTTGCCACCAGTCTCATTTTGTACCTATCAATGGAACCATCAACATTTATTTTTATTTTAAATACCTATTTATTACCTACCAAGTTGCACTTTTGTGGAGGTGGCACTAATGACCATGTGCCATTTGTAATCAATGCTTGAATTTCATCATACATGGCTTTTCTCTAATGTTCATGTTTAGGTGCTTTATTATATGTGACTGGTTCATGAAGAGAGGAGGTAGATATAAGATGGGCAAGCTTTTTCTTAGTTAATATGGTATGGCAAAATTGCATAAGATGTGTATAAGTGGGTTCTATGTGTTTCAAGGTAGAACTTGGATTAATAGAATAACAAGGACAATGGGAAGGGTTGGAGAAAAATTGGTACTAAAATTAAGATTATTTTTGTTACCTGAAAAGAATGAGTCATTATCAGCAATTGATGAAGTTATAGTCATTTAAGGTTGCTTAGTATGTGTAGGAGTCTTTCCAAAATTGATTCCTGCAAATTCATGTTAGCAAGTGGAAATAATTTTTCATTAAATTTAACATGCCTAATCTGACCAATTTGAATATCCAAACATCAAAAACCTAAATGATTTAGAGCTTGCCCAAGATAAATGCAAGTTCTGGTTTGAAAAGAAAATTTATGTCACTGAAATGGTCTCAATAATAGATAGATTGCATAGCCAAATATTTTAAATTCTTCATAATTCAGATGAATTTTTAATAATACAAAATAATGTGTGGAATTTGAAATTACACGTGTGGGCATAGTATTAATTAAATATATTGCTTGTTCAAAAGCAAAATTCCGATACTTTAAAGGGATTGAATATAAGCAAGCAAGGTGAGACTTATGTCTACAATATGTCTTATTTTTCGCTTGGCTGTCCCATTTTTCTTCTGGGTATGAGGATGAAAAATCTCATGATGAATTCCTTTAGATTTCAAAAAATTGAGTAGCTTTCTATATTTACCACCCCAATCAGATTGAAAATTCACTATCTGACAACCAAATTCTTTCTACTAAAGACAAAAATTGAGGAAATAAATTGGTGAAATCACTTATATTTTTAATGCAATATATCCATTAAAAAATCATTAAGAAAAAAAAATAACGTTGTCCATTACTAGATAAAATAGGGTCAGTCCCTAAATATCGAAATGCACTAATTCTAAAGGTCAAGTACTTTGATTACTTGTGTTAGATAAACTGAGCCTAGACAACTTACTTAAATAACAAGAAGAGAAATCAATAGTAGTGGACTTATTAACACATGGAAATTTAAAATCACAAATGATTTTTGAAGTAGTTGCACTGGTAGGATGTCCTAGCCTTGCATGTCAATCAACCTTGGATAAAACTTCAGCACTGTTTGCAAACAGTGTAACCCCTTTGTTGTGAAGTGCATAAAGACCTTGCTCAGTCTGACCTTGGAGGAGTATATTCTTGGTAACCTAATCTTGAACAGTAAAATGGTTTGGAAAGAACTCAAAGTAATAATTATTGTCATATGAAAATTTTTGAAAAAAAGTAATTTATTTTGAATAACATGAACATGAAGAACATTTTTAAGATGTAAAGTTTTATAACTGGTGGAAATTGAAGAATCACCTTGGTGATTAATTTTCAAACCTTGACCATTATCAATATGAAGTTGGTCATTGCCTTTGTACTTCGCAATGGTGCTTAAGGTAGATAAATCTAGAGTAATGTGATGGGTTGCTCCAGTATCTAGATTCTAAGAAGATTGAGGCATTGGAGATGGTGCTTACTGAAAAGGAGAAGAGGTGTAGATAATATTTTCTTGATACCATAGCTAAGAATGTTGGTACATTTTCTACAACGGCCTATGGTATGATCAATTAGGCCATAAATTTGACATGGTCATCTCTTTCAATTATTTTATGGCTTACAATTGTCAATATATATAGAGGATGATTGACTTTTTTTCTGATTGGAAGGAGCAGAAGTAGGAGAGTTAAAGGTCTTACCAACAAGATTTGTGGATATCGATTCTTGAATGGATTTGAGTAAAATTTCATAAGCCATGCAATGCCCATATAACTCATGAAAAGATATTGGTTCAGGTTTGAGGTTTAAAGATATGACTAGAGGATGAAAATCAGAACCAAGATTGTAAAAAATCATGATATTAAACTTGGCTGTGGACATGGGTCTTCCCATTGTAGCTAGTTCATCGTAAAGAAGCTTTGTTTTAAGAAGATATTGAAAGACAGATGTGTCTTTCTTTTAAAGATCTTGTAATGCCATATGAATTTATAGTTGTTGAGTTTATGAGATAGCCTTAATGGCACAATGTAAAGAATCCCATACTTCTTTAGATGAAGTTAACCCAATGATGTAAGGTTAAACTTCTTCAGAAAGAGAAGAAAGAAGCCAAGCTATGGCCATCTGATTGCAAAACCACTATTGATAGGCTAGATTTGGAATATGTTCATTGGTGTTACTACTCAATATAATTATTTGAAATGAAGAAGAGAGCCATTGGCATGACCATATAAGTTTTGATAATTTAGGATTGGTGCAAACTGTGTTATTGACAGTAAATAATTGGTAAGGTTAGTTTGATTGAAAAAGAATGTTGGGTAGAAGTTTGAGGTGCAAGTGAAGGTATAATTGATATATGACGAGATGTGCAAAACAAGGTAAGAGAAGAAGTAGGGGAAGAAGATGAAAAATTGGCCATATTATTGTGCTTTGATACCAAGTTGTGATATTCAGAACCATTGAATTGTATTGATACTTGAAGAGATATTTATACAACCATGATACATTAAGTTAATGATAAGATACATATGTATAAATAACCTAACAAGCTACAACTATAAACAAAAAAGATAAATAACAATAATAGATAAATACAAAGTTAATAATATTATCTACTAACACCCAAAAATCTTTAGAGACATAAACATCAATAATGAAAGGTGTTGGGAAAAATTTACCTAATTAAACCAATCAATAAACATGAAAAATATAAAATAAATCAAGAAAACAAAATGCACACAAGATTTATGTAGTTTGGCTTTTAATTGCCTACATCCATGAAAATATATCAATTTTTCACTATATGAGATAAAATACCAATATAAGAAATTGTCATGCCCATTGAGTCAATTAAACTTAAACTCACAATTTTGTATTACCCTCTTACACAAATTAGAAGATTATACACTTTTCTCCACCCCTCTAGAAACCTTCAAGAACCTCTCTATAAACCATAAAGATAAATACCAAATCCTAAAGGAAAATCTTGCTAAAAACCCTACAGAAACGAATCTTATGTATGTGTTTTCGAAGCCCTAAGCCCTCTTGGATATTATTCCTAAATCTAACTCATTGTTGTTATTTCCACATCAAGCCCTTTAATGTTATTCCCATATTCAGATCTAACAACCACTCAAATTTGCAAATCCCAAGTTGCCTTATGTTATCAACTTTCTAGCTTCCAATATAATATTTAAATAAAAATCCATAAAATCTTGTATTTATAAACCATTAAAACTTTAGCGACAAGTAAACTTGTTTGGCAAGTTTTATAATTTCACTCAAAATTAATTCCTTTCCTAAGAATTAATTTTTAATCCAAATTTAATTTGAAATCCTCATAATTTAAGTTGAAAACCTAATAAAAGGTGGAAGTGACAATTTTTTTTGGCATTAATTATTTCCATTGTCTTCTTTTGTATGTTAGGGTTTCTTCTAGTTTTTTGGGTTTTTTTTTTTAAATTTTTTATTAAGTAGTTCTTATGACTTAAGTCTTATGTACTTCATTTTTTGCCTACGACTACCGCTTCCCGAATGACTTCAAGTATAACTTCATATTAACTACCCAAATTTGATAAAACATTAAAATAGAGAGAAAGAAGTGTTTCTTGAAGTCATCTTTATCTTTTTGAATGTGTTTATACATATTCAATAAACTCAACATCACACAACGAAAAAGTTACACTTGAAGTCACTTTAATAATATACAAAGCTCTAAAACCATTTCTTAAGATGAGAGCTAAATAACACATTAAGAAGACTTGAAAATGGAATTGAACTCTCATGATTTTCATTAACAAAATGTTGCTTTATATTGTAATAACATTACAACACTAAAATTGACATTTATTACATTAGTATCATACTTCATTAGGTAGCTAATTCCTAAAGTATGGATGATCTATATTTTTTTAACAATTAAAGCAAGGTTATATCTATGACCATACTACTAAATATTACAACAAAAAAATGAACAAAATAATTTGCATAAGTATCATGCAAATTTTCATTTCTGTCAACACTCCTCCTCTTTAAGACTTTGCTTTGAGACTTCAAGTTTTTTTTTTCTTAGCTCTTTAAAATGTGCTTTGGCCAAAACTTTTATGAGAATATTTGCAATTTGCTCTTCTGAGCCACAATGAATGAAATATCTTTTGCCCCCTTTTAACCTCTCTCAAGAAATGGAACTTACCCTTCTATGCTTGGTCCTATGTTTGAGCAAGATCTTTTTTGCAATATCAATAGTTGTTCATTATTCACTATAAAAAAAAAAAAAAACTCAAGTGGCTTTAATTTGTCAAAATCTCAAATCTTTCATTATTTTTCTTAATGGATATAACCGAATTAAGTTGTCTCTTGAGATACTTGATATTGACTATGAAAAAATTTAAAATTGACTTCATTTGAAGTTCAACCTCAAGCAACTTGAGTAAGCTTACTAGTCAAACTTGAGCTCCTTAATATTTTATTTAATGAGCTTGCAAGCTTAATTGAGTTTGTATATGTTACCATATTACTATTTTATTTTAATATAATTATATAAATATTTTATCGAATTGCGTTGAGCTTCAACACACACACATAGCGATTTTAGGCCACTTTTAAAATTTTGAAAAACAAATGTCCTAATTTGATAAATCAGTAGCAATTATAGTCAAAAATTTATTTTGATCAAAATTGAATATAGAGGTGCTGATATGATATCTTATGTGACATTATTGATATGGGGCCTATTATCACATCAATTAAATATATACATAAAAAGACCAAATTTTTTTATTTGTAGCAATTTTGTCCCAAATTTTTATTTTTGGCATAAATATCTTATTTTTTATAAATACATTGCATTTTATTATTAAATATGTAATATTTAGTAGTAATATTTATGTTATCAATTATTTTTATAATTTATAAAAATTTAAAAATATACATTATACATTTAACACTAAAATATATTAATTTAATTACTAAATTTTTAATTATTGAATTATTTCAAAATAAAATAATATTTACATAATTAATAACTGAAAGTGTTATTAAAATTAAAAATATATTAAAACATGTATTAAAATTTTTTATTTGTATTATATTATTTATTAAATTTTAAACACATGAATTTAAATTTAATACATGTATAAATGATTTTCAACTTTTTGTACATGTATGGACACATATTTAATATTTATAATATTTTAAATAATTTATTAATTACATTGATGTATTTTTGTATTAAATCAATGATACACATTTAAAATTTTATATTTCAATAATAAATAATTTAAATAATATAATAATAAGTAAGTTAAATATAAAAAAGTAAATATTTTATTAATTAGATTAAATATTAATTAATTAATTATGTCAATATGGTTTTATTTTGAAATTAAAAATTTAGTACATCACACTCAATTTTGACCAAAATCAATTTTGGACTATAATTGCTGCGGATTTGTCAAATTTGACTATTTATTCAAGATTTAAAAAAAATGGGTTAAAATCGCAAGAAGTCAATATAGAATTAATTGAGTCAAGCTAGAGTATAAAAATTAATTTATTTGATTAAGTTCAAGTGTCAAAAACAAACATAATCTAGCTTGAGTTAAGTTTCAAGCTTTGAGTTTAAGAGTTGAATCAAACTTGGCAGTGTTTTGGCTTAACTTGATTACACTTATAATTTTTTTCAACCAAATGCCCTAAATTGCTGCATTTTCTATTGCTACAAACTCTTCTTCAACAATGCACTATGCCATGACTTCTTGCTCCTTGGAATTCTAAGAAAACATTCTTGAACTAGTGAAAAGGCATAACTAAATGTGCTTTTGTAATCATCAACCAGCCCAATCATTATTCATAAATCCAATTAAATTTGCATTGTTGATTGACTTAAAACCAAATTTCCCCCTCCATTGTGCCTTTTGAATACCACATAAACCCATTTTCTAGCACCATAATGCCTTTGACTTGGTTGTTAGATGAACTTAGAAAGATTACTTGCCATAAACATTAAATTAGATCATGTTGCATTCAAATATAATAAGTTATCCACCAAACTTACGTAACTAGATACATTAGTTCTTGCATTACCATTAAACTTTTCTAGGTTTTCATTAACAACCAAATATGTGCTTACAGACTTACAATGTTGCATTGTGAACTTTTTAAAAAAATCTTAGATATAAGCTTGTTGAAAATTAAATATGCCATCATCAATTTAGTGCACTTTAAAACTGAGGAAGAATTTCATATCCCCTAAATCGGTTATCTCAATCTCTGTATTTATTTGTTGCTGAAATGTTCTTAGCATCACTTCCAATCACTAAGAGATCATCAACATACATGGAGCAATTATTGAATCAGCATAATTAAGAGTTTTGATATAGAGAGTAGCATCATTACATCTCTTGAAACTAAATTACATATAAACTCATCAATTCTGCTATACAATGCACTAGAAACTTATTTTAAGTAATAAAAAGCCTTTTACAAGTTATACACACTTTGTCTTCATGTTCTTTATGCTTGAAACTTTTAGGCTGCTCAACAAAAATCTACTCTTTCAAGTATCCATTTAAGAATGCATATTCAACATTAAGTTAACAGGTTTTCAACTTCTTCTGAGCAATTATGGTAATAAGAAGCTTGTTTATATCTAATTAAGCCAAGAGCAAATGTATTTACATTGTTTGTATCAGTTTATTGAGCATTTCCTTTCACCTCTAACCTTGCCTTGTGCTTATGTATAAAACTATCAGCATTAATTTTAGTCCTATACACCCCTATCACTTGCTAGTGTTAATGCCTATTACTTATCACACCTTATCTCATATAGCCCAAGATGGATATTTAAAACCAATCACCAAATAAATTGCTCAGTTTAATCAATTTTTATATAATATCATTATATATCCAAAAGGATTCAAAATTAATCTCTTATAAAAGTTTAGTATTGTACATACATTACATTTAGAGAATAATAACTTTTAAAGTACTACTTATTTTTTTGAATAGTGAAATACTATTTATGAATAGTAAAATACGTACAAAATAATTGGATAATATAAAAATTATATTTAAAAATATATGGTTTAGCCGCCAATATTTTACAACACTTATATAACAATAATCTTAAAAAAATAAAGGAATAAGGCTACTTTAACGAGGATGTTGGCCAACCTTATTCTAAAGCTTTTATTCACACTCACTTAACTTTGTCCACCAACTATCAAGCCCTGCTATTTGAAAATATTTATAAAACAAAGTAAAATGAGTATAGAAATACTCAATGAATAGATGTTATAAGTAGAAAATAGTTTAGCTAAATTATATATAATAAACATCTTAAATTAAAATACTAAACCATTAATAATCAAATTATCATTTACTTAAAATATCCAATTCAATCTTGCTTTCGAACATATTCAAAGCTTAGTCAATTAAAACATGTGTCTTTGTAGATATCAATACAACCTTTCATTTGTATTAACCATCCCTATAACAATCATCACAACTTGGCCATAATATAAAGGCCATCATAAGCTCACTCTTTAGGTACACTTGAAGGCTAACCCTTCAACTACATTAGCATGGAACGACCCTTCTTCCTTCACCATCCTGTAATCAAGTGCCCTATTGTTTATTTCACCATAACAACCAACACAATCTCAAATGTGCATATATCACCTTAGCACATTCATACATCTCATATAGAGAGATAATACACAAAACAAATATCATTTCATTCAAAATTAATCAAAACCATTCTATCACATTTATAGTTCATCAAAGTAATAAAAATCAAGCCACCTCTCATCAAAATTCAAAGGAATAAAACTAATGTGATTATAACTCATTCAAATCATCAAGTAAATAGTTAAAGCATTTCTATCACATTTTTTGTTCAACAAAGTATTCAAAATCAAAACACCTCCTTATAATCCAAAATAAGGAAATCAGATTAATTACAAACTTAATTAAATAAAAAAGTATCTACAAATAAATCTCAAATCATATTGTAAACAAAAGCACAAAGTAGCAATATATTTAGCTTGTGAAATAGAAAACATTATCATTTTAGAGTTTCAATACTTCAAATAATCCAAGTAGTAACCAAGCTAAATTGAAACCATTATTATACATCATTTCATATTCATAAAAATCACTAAAAATCTCATTTTCTTGCTATTATAAAAAGAGTTTAAGGGCTTGAACATCTACTCACCAATACAGCCTATAAACACACAAATCCGGTTCACCGAATTTGCTTAACTTGCACCTGCATTTCACTTGCCTTTTTTAGTACCTAAAACATGCAATTTCATTTATAATTCATCAATATAACAATCTCATATATTGACCTAACCATACAGCCCCCAAAATATATACAAAATGTGCAATTAAGCTCAATTTTACAAATTATCTTCATTAACTTTAAAATAGCTATTTTCAAGTCTAAATTAGAAAAATTGTTCTAACCTGTAGAAAAGAAATTTTAACCTCAAATTTTAACTAGAATTAGTTCATTTTGTATAGGATCTTCAATAAAAATTTCACTTCTATTCAATAACCATAAATAAAATTATAATGGTTGCATTACAAACAGCTCAATTACTCATATATATTGAGCAATAAAAAGTAGAAGTCTCTTAGACCACTATTCAGGTATAATTAGCTTTGGATCAAAACTACAAAGATTTAGAAAACTCTTTCAAGTTTTATTAAATAAAAAAGCTCAATTTGGAGTTTTCTAACTCAAGATATATGAAAAGTATCTAGACTAGTTTTAACTAATGAACTCTGTAAACCTGGTTCACATAATCAAAATCGCTGCTTTTAGAGCTGACTTTGAAATATTTCTGGGACTTATAGAAAAGGAAATTTGAGCTGAAATTTTAATTTTTATTAGATATATATGTCTACAACATTCCATAAAAATTTCACACCAATCGGACACCGACAAATAGATATATATATAACGAATTATAACCAGATCAAAAAAACTAATAGACTGAGTAATAAAATAATTTCTCTTATTATCCTAACATAGAGACTGAATCAGATTGAGCTCATAGATAAACAATTTTAGATAATTCTTTAAAGGTTCCAGATCATTAAATAAAAATTCATTTGGAGCTCCGTAGATCAAGATATGATCAAAACAATACAATAAAAAAAACTAGGCAAATTAGACCCGAGAATTGCAACATGTAAACCCTAACTTAAATCAACTAAAACACTTAAAATGACTTACCAATAAATCACCAAAGTCTTCTAGGATGAAGATTATAGTTTAATTTTACTTTAGATCTTCAATTTTGCTTGAAAAATCACTTTTATAAGAGGAAATAAATCAGCTCTCTTTTCTCCTTTTCTTTTCTTTTCTTTTCTTTTCTTTATCCAAATAAATAAATTAAATAATATGTAAAATACTCGTTTTGGTCCTTAATGAGATGATTAAATTAACAATAAATCTCTAAGCTTTCAATTGCTTAATCAAGGACAATCATTTGCTATAATTTGAGTCCTCATCTTTTGCTAACATTAAAGTTCTTATCCTTTACTTTAATTTAACCTCATATCCTTATTATTCTCAATATTTTATTTATTTTTAGTGTGACTAAAATTCAAAAATTCTCACTCTTTAATCAAGTATAAGTCATGGCTCAACCTAAAATACCAACTTAATCATATACACTAGCATGTACTTAAATTTAATCAATATTTATGTAAATGCAATATATAATGAATGCAAATGTACTTAGAATTAGGGTACCGGTGTGACATTACCAACTCCCCAAATCCATTTCTTTAGTGATTGATATGTCATCTCTCATGGTTGCATTCCACTATTTAAAGCTTGAAGCTTTAATAATTCTTGAATGGTCAACCCTAACCATTGTACTTTTTGTATAAATATTTGCCAAGTTGTTTGTTCTTACCATTAATGTATATGTGGGGCTTTCAACATCAAAATCTAAATATGCATCTAACTCTTGAGCAACATTTATCTCAATACCAGTTGATTGACTTATGGAACTTAAACCCTTCTCAGTATTTGAACTTCCTCCATTCCACTTTGCATTCTCATCCACCTTTATAAATCTGTTAGTAATTTTTTTAGTTTGTGAATAAAAAATTTGATACTCATTTGCATGATTTTATATGTATGCCCTTCCTTGCCTTTTCATTAAACTTATCTCTCGACATAATTTGCATGAATATAGCATAAAGATTCAAAAAACTTCAATTGGCTAACTAAAAGCTTTAAATTGATTTTGTCCACTAGTGGCATATATTGGTAATCTGTTTTGAAAGCAAATTGAAGTGTATACTACTTCAATCCAAAATTTCTTAGGCGTATTCTTCTCATGAAGCAGGCTCTTTACCATTTCAATGAGTGTCTTATTGTTTAATCTCACACACTCCATTTTCTAGTGGAGATTATGAAATTGTCAATTAATGCTAAATAGGGTTGAGTACGGATCAAAGCAATATAATCAATGCAAATTCTTTAGAATCAACCTATAAGTTAGAGAACTCAAAAAAATTCTCGGAACTAAACTTAAAAATTTAAATCTCCATCATTGCTTCAAATTTTTAGAGCAATTCAAGATGGAGATTCAAAGCAAATGTAGATTGCAAATACTCCATTTATAATGTTAAATTACATCCAAAACCATGTAGTTGTTTTGAAAAAAATGATACATATTCTCTTATTATTTTTATTTATCATATAAAACTATGTAATTTTAATTAAAACTAAATAATTTACTTTCTAATTTATATATCTAAAATTCATAACTAATTAATTAATACTAAAAAGTTATTTGTGTGTGCATGTGTGTATATATATATAATACTAATAACAATACTAATTTTTAATAAATTTTATTTTTAAGTTTTATTTTAGTGTTTATATTTTATTGAATATATAGTAAATGACAATAAATTTCACTATATTTATTTTATTTACAAATTTAAATTTTATTTAGTGATTTGAATATGTATTGAAATTGGTCATAAAAACAATTCAATTGATAAGTAAATTTATTTTATTACAAACAATTAATTGATATTAGATTATACATTAATTTAGCTCTTAATAGTAAATTATCTAAGATAATTATATGGATATAATTATTGAAATGATATTAAATTTCATCTATAACGCATAATTTTGAACTTCTAATCTTATCAATTACTTATTACTAACTATATATATATATATATATATATATATATATATATATATATATATATATAATACTATTTTTTTAATAAATTTTATTTTTATGTTTTCTTTTAATGTTTATATTTTATTGAATATATAGATAAGTGATTGTAAATTTCACTATATTTGTTTTATTTACAAATTAAATTTTTATTTAATGATTTAAATATGTGTTGAAATTGGTCATAAAAACAATTTAATTGATGAGTACATTTATCTATTTTTATTAGTGGTAGTCAGAATGGTTATTTTTATGTTTTCCATAGTGTTTGTGTCACGACCCAAAACAGGGGCCATGACCGGCGCTAGAGAACAAGAATTCTTTCGAATCCGGAACCCGTAGCAAGCCTAAAAATAAAATAAAACATGCAATAGAAATAATAACAACACATTTAAGTAAAATATTATGCAGCGAAATAAAATCATAAATATCAAAATAATAATCCACCACGGGATTTAAATCAAATCCCGTCTCATATATAAATAAACTCTTTTAATACAAATCCAGTTCAAATTCTTAAAATACATAACTCATACAAATATAATATAACAATCTCACAGTCGACCATAACTATTGCAGTGTCTAGATTATAAAATAAAACTCAGATAAGCAGTTTACATAAAGAAGCCGGGGCAGAAGAAATCCGGCGTACAGGCCTGCTACTGAGGTCTGAGGAAGATGACTCTCCTGAAAAATGGTCAACAGAGGGGAGTCAGACCTCACTGAGTGAATTACTATAATATATATACATACATACTAAATGACAATGCACACAATCAATAGTATATATATAATAAGCATATATACAAGCAAATACACACAGATGCAATAAAATTATTTTATATATTTTTATTGAAAATCACAGTTCATGAAGGATCAAATAGAACCCTAGAAAATCACAACCTCAAACAGTGTTAGACAACACTCTAGCCATACAGGCTCACTTATTCCAATATATTCACTTATTCCATTTAGACAGTAGACTGGCCCCGAGACACTAAGTCAACCGAGCTCCAGTAGTCTGACTGTCAGTGTGATTGGCCCAGAGACACTTAGTCAACCGAGCTCCCACAATCACACTCAATAATCACATCACACATCAAATAATCATATCCAATCAATATCCACAAATGGTTAGTAATATAGCTTAAATGCTATAAGCGTACCGGTACGTACTCGGTCCTAGTGTTGCCCACTAGGTAGCACGTTCTATTGATATCCTTCATTAATATATAAAACATACATTCACAAATAAATGATGCATGAATTTGAAATAAGTAGCAACATAAACTATATATATACTAGAAATATACCAAAAGTAAACCAGGTATATTTCGAGTATATATACGTCCAATAAATCCAATATAATCGTAAAATAATCTAAATATATGTTTAAAAACATTTTAAATATAATTGTTTAATAAAGCAGGCATATAATTTAAGATATACCAAAATAACTAAAGATAAACCAAAAATAAACTTAAATACCAATTAAATTATTTATGCATACTTAAACAAAATAACACATACATTTCTAAATCAAGCACCCTAAACATATATATATATATATATATATATATAAAATAGTAACTCACACTTAGTGCGCTCCTCGAGATGGGTTCGACAGGCCTGGTCCACTAGGCCTCGGTCTCGGTGCAACTAAACAAATAATAAATAACAGACATCAAAATAAACCTAACAGAAAATCCTAGAAACTCAATCTAGAATATTGGACACAGAATCAGAATTAGGGTTCGATCAGACATCACGTTTTAAGAGAATTCTACCGAAAATCCAGCAGAACCTCCCCTGTAAAACAGACATCTCTCTATTCAAAGAGTAGAGCCGGCCCTGCAAAGAAACACACTTCGAAAAATAGACACAGAATTACATCCACAACCCCTCGGTCGAACTCCAAACTACAGTTTACCAACTGGGGTCCACAATTCACAAAATAATATAAAAATACCGAAAATACCCTTATATCATAGAAATACATTTAATAAGTAGAAATTATATAATTAACCTTAAAACACAGTAAAAACCAATAAAAACTCATTTTATTTAGAAAAATCGTATATTATATATATAATTTGAAAATAATTCACGAAAAATAGTTTTAAGTAATTAAAAATACTAAATAATTTGTAGAAATCATTTTTATATCTTAAATAGCTATTAAAACCAATTTAATTATATTTTTAGTCAATTTAGGGTAAAATTATCAAAAGACCCCTATATATATAAATATACTAAAATTACTCCAAAAATTCACCAAAAATAATATAATTGCACAAAATTTATTTTCTCAACATAACCAATAATATCAATAAATAAACTCAATTAACCAATTAATTTCAATTAAAAACACAATTAACCCTATTTTCTCAAAATTACATAAACTAATTAAATTCAAAATAAATACATAGAAATTCATAAAAATTCCAAATAAATTTATATAATTCATTTAAACACCTATAATTACCATAAAACACAATTTCATAATTTAATTAATTAATTTTCGAAAATTAGAAAATAATAATAAAATATTCAAAAATACCCAAAAATCAAAATAATTCCAAAAAATTATAAAAAAATTCACACATGCACATTAAGCTAAGGGTAACAACATTTGTGAAGGAATTTTCCATGAATCAATCAATTCAAAGTTCAAAAAAATCAAGAACCCTAAAATGGCCGAATTACCAAAATCGAAACCTAAGCAAATCAAGACCATTTTAAGTGAAACAAAGCTTGGAATCACACTCACCGGAGCTCAAGGAGAAGAAAGATATTGACGGTGTCAAAAATGGTGGCCGAAAACGCCGTGAACGATAGTGAGAATGAATTCGGCTTTCCGACGATATCAAACTCCTCCGATGCCGAAAATGGACTCTGCTAGTGGCGGAACAGCTGGAGGAAGGAGGTGGCACGCCGGGAGGCACACCGACAGTGAGAAAATGGGATGGCAAGCGGTGGAACGGTGATGGGGGCAATCGGGAATAAGGGAGGAGGATGAATGGCAAAACCGTAATTAAATCAAACTTTATTTTTTTGTTTAATATTAAATGTATATGTATATATATATACTTTACACTATATATTAAAATAATATAAAATCACACACATTAATTATACACCACACACATATAATTTAATATTTTAATAATTTATACACTAAAAATAATTAAATAATATTAAAGCTAATTAATAAATAATAAAATATTAGGGTATTTAATTAAACCCTAGTTAAATAAATAAATACACATATATACGTTATTTATTACTTTAAAAATATATATGATTTCATGCAAGTCCGTAAAATTGTTTAAAATAATTAATAATAAATAATTTACGTGTCAATTTTTCTGAAAATGCAAGTCCCGAGAAAATTTTACGTAAAGTGCTTAAAATAATATAAAACAATTAAAAATAAATTTTAATTAAGTAGCAACTCATGAAATATCATAAATATATACAAAAATTATTAACACTGCATATCCCGATGTCGTATTAAAATATTTAAAAACACGGGATATTACAATTTGCTAGGGTGACCCTCTCTCACCATTTCTTTTCTATTTGGCTGAAGAGTATTGTAGACGGTGGGGTTTAACGCGCATTCAAGATTTTAGCAACTGCGACATTGTTTGAGCTCAGTACTTTAGAGAACACACTACTATATCACAAAGACATAGCGTGGAGATGAGAAGTCGCCACCTAAGGTAATAACTAAGACAATTCAAAGGTGGTGGTAACTCGATTCTCTAAAAGAGAGTTACCACCACAACCAAGAGATTCTGGATATGAAATACCTTCTTTTAGTCTTGTGTTCATTTAAAATTACATTATTAATTACTAAATTATTCCCTATTTATATACAATTTCATTTAAACCCTATTTAGCATCCATTTAACTCCAAGGCAACTAGTCATGAAAGAGTACATAAAAAATGCATCCATATAACATGTCCCTAAATTAGTCTACACTATGTTAATTTTAATTAGGTTAGTTAAGTTTATATTTTTATTTACAAGTGAAATGAAACTAAAGGTGGGCCTATATTTTAATTAAATTAGTGAACTTCTTTATATTTATTTTAATGATCTAAAATAAGCCTAAATCTACTAATTTTATGGAAATGAATTGGATTAGGTTTGAATAAAGGGGCCTGGTTCTAATTAATTTTAACTAAAAATGAGCCTAAGTCTATTTATTTTAAAAGAAATGCTTTATGGGCTAAGTTAAGTCTAAATTAATTTTAATTAAACTAGAATGGGCCTAAAAATTTAAAATTAACCTAAAATGAGCCTAAATTGATTTTAAAGTTAATTAAAATCTAAAATCCAATTAAAAACTTTTTATTAGTGAGTTGGGCCTAAATGTGGGCTTGAGGCCCAAAATAAATAAAAACATACAAACAAACCCAAACAACAAATTAAAATAAATCATGAATAAAAAACATACATATTGTGATTTCCAATCCAAATTCAATTTGCATGCAACCCTAATTAACTAAAGCCACCATTGATTTTAATTTAGGTTTTACCAAATAAACCTAATTACTAACCAATTTTAAGTGTAGAAAAAAAACAAAAGGGTTCACTATTCACACTACTGGGGCTATTACAATTTCTACGTACGTAAATTAAAAATAATTAGTTACATGCCCAAATAAACCAAATAAATAATAAAAAAGAACATAAAAACACAGAATATTAAAAAACATAAAATCTAATTAAAATGGTTACAGATTTAAATCCATGGCATCTTATGGATCGTCATGGATTTTCCTCATGTATTCACCCCACAATTTTGGTTATGCCCATTCCAATTAAAATCACCAAAAAAAAATGCAAAATAGAATAAAAGAATTAGTGGATAATCAAATAATAAAATGAAATCAAAATTAAAGAAAAGAATAAAATAGAAGAAAGAGAATAAATGAGATGATGTTGTGTAGTTTGATTGCCCTTCAGAGTAGGAATCACCGTTGAAAATTGACTTCTGAATTGATTTTGGATATCACTAGATGTACTGTGTTTATAAAACTCAAGAACATATCTCTTTTTTTAAAATTAAAGCAATGTAAGTTTTTTTATGTTCTTTTTCTTCAAACTTCTCTTAAAGGAGCATTTTTTTAATAGGTTTTTTTAAGAAAAAGATTATTCCCCCAATTCTCTCTCCCTTAGCCTTTCTTTTTAATTAAAATCCCCTCTATCCCTAGGTGTCTCAGCTCCTGATAATTTTTATTTTAAAATTTTTTTATCCAAAACAAATACTATCTAAAATACAAAGAAGAAACATGGTTTAATAGGATAATTACACTTATTTATATTATTTTTTTAATCAATCAAAAATTAAATAAATGTATTTTCTTAAAAATAAAATAAATCTCCACCGATTGAAATTTTGTAATTCCAATCGATTTTTTGTAAAACTGATAAACTTTTTGCCGATCAAATTTTTAAAACTTTTAATTACAAAAGGGTCCCTGAAGGAAATTCAATTTTGCAATTAAACCCTAAAAAAATATTTTAATTTAGTCCTTAGAACTCACAATTTTAGTCTTAAAATTCCAAAATCAATATTTAAAGATGAATTTTGATCAAATTTTCATCATAGGAGCTCTCATCGCATTTACATGTTAATGCATCCTAAAATTGGGTGCTTACAAGTACCTAAGTCAGAAGTTGTCTATTTTTGCTTAATTAAGTCTCTTTTCTCCTATGGCTAGTAGCTGTAATTTTCTTTGTCCTTCTCATTTGCTCTATGTTGAATTCTAATTTTTTACAAAGCCACTTGTTCTAATGTAGGCTTGCTTTCCAATGTTTTTAATGAATATGGGCTTTTATCTGGGCAAATGGTTAATTGGAACAGGTCTAAGATGTTCTTGAGAAATGGTATTTCTAATCATTATGTCTCTTCTTTGTGTTCTAGAGTAGGAATATGTGACAGCACATTCCCATTTACCTACCTTAGTGCTCCAATGTTGATTGGTGCTCTTAAATCAAAGTGGTTGAAGTCTTGTGCAGATCAAATTCTTGCTAAACTGGAGGCTTGGAAAGGTCATTCTTTTTCTATGTCTGGAAGGTTAGTGTTAATTAAGTCTTCAATTTATGGCTCTTTTCTTTATTACTTTATGTTTTATAAATAGCCCACTTGTCTTTTTAAATCTAATGAGAAAGCAATTCAGAACTTTCTTTGGATAGGTTCAATTCATTATAAAAAGTTAGTTTTTGTTAATTGGGATGATTGTTGTTCCCCTCTTAATAACAGTGGTATCGCCTTGAAGTGCCTTTTTTGCCTTAATAAAGTGCTCCTTAGTGGTATTGATTGGAAGCTTTACTATAGTTCCTCTTTTGTTTATTCTTTTCTAAGAATGAGATTTTTCAAAAATGACTCTCCGAAGGCTTCTTATATGTGCTCTTCTATTTGGTCTTCAATTAAAGATCTCTATTAAGATTTTTAGGCCACCTCTCAATGTCTTCTAATTGGTAATTCCAATCTTAATTTTTGGACTTCAAATTTCCTTGGATACACCATTGCTAATAGGATTGGCATTCCTTATCTAGCTAGAAAGCATCTTATAGCTACTATTGATAATATTTTTTTTGGATGGAGTTTGGCATGTCACATATGATTTCTCTCATGCTTTTCCTGATATCATTTCTAATCTTAATAATGTCATTTTCTCAGCCACTCTAAATGATCTTTTTGTTTAGAGAAATTCTCTAATGGGTGCTTCTTCTTGCAAATTAGCAGTTGAATTTTTTAAGGATTCCTATCCTAAGGTTGCTTGGGGCTGAGAATTATGGCATCACTATCTTCTTCCAAGTTGATCTTTTTTATATTGGTGTGCTTTCCTTTAAAGATTTCCTTATAATGAGAACTTATAGCGAAAAGGCATGCCAATTATTTCCCAGTGTCACCTATATTCTAATGCCTATAAGTTAGTTGATGATGTTCTTGTGTCATGTCCGTATGGGGTGGCACTGTAGATAGCATTATAGGACCTTGCCAAGTTTATTTTCCTATTATTGGCTCCTCGTTGGATTTATACAAAGCTACTTTTTTAATTACCTTTTCCAATCATATTATGATTCTTTGGAAGGTGGGAATTGTGACCTCATTTTGGCTTCTGTGGAAAGTCTACAATCAGACTACTTTTCATCATAGTTTTTGTAAGCACCCAATTTCGGGATGCAATTGTACACAATTGCGAAGTAAGCCCTTATGATGAAATTTATTCAAAAATTGAACTTGGTTGTCGATTTTCTGGACTTTAGGGACTAAATTGCAATATTTTTTAGGATTTGATTACAAAGAAGTCAATTTTTCAAAGGTCTTTTGGTAATTAAAAGTTAAAAAAATTAGGGTCGACATTTATTACTGATCAGCATTGGTGATCGGCATTACACAATGCCGATCAACATTAGACAATGCCGATCGGCATTGCACAATGCCAACGTGTAAAAGTCCCATTTTTTAATTTTTTGTGTATTTTTTCTTATTTTTTATCAATTTTTTCAGTGTTTTGATTGGTTTGAAAATTCAATTTTATCTTTATTATTATCTGATAAGGTTTTTTTATGCGTTCAAAACGCATAAGATTTTGAAATAAAAACATAAGGTAATTTTATTGACTAGATGCCTAGGGTTAAATGGATGTCAAATAGGGTTTAATAAAATTACATGTAATTAAAGGATGAAATAAACATTTATAAAATTATTCTAAATGAACATGAGACTAAGAGAAGTTAGTATTCCGTATCCAGAATCTCCTGATTGTGGTACCAGCTTTCTTTTAGGGAATCGAGTACCACCTTTTCGATTTTTCCCAGTTATTACCCTAGGTGGTGACTCCTCATCTCCACACCATGTCTTTGTGACAATGGTTAGTGTGTTCTCTAAGGTCCTGAGCCTAAACAGTGTCGCGGTTGATAAAATCTTAGACATGCACTAAACCCCGCCATCTACAATTTCGTGCCTATTTCAATACTTTTCATAATCTTTGTAAGGCTATCAAAGAACCTGATCTTCTCAAGGTTGGTAACATGCAAAATTCATAATTTTATTTAATGAGTCTTCAACATCTTTGTATTGCTAGTATTCCTCTACCAGCTTCCATCCCTTAGCCCTTTTATTAGTTTCCCCTTCTTCGGGGTTGGTTTAAGGTGAACACGGATGGCATTGCTAATGGATGCCCTAGTATGGTTAGTGCAGGTAATATTTTTTGACTTTTCAATGGTTATTCAGTTAATTCTTTTACTGTTCCTTTAAGTAGTAGGTTTGTTTATAAAGCTGAGTTGGTTGAGGTTATGGTGGTGATGCAATATGCTATTAAGTTCAACTTCACTCCATTTTGGATTGAAAGTAACTCTCTTACCATTGTTTGTATGATTCAGAGCCAAAGTTATGATGTGCCTTGGCATTTGTGTAAAGATTGGCATCAATTTCTTCTATCCCTTTATTCTATTTAGATCTATGTTAGCCATATTTATCGTGAGGGTAACATAGTCGCTGACAAGTTTTCAAATCTAGCTATTACTCTTTCAAGTGAGGAATGGTAGCCTACATTCCCTATTGATTACTTTGATTTAGTTCAAAATGATGTTATGGGAGTGCACACTTATAAATTTTGCTAATTCCTTTTTTTGTTCTTTTTTGCCTCTTCAGGTTGTAGTCAACATTGGTATCTTTTTATTCATCAATAAAAATCTTAGTTATAGTGTGTGATATGGGTGCTATGGAGGTGTCAGCCTAATTAGGATGTCTTGATGCACTATCTAATGCCAGATCTAAGAATCCTTATAAAAATAAATTTATTCCAAACAATTACTTAATATTTAGAACCTCAGATTATATGTTAAGTTAGCACTTAATAGTAAATTATCTAAGATAATTACAATGATTGAAATGATATTAAATTCATTTTAACATATAATTTTAAGGGATATGTACAATTTTGATCCTTACGGTTTTGCCTTTTGGCAAAACCAGTCTTGTGGTTTTTTTTTTTGGTTTTTAAGTATAATGTGTTTCACATTTTTTACACTTTAGTACTCTTTTAACTAATATCATCATTATTTTATGATAAAATATTAATTTTCAATGATAAATTTATTCTATATATGATTTACGATTAATCCAACCAATTGGTTATTTTTAAAAATATTATAAATTTATTTTATAAATTATTTCTTTTTATTCATAATTACATTAAAAATACATCTCATAAGCTTATCATAAACACATTTGCAATGCTTTCTTTATAGTAGTTATTACAACAACAAATGAAGAATCTATATTATAATTCGCCATGTAAATAAATAAAAATTAGGCATTAAGCTCCAATCTTGTCTCTTATGACATGCATTGATAGTCTTGTTTTTTTAACAAGTTCTTTCTGTATGCTGGATTAGTCAATAGTTTGAGTTTGCTCTATTTTGTTTTTGGCGAGCAGCAGTAGAACCATAAGAGATTTGAATGCTCTGTGTGCGAATTTAACCCTTGAAGAAGAGGAGATGGGTGGCGTAGAGTTTCAAGATGAGAATGGAGAATAGGAACAAATAAGGCTGGACATATGTCTGGTTGGCCGGTTTTTTACATATAAGAGTATTGAGTTTTTGGCCATGAGGAGTAAAATGGCCTTTTTATGGAAATCAATGAAAGGGATGTGTATTAAAAACCTAAATCCAAATATGTTTCTCTTTTAGTTTTATAATGAGAGGGATTTGTATCATGTTATTAAAGGTGGTCCTTGGTCATTTGATAGACATGTTGTTTTGACCAAAAAGCTTGAGGACCAAGAACGACAAACAAAAGTGGAACTCTTTAACATGAAAATATTTTTATAGGTGTACAATCTTCCTCTAGGCTTTATGTCAGAATGTATTACTTGAATTATTGGCAATTATGTTGGGACTTTTGTTGAATTTGATGGAAACAATTTCACTAGAATGTGGAGGTCTTTCATGCGAATTAGAGTCCAAATGGATGTCTATCTCCCTATTAAAAGAAAGATGAAGCTAAATAAATATGGTGGTGATTAGATTTGGGTTAACTTTAAGTATGTATGGATGCTAAAATTTTGTTATTTTTGTGGCATTATTGGCCATAATGACAAGTTCTGTGAGAAGCCCTATGATCATAAGGGGGATTTTCACACCCATACTCTAACTCTAACTATGTTTGTATTCATTATGCATTGCATTTACATAATATATATTTATTTAATTTAAGTATAAGTTAGTATATATATAGATATAGTTATAGAGGAAAAGACTAAATTGTAGTAAATAATTGTCCTTGATTGAATAATTGAAAGCTTGAGAATTTATTAGTAACTTAAACATTTCATTAAGGAACAAAAGGAGTATTTTATCTATTATTTAATTAATTCTTTGGATATGTTGGAGGCTACCATAGATAGTAAAGAAAGAAAGAAAGAAAAGAAAAGAAAAGGGAAAAAGAGGCTGAATTATTTCCTTTTATAGAAGTAATTTTTCTAGTAAAATTGAAGATATCAAGTAAAATAGGGGCTGTAATATTCATCTTAGAAGACTTTGGTGATTGATTTGGTAAGTAATTTTAGTATTTTGTTTGATTTAATTTAGGGTTCTTAAGTTGCAGGATTTGGATTTTATAATTTTAGTTTATTAGTTTCTGTAATTTGATCATATCTTGATCTTTAGAACTCCAAATTAAGTGTTATTTGATGATCTGGAGCCTTTGAAGAATTATCTAAAACTTATTCTCTTTAATCTTGATCTAATTTAGTCTATATGATAGTGAAATAAGAGAAAAATTTTATTACTCAGTCTATTGTGTAAATTGACTTAGTTATGTTCAGATGCCTATATCTCACTCTACAGTTCTCCAATGCGTATGAAATTTTTATAGCATATCTTAGACATATATATCTAACATTAATTAAAATTTGAGCTCAAATTTCCTTTTATATAAGTCCTAAAAATATTTCAAATTCAACTCTAAAAGTAGTAATTTTGATTATGTGAACCAGGTTTACAGAGTTCATGAATTAAAATTAGTCTAGATACTGTCCATATATCTTGAGCGAGGAAACTTGAAATTGAGTTTAGTTTAATTCTAAGAAAACTTAATTCTCTAAAACTTTGTAGTTTTGATCCAAAGATGATAATGACTGAATAATGGTTTAACAGACTTGTACTTTTTATTGCTCAATTTGTCTAAGTAATTGAGCTACTTATAATATGGCCTTTATAATTTTATTTGTGGTTATTGGATGGAAGTGAAATTTTTATTGAAGGTACTAGATGCAAATAGCTATGTATTTTTAAAATGTGAGGTTAAAGTTCCTTTTTTACAGGTCAGATAAAATTTTCTAATATAGGCCTGAAAATAGCTCTTATTGAGTTAATAAGGCTGGTTTGTAAAGTTAAGTTAATTTGCATATTTTGCACATATTTTAAGGGCTGAATGGTTAGGTCAGTATATAAGATTGTTATATTGATTATTTATAAATGAAATTACACGTTTTAGTGCTGAAAAAGGCAAGGGAAGTGCGAGTGCAAGTTAAGAAAATTCAATGAACGAAATTTGTGTGTTTATAGGTTATCTGGTGAGTAGATGTTCAGGCCCTTAAAATATTTTTATATCAGTAATGAAATGAAATTTTGATATTGTTTTATGAACCTAATTTTATGTATTAAAATGTATTTAATTCAGCTTGTTATTACTTGAATTATTCAAGCTTTGAAATGATAAAAATGTTTCAAATTCATAAGTTAAAGGTGTTACTACATTATGCCTTTGTTTTGCAAGCTGAATGATATTTATTTCAGTTACTTGATGATTTGAATGAGTCATAATTAGACTGATTTTATTCCTTTGAATTTTTATGACAAGTGGTTTGATTTTTAATACTATAAAGAGCTATAAATGTGATAGAATAGTTTTCATTAATTTTGGATGAAATGATATTTATTTTGTGTATTACCTCCCTATATGAGATGTATGAATGTGCTGAGGTGATATATGCACATTTGATATTGTGTTGGTTGTTATTGAGTAATAAATAACAAGGCACTTGATTGTAGGACAATGAAGGAAGAAGGGTTGCTCCGTGCTAATGTAGTTAAAGGATTAGCCTTTAAGTGTGCCTAGAGAGTGAGTTTATGATGGCCTATATGTTATGGCCAAGTTGTGATGCTTGTTATAGGGATGGTTAATACAATGAAAGGTTGTATTGATAATTGTAAAGGCACATGTTTAAATTGACTAAGCTTGAATATGTTTGAAAGCAAGATTGAATTGGATATTTTGAGTGAATGATAATTTAATTATTAATGCTTTAGTATTTTTATTCAAGATGTTTATTATATTTAATTTAGCTAATCTATTTTCTACTTGTAACATCTATTCATTGAGTATTTCTATACTCATTTTACTCCATTTTATAAACATTTTCAGATAGCTAGGTTTAATAGTTGGTGAACCGAGTTGAGTGAGTGTGGATAAAAGTTCAGAATAAGGTTGGTCAATAATCCTCGTTAGAGTAGTCTTTCCTTTTATTTTTTTATTATTGTATAAGTGTTGTAAAACATTGGTGGTTAAGCCATATTTAAAAATGTAATATTTATATTATCCAATCATTTTGTACATATTTTACTATTTATAAATACATACTTTACTGTACATAAATAGTATTTCACTATTTAAAAAAATACATATTACTTTAAAAGTTCTTATTCTCTAAATGTAATGTATGTATAATACTAAACTTTTATAAAAGATTAATTTTGAATCCTCTTGCAAATATAAGGATATTATAATAAAAATTAATTAAACCGAGAAATTTGTTTGGTAATTGGTTTTAAATGTCCATCTCGAGCTATGTGAGATGAGGTGTGACAGGGATTATCCTGCATTTCTCTGGGGTGATTGGTTAGTGGCTTCTTTCCAAAGGCAATTTATAGTAGAGGGAGAAAGATGGCTTCACCTTATTCCACTCGTAATAATGGTCAAAGAAGTTGATAATGCTACTAGCATGATGGTGTTGATTTAGAAAGTCTACAAAAGGGAAGTGTCGAAGTTAGTGGAGTGAAAAATGGAGTTAGTGGGAATAGAGGGAAAGAAGTTGGTTCTTTGAATCATGGGACTAATTATGATAATTAGCTGATAGAGGGTATGGATAAGGAAGGAGGTGAGAATAGTTAGACTTTAAATGGCAATGAAAGGATTGTGTTTGTTGATCCTAAACATAGAAGATTTAATGAGGCTTTAGTGATGGTTGCTAGTATCAATAGGCCAAGCCAAAGTAGAGGAAAAGAAGTTATGGGTAGGCTAAAACACTTAACAACAGTGGGCTCTAGTCTCCAAGCCTACTGAGACCAATGAGTACTTTATCTTGGAATTATTGTGGGCTTGGAACCCACAGACAATTCAGGTTTCAAAGGATCTAATACTTATAAGGCGGCCTAATATTTTCTTTCTAAATAAATAGGGTTTGATGGTTTTTTTTATAGTGGAATTGCTTTTCTTTGGAAGGATAATGTTAATGTTTTAGTTCTTAATTCTTTAGAGAATTTCATTGATGCATGGATTGGTGTTCTGAAGGTTGGGGAATGGTGGCTCACTAGATTTTATGGATACCTGGAGCGATGCTAGTGGAAGGATTCTTAGACTCTTCTTCGATATTTGGGTACTCTTTCTTTTTGCCCTTAGGTTATTTTTAGGGATTTTAATGACTTGATTTCTTCAAATGAAAAGAGAGGTAGAATTTCCCATCTGAATTAGCTCCATAAAGGGTTTTCTTCTATGATTCACGATTGTGGTCTGTTTGATTTAGGCTACTTTAGGCATCTCTATTCTTGGGAAAGGGGGAGAGGGTCCAATCAATGGGTGGAGAATCGGTTGGATCGCGCTTTGGCTTCTCAGAGCTAGTGTCATATATTTCTAAATGCCAAAGTTTTTCATATTTGTGCTTTGAATTTATTTCATTCCCTTATTTTTATTCAAATTCTTGTTAAGTTGTTTATTGTGAAAATAAGAATTTTTGTTTTGAAAGTGCTTGGCTTAGGGATTCGGGTTGTAAAAGTGTGGTAGCTAATAGTTAGTTGGCATCTAGCTCTTTGCCTATTTAGAGTAGAATCATTAAATGTGGGGAGGATCTGTGTGTTTGGGGTATGGATCTATTTAGCTCTTTTAAGAGCCACATCAAGGCATGTAAGGATGATATGGCCAGGTTGCATGGTTTGGATGATCCCAGTTCATTGAATCAGTTTGAAGAGCTCAGAAAGAATATATGAAGATTTTGGGGTAGCAACATAATTTTTGGAAGAGTGAGCCAAACAATTCTAGCTTCAATATGGTGATAGGAATTCAATATACTTCAATGTTGTTGCTTCTTATCGCTGAAAGAAAAATAACATAGCCAAGCCTCACGACAATCATAGTTCTTGGATTTCTTAGGGTAATGGTCTTAGGGAGTATATTTTGGATTATTTTAATTCTGTGTTTGGGTTTATGGGTTAGGAGATTAATGGTATTCTTGAGTCAGTCAGGTGTTCTATTACTCAAGAGCATAATGATGTGTTACTGGTAGATTTCACTGCATAAAAGGTAAAGGATGCTGTGTTTTCTATGCATCCTGATAAGTCTGTTAGTGATATGCACTAGATCAATCATGTATGACCATGTTTTGACTTTATCATTTTATTTAATAAAGAGTCATTTCATTATCATTTTGTGTTATGATAATTACTTGAATAATCAATTCTTACTAAGGTCATCAAGTATGTGACTTAATAGTAAAACTCTTAGATTAAGTATAAGTTCTATTCAAATTATCCCAAGTCATAATAATATGTTATGGATAGTATGATGTTGATTGATGATTATGTTTTACTAATCATGAATATGAGATATTAAGTTAACTCATAGGTACTTATTTGGGAAATAATGTATTGAATTGACCCATCATGAGAATACTACATAGATAATTGTCATAAGTAATTCTCATAATAATAATATTGATTTAGTCCTTTGACTTTGAAATCATAATGGATTTCTACATAACTATTATATATTTTGATACAATCTAACATTGTCTTTAAAAAGATGATTAAATAGATTGTTGTTGGATATAAAATGAGTTATGTGAGGAATGTGAGTGATTAAGAAGGAATTTTTCCCTTATTTAATATGAGTAAGATATCTATGGGCCCCTTGATAAGATAGATTGAGGAAAATGCATGGCCATGCTAAAGTGAATTGATAAAGAGTTATCATTCTCAGTCTACTTTGAGTCAAGAAATAATATGATTGAATTATATAAGGATGACAGAAACTATGCCTTATACTCAATCAAAATATCATGTGACAAAGGGATTACAATATTTATTATAAATTAGGTTATGACTTCACATGACTTGGGTGGTCATAATGTCTTACTAAAGGCCATTTATGACTTATAGGCCTAAATAGAGATTTAAGGCCCACTGCTAATGTCATGTGTGTCTACAGGGTCACACACTTAGAACAGGCCCAAAAATGGATATGGTTTTAAGAAGCACAAATATGCTTTGTGGAAATAAATAAATAGTTTATTTATTTATTTATTTATTTATTTACTTAAGGTAAAGGTTATCTTAAATAAATAGAATATTATTTTTAATTTAATTTTAAATAAAATCAAAATAATAATAATTGAGAAATTACCAAAAAGTTGTTTTGGTAAGTGAAACCCTAATTAGAGGTCTATAAATATGTTATATTCTCTAGGGTTTCACTAACTCGATTATTAGCCACCAAAATTTTTTTTTCTCCTCTTAGAAAAACTAAAACACATAGTGTTTTTGTTCTTGATTCATGAGAAATCAAGAGAAGTGCTAGCACATAAAGTTTTTATTTTAATCAAGGGTATTTCATGTGGACGCTTGTGGAGGATGGATTCTTTTGGAGATGTCTTGATCTGAACTACCAAAATCAAAAGCTTGAGGTAAGGTGTCACCGGAGTGAACCTCCTCTCTGCTTTCCAAAAATCTTGCCTCTTCTGCATTTATGGTAAGATTTGAAAACCTTAGTTTTAAATCAATTAATCAAATTACTTGGATTCGGATTAGGATTTGTGGTTAAAATTTTTAATTTCCACTGCATTTTTGAATCATGAAAGCCAACAAAGTCGCTTAGTTCCAATGGTATGAACCTAATGTTTTATCAGTAGTTTTGGGAGATTATGGGGTTAGATGTTATTGATTCTATGTTGCTTTAATTGAATAATTATTTGTTGACCATTTGCATGATCAAACTCCTAATTTTGGAATTTGACAAACAATTTAGACTCTAATAATTTCATTTAAGTGTGTAAGATCTTATTTGTATCAAAATTATCAATTCAAGTCTGAAAATACAAAATACTATCATTATGCTATAATTTGGTGAAGTATAATATCCCAATCTTATACCTAAAGTATTCAAAGCTTTTATGTGTCAAAAAGAGACATTTTTGGACTTACAAGTGTCTCCTTACAAGCATCTCATAAGATGATCATGAGCAAAAGCCTCGTGAGAGAAAAATTGAGCAAAGGGATAGTGTTGTTCATTAGCACTATTCATCTCATGAGCAGCTCATGAGGGTAGTCCTGACAGCTCCAAATGGTCATTTTTTTAATGCAATGGCTAGTATTTCACTCTTCACGATCTAGAGTGGCATTTTGACAAAAATAAGTCTAAAATGATTTAAAAATCAATAAGAGATGTTAGAGACATGTTTGATACATCCAACAGCCATATTTTTTAGTGTTTTTCTATATAAACACTCCATAGAGTTCAATTGAAGGTTTAAGAAACTCGTTCATTGATTATACTCTCTTAAGCATTTAATTAAGCTCTCAAAATTCTCTTTAATTTCATTTCATATTTGTATAACTCTTGTAAGAGTTGGTAATTGTTAGAATATATATTCTTTGTAAGCACCCAATTTCGGGATGATAAATTATAGATGCAACAAAGGACTTCAATGATGAAAATGTCATAAATAAGTCTTTGATACTTGAACATTGAACTTCAGGGGTCTGATTGCATTTTTTCAAAGAAATAATTTAATGTTTTCATGGACTAAATTACAATACTTTTTAAGGACCTAATTGCAAAACTTACATTTTTTCAAAGACATTTTTATAATTAAAAGTTAAAAAAGTGGTCAGAATTCTTGGAATTATGTAATTCCAGTCAAAATTATACTAATTTCGATCGGAATTGTGTAAT
The DNA here is from genome assembly GCA_947683625.1 of Mallotus nudiflorus. Classification (NCBI taxonomy): domain Eukaryota; kingdom Viridiplantae; phylum Streptophyta; class Magnoliopsida; order Malpighiales; family Euphorbiaceae; genus Mallotus; species Mallotus nudiflorus. The sequence continues at coordinate 1,496,117 of CANTUR010000269.1, forward strand.
TTCGATCGAAATTACACAATTCTGGTCGGAATTAGACCTATTCCGCCTGTTTCTTTGGATTTTTCAAAAAATAAAAATATCTTTTTCTTGAATCCTGATTGGCATGAAATTTTCTTAAAATTATTTTTGATATTTATCTGATATTTTTAAGGAAATAGAAGTCTTTTAAGCATCAATTGATACGTAGGGTTTGAAGGATTGTTTCACTATAAAAGGAGGTGTTTTGGCTCCTTTAGGCGGAGCATCAGGGAGGAGCAGTACTCTTATTCACAGCTTTTATTCTGATATTTTGAAAAGCATTCTCTATGCCAAATTATGTTTTAGCTTGTGGATTTTTCTTGGGAAAAAGCATTATTGACTCTTTTCCTTTGTTAATTGTTTTGAAAAAGATTCTCTACAAAATTCCCTTTTGTTTAATTGATTAATTAAAGATCTTTGGAGGATTTTTAAAGAACAAGATTCGAAAACCTATCAAGAATGGTGATTTTACAAAATCTGAGGAGCACTCCATTAAAATTATCCATAAGCATCATCTTCACCTTATTCTATTTTACTTCATTTATTTATTTCTTTTTTTATTTTATTCAATTTTAATTTTATTTAAATTATTGTTATAATTTATTCACTAATTATAATTTTGTTTCTTTTTTCATGGTGATTATGGAGGAAAATACATGATGATCATGTTTGGAGGATTGAATCCATGAGAAGTACATGGAATGCTATGGATAAGATCTTATAAAGGCATAGTTTCTAGGTTTTTTTTTATTTATTGCTTTATTTTATTTATATTTTAGGGTTGTATTAAATATTTTTATTATTATTTTCCATGAATTATTGTAATAGACTCAATAGTGGGAATAGTGAAATTGTGTGTGATTGCATATTTATTTTAATTAATTGGTTAGTTAAATTAGGGTTTCAATTGAGTAATTAATTAAAATCAATAGGGGAAGTAGATTAATTTAGGTTGCATGTTAATTAAAATTAGGGTTTTAGAAGGAATAATTAATTGATTGTTTGATCTTTTATTTAATTGTTTTAATATATTTTATTTATTTTTGGGCTCATTTATTTATTCTTATGTGTTTTGGGCCTTAAGCTCATATTAGATTCAAATCCACTTAAATAAATTTAGGTTTTTTTAGGTTTAATTAATTAAAATGTATTTTAGACCCATAATTAATTAGATTTTAGGTTAGAGAGAACTTAGGCCCATCTAGTAAGTTAGACATAGGTCTACCTAATTTAATTAATTAGACTTAACCCATTAAATTTAGTCTTTTTCATAACTTGTAAATTTAAGATCACCTTAGAATTAAAACATGCAGAATTAGGCCCACTAAGTTAAATACTCCATAATTTGTAGATTTAAGCCCATGTTTTTTAGAATTAAAATAAATAGACTTAGGTTCATTTAATTAAAATTAAAAGGAATTAAGACCATTAGTCTTTAGGTTCACTTATGACTTAAAATATGTAAATTTAGCCCATTTAATTAAAATCCATGTAGATTAGACTAACTTAGGGATTGTATTGAATGCATTATTTACTTGTATTTTTCATAAATAGTTTGCCTTTGAGTTAATTGTTAGAATAAGGATTTATATGAAATTGCATGTAAATAAAGGATAATATAATAATTCATAAAGTAATTTTAAAAGAACATGAGACTAAAAGAAGTTGGTATTCCATGTCCAGAATCTCCTGGTTGTGGTGCTAGCTTTCTTTTAGGGAATCGAGTACCACCTTTTCAATTTGTCCTAGTTATTACCCTAGGTGAAAACTCCTCATCTCCATGCTATGTCTTTATGATAGTGGTTAGTGTGTTCTCTAGAGCCCTGAGCTCAAACAGTGTCACTGTTACTAAAATCTTAGACACACACTAAATCCCGCCGCCGTCTACAATGGCTACTCTACTGGGGATAAAAGATACTGATTCTACTTGTGTTCTTTAGAATTATTTTATTAATTATTATTTTATTCTTGCATTCATTCTGCATGTCCATATTAACCAATGGCGTAGGTTTATGATTCCATGATTCCACTAACTTCATGGAGTTATAGATTGGCTAACCATCACTCTTAGCATTAACTTGGTCCAAGAGAGATTACCGGGCTCATCTGACCAAAGTCTGTAACCCAAGTCCTTAAGGGGGGGTAGTCTTTTCTTAAGTTTTCAAAGGATATTGGGCCCCTCTAACCTTGGCATGTGACTCAAGTCTTCAAAGAGGGCATCTTGCTAAGGCAACCTTGACCTTTTACTAGACCCTAACCATATATAATGGCTTAGTAACTTCCCTTAGGATCTACCTAAATTGCTTGTGAAAGTTGCCATGAGGTATTTTTATCTATAAAGGCCCAAGCCCATACTTTAAAAACCCATTTGGACTAATAAAGATTGGGCTAATCTTTATACCTAGAAATACTATTTCCATGTTTTATTGCTTTGACAAATTTGCATGCATGTTGGTTGTTAATATCCCCTATTAATATTAAGGCCAAGACCAAAAATCCTAAGAAAAAAAACTCGCCATTAAATACGTGTGTGGGAGGAATAAGGTTGGAAGGATGTATGTACACCTAACTTGACTTGTTACTTGTTACTTGTTGCATAGCATGTGCATCATGCATACATGTATACATGCATGACATAAATCATACTAACCATTTATCTTGCAGCCATTATAGATTCATCTGGGTCTTCCTATGTTTAGAAACATAGTAGTGGCAGATTAATGAGAACTGATTTAAGTCCAAAATCAACAACTAAAGAGATCCTTCATAATTTAGAAAAGAGCCCTATTAACTCGCTTTACCTAGAAGCAACACCAACTCAAATAGAAGAGATGGAACAATAAACAGGAAACTAGACCCTAGAGGACATTAAAGGAGCATTGATGGATGACATGAGAGCAATGATGTAAGATGAATTAAGACAAGCTCTGGCTGTATTAATGCCACCACCTGCTGTTGCACCTTCAGTTGCAACCAATCCACCTGTTATAGGTGCACCACCTACTGCTATTATGGAAGATCCACATGCTGGGGGGAAACCATTGAGTGTTGCTAGGAATATACCTGTTGTGGAAATGAAGGTAGAGGATGTTGAGAATTACATGGTTGAAAAAATGAAAAGGGAATCACTTAAGCAAGTTCAAGAGCTAGAATCTAAGTAGATGAAAGCACTTACTCAGAAGATGTCTAACACGGAGGAATTAATGAGAGGATAAGGCATCGAATAGTCATTTAACTTTGATGATATGATGCAATTTGAGGAAGATAAACTATCTGATAAGTTTAAGTTACCACAGCTGTAGAAGTTTGATGGTACTGAAGATCCAAGGATCCACCTTAGTTAGTATATAACAACTATGAGCACCACTAAAGCTCCACTAGTAGTAGTCATAAAGTTATTTGTATTATCCTTGGAGGGAATGGCTATTAATTGGTATCATGGGTTGGAGAAATCTATCCAAGCGGACTGAAGAGAATTGTGCATCGCTTTTCTGAAATAATATGACCACAATACTAGGCTTGAAGTGTCTATCAGGGATCTGGAATTGATTAAGCAGAATCCTAATGAATCATTTTTGAATTTTCTGATTAGATTCATGAATAAGGTAGGAATAATGAAGAATAAACTGGCTAAAAAGGATAAGGTAAAATGATTGTTCGAAATGTGTTGCCCAATCTGGTTGAGAGGTTGTAAATGATGAACCCTAAGACATTTGTAGACCTTTATAATGATGGGTTACAAGCTGAGGAGATTAAGAATAAGAAAAAGAGGATTGCTAAAAGCACTAGCATAAGGAACTACCCAACTGGGGGCACACATTAAGGAAGCACTAACTGAATTATAGAAGTGCATGTTGTTTAATAACTAAGGAGATTCTTTAATTTTAAACAACCTTTGTCAAAAGTCCTAGAACGTCTAATGCAAAAGGGCTTACTTCAACCTTTACCTAATCCAAACCCACTAAACCCAAACACCCTGGGCTATAACCTAAACAAACATTGCAAATTCCACCAAAACCTCCAATACTCCACAGATAACTGAATCCGCCTCAAACACAAAATCTAAAACCTTATAGACTCCAGAAAGATCACAAACCCAGAAAACCCAAGCACCCGAAAGAATCCTTTCCTAAACTAACAAAATGTACCACCCCCAGCTACCATGATGATTAACTCAAGAGTTAGTGAGGAAGAAGTACTAAGCTCCTTTAAGGACCTAGACTTTAAAACCAAAGAGAAATCTCCTAATGCCCTTAAAGATGTGGAAAGAGCAAAAGACTTATTTGGTCAACCTTTAAGCAAGTTTGACTATAAGGTATTTTACACTAAACCACTTTCTTTTGACATACCCTTCAAGTCGATTGTGCCTAGGGGATAGGGTGATGAGTTTAATTATAAGAAGCTGTTAGACAAGAAAGAAAAATGCACATTTAAGGAACAAAAAGATTAAGTCATGGACATAGTCAGTAAGAAGATGCAAGAATAATTATTATGTTAGTCGCCTCAAGGGTAACCATTATGAGACCTAGTATCCCTAGCATTTAGAATAGGAAATAAACTATCTTATTGTCTTCTTTGAATAAAATTTTAGTTTCTTTAGAACTTGTTTTGTTTTAGTGATTGATGATATAAATTTTAATCTTGCTTACTTATGTAATGTACATTCTAATGGTATTGTGCATTATGATATTGATCGCATCTAAATGTTTGTCATAAATTCAATTCAATTAGATTCATTCAGCATGGGCACAAATGTAAATTCAAAAACATACATATATCACATGATGTAACTTTTAAAGATAGGAAATTTGAGGAAAAAATAAAAAGAATGATAAAAAAGAAAGAAAAAAGAATAGTAAGGTAAAAATTAAAGAGAAAAAATTCAGGACTGGTTAGTAACAAGAGTTGTATCATGTGATGTAATGAATGTTCTCATTTTTACCCTAATGAATGAGTAAAATTGAATTTGAAATTTTTGTTGAAATATCACATATTCGTCTTTATCATACTGCATAAGTATCTAAAAGCAAAGACATTACATAATGAAAGCTAAAATTAGAGCTATGAGATCACTATTTTAGTTATGTTTTCTTTTTCTGCCACCCCTTTTGTAATTTTCCTTGTAAGCCTAGTATCCCTTTATACCCTAAGAATTCAGGTGGTTCAATAGCTTGCATTGCAAGTCTTTTCTTATAACTATCATTAATCATGGCATCAACATCAAGCTTTAAATTTTGCTCAAGAGTTCTTTAAGGAGCAAGTCCAACTGATTTCATAATTGAAAACTCACTTTAGTCAGTTTGCCCACTCCTCTACATCTTTAATGCAGAAGATTGCAACTAATATGGTTAGTAAGTCAAGGATCAATAATAGCAGTGAATGAACTGGGTCTCTTGCACACGAAAATGAAAAAAGAGACTGCTTGAATAGCCTAAATGAATTCAGAATGAAGCTAGGGGCAAAATGTAGCTCTAGGGGAAAATTGCAAAACAGTAAGCCTGCATTCAAAAAGAGATGATGGATGCTAAAATATAATAGCTAGTACAGGAGATCTCAGGTAAAAATAAGTATAAGAGCTAATACATTAATCATCATATAGCAAAAGCAATAATAAAAAGAAAATTTCAATAGTGCATCGGTCAATCACGAGCTTCAGAGTAAAGCCATAGACCCCACTTGCTAGCCTAATCAGCAATCCGATGAACTATATTAAAAAGTTTTAACATCATAAGTACCAATAGCGAAGCAGTCAATGCTCAAACCTACAAGTTCTTAATAAGGCATCTCATTCTCGTAATCCAAGCTACGGACATAGCTTTATTCTAAACATGAGACACGATCATGCACATCATACATAGCATGCATACACTTGTATACATTTTTTTGTGAAATACTTGTTTTATATAATAAAAGTCTTTGAGCTTATATAAGATTGTATAGATACTCTACTACTAACATTCAAAATTAGTGTTGTGAAAGCACAAGAAAGTAGTCAGAGTATTTACATGTGAAGCATTTAAAAGAGTAAAATAGGAAGAGCCACATTATTAAAAAACCTCATCTTGGCAACCTCAAGAGGCTAGATAGGACGCTCAAGCTCCTTAGATTCAACATCCATCTCTATAATCTCATATGGAGCATCTCTCCACAATAGTTGGACTAGTGTAGGGTATGGAATATGGTGATGAGAAGGTCCAACATGTCAGCAATACATTCGATGACTGTAAAAAGGGAAGAATGCACTCTAAACTTAAAATGAATGCACTATAAAAAATTATTTGATCATGAAATAAGATCTCTAACTCCTGAACCTTTCTTACAGGAGATGTCAAGAAGAGAAATAAAGCCCTCTACCATAGCATTAATGGAATGGCAGAAATAATGCAACCCAAAGCCACAACTTCAATTTATGGGTTCTAAAAGAATAATGAGATTATCAAAAGTTACCTCAGCATGGTTAGTAAGAATCTGCTCTTGGAGGTTCTCATGAATGAACTACCGGTAATAGCAAGATCGCTCAAGTAAAGTTAAGGCAACCTATCCCTATAGTGCCTCTCTCAGTTGTGAACCCATTAGGTGTGAGTTATGTAACATCGAAGGAGGGATATTAAAAGGAATACAGCATCATGAAGGTCTGGAAGACCAATGATATACTTGTTCCTCTAGTTACCACATCTGACAACCATATCTGGAAAGTAAAATCCTCATGGACTCAAGACGTACTGCTCCAGCCATAAAATCGTATCTCTAGACATCATCAACTCCCTCCAACCAATCGGAATTAATCTGAAAATTATGTTAATTAAGTTTAACTTGCATTATAAAATACTAATGATTTTATTTTCTTACTAGGTGCCACTCAATGGAGATTATCATATCGCGATAGGTCTAAAGAATATTTTTAACACTAGCCAGATGGGAAGAACCCATCTCTGCATCAAAAGGAGACTCCTATCGAAGCTGATAGCATCGAAACCTCGTATCAACCCAATCTCTATACTCTAAATTTGGAAAAGAAAAAAATAAATCAGTAAAAAAAAAAGAAGAAGAACATACATACAAGACGTGCCAAAAGCTACACATCGTGACAGCACCTCTACAGATGGAATCTAGTCTGTAGTAAAGATAAGCTAATGTAGCAGATCCCCAATCAAGGGTAGCAACTCGATATAAGTCACGAAGGGGGCTGAGCAAAGTAATGCTAACCTCGTAACCAGTCTCCCAGAAAAGAGTCATGCCTAACAGTATAAGGATGAGACACCTCACCTTCTGAGCAATCTGACAAGGAGTAGCAGTGGGCAGATGTCTAAATCCCTTGACTAGAGATGAAAGGAGAACATTTTTTTATTCTTCCACATCAGGACAAACCCAATCAAGTTACGCACGTATTGACTCCATGCATCTTCAGGAAGACTGCAATAACTAATGTTGAAAGGAACAGGAGTTCCTCTGAAGGCAATCCCAGTAATGGTAGAAAAGCTTATAGGAGAAATAGTCAACTCCTCTATGCAAGTGTGAAAAGTTTGGGTGGTGTCCATCCACCTCTCAATCAAAGCAAATAGAGAATAATGGTCAGATCAGCCCCAAACTATTGAAAGTGAGCGATGAATTGTCTAAAACCTGAGGCCCATATCAGCTATGCCACATTCACTAGTAGTCCGTGAAATAATTCTCGAGCTATGTGAAAACAGCCTGTGAATTTTATCGGTCACTGGATGAAATTCAAGAATTAAAAAAAAACTTTTTTAGTTGACAAAATGGAATGCCAATCAGCATTACACAATGCTACATAATGTCAATTGACATTACATAATGTTGTTTGGCATTCCCAATGTTGATTGGCATTATATAATGTCAATCAACATTGGGTAATGCCGATCAAAAATTTGGACTTCTGATCGGGATTCCAGATATTCGATCAGACATATACAAACTTGAGCTAAAATTTTTATATTTTCAGGGTTTAATTTTAAATTTTCATGCATTTTTTACCAGTTTCTAAATATAATTTGAATAATGTGAATACTAATCTGCATTCTAAAATTGATTCTAATTACTAACTTTATAAATAATTTTTTGCAAAAATAAATAGAAATGAGGAAATATTACCTCATTATCGACATTTGTACACCTATGGAGACGTAGGTAAGTCAGAGGGAGGATGGTGGAGCCTTCTCGAAGTCCAAGACTATTTTGAGGAAAATGGGGAGACAGAATAATCGAATCTGCTAGAATTTTGCTCCCCTATGTGTTGTGTATCACTAGGCAGCCATAAGATCTGACAAATTGCTAATTAGACATCAAATTATCAAGTAATCAAAGAAAAAAAATCAATGCAAAGAGAAAATGAAAGGAAAAAAATGAAAATGAAATGAGAAATGGAATGTGACATGCAAAAGTGAAGTATATAGGACAAAAAATATCTATTTTGATCCACCAAAACTTACTTGCATTCAAGTCCAAATTTCTTCCTTACAATTTAGTTCATTCATGATTAACTCATGAAATTCATATCATTAATTGATAATTCACAGAATTATTAATTACATAATTAGTTTGTATTAAAATTCTAAATCCTTTGTCAAAGTATAGAATACAAAATATAATTACAGAATTTAATTTTTTCATTTTACATGCATCATCATTTTTGTCAAGGATTTTAAATTTGTTTTGTTATGTGCTACTCAGTAGTTGTAATAGAAATTTCAAATTATTTCGTTATGCACTGCCCATTAGTCATAACATGAATTTCAAATTTAATATGTTATATACTACAAAGTAGTTATAACATGAATTTTTCAATCTTTTGATCTACTAGACACTACATAGTAATTATGGTATCATTGCTAGACGTTCCACAGGAACTATAACATGTTTTTAAAAATAAAAATCATAAATCGCTAAATGTCCCATAGGGAATATAGCAAGAATTATTACATATATTTCATTAAACGTCTCACATGGAATATAACAAAATCCATTGTCACTAAATGTCCTAAAGGGAATATAGTGCAATTCACCAGACACTACACAGTAGTTATGGTATTATTGCTAGACGTTCCATAAGAGCTATAACATGTTCTTAAATCATGAAACACTAAATGTCCTATAGGTAATATAGTAAAACTCATTTACATATGTCTTACTAGACATTTTACAGGAAATATAGTGAAGCATGCTAAACCTAGCATCTTGCTTAAAAATTACACGGAAATTTAAGCATCAATCCATCAATTAGGATAAAATTAAGTACCCTAATTCTTTCCTTCGAAATTATGTGCTTATATTGTTTTACCATAATTTGTCAAGCAAATAGTGATAAAGGAGGGCAACTGTAAGCATCCAATTTCAGGATATAATTATGCATAAATGTGATGAAAGCCTTTATGATGACCAATTAATCAAAAATTGACCTCTAGTGTTAAGTTTCGCGATTTCAAGGACTAAATTACAACATTTTTGGGTTTAACTGTAAAAAATTAAATTTTGTAGGAGCATATTTAAAAATGTGCGTATTGCTGATCGATATTATGTAATGTCGATCAGCATTATGTAATGCTAATTGGCATTACACAATGCCAATGGCATTACGCAATGCTGAGATGCTAAAATTTCAATAAAAAAATTATTTTTCTCAATTTTTCATTATGATTGATCCAAATTTAATTTATTTTTAATAAATAAATTAATTTTGGTATTTATTTGTAGGGATTTTGCGTCCAAAATGCATTTCTTACGTGTATAATTTTTAGAAATTAAAATCCTTATCCTAGCTTTGTCTTCAAATGGGAGGGAGGGAGGATCAGAGCTGCCTCTCCTATGATCACGTAAGTTGGTTAGTTTAGGAATGAGATATAAAAAGAAAGATTGGCAGAGAAGAGAGGGGCCCAAATATGGACTGTGTAAAAGAGAGAGAGAAAAACTAAATTAGCTACTGCAAAAAAAAAGGGGGTTGATTGAAAAACACAAAGGGAAAGAAAAGTCCTAACCTTCTACTGTAGGTTTCAAAAATCCTTTTCAAAGCCAAAAAAAATACGTTCTTTTCAAAGTCTAGAAATCAAGAAAATGCAGAGTCAATTTTCTTAAGATGGTGAAGTCTTATTCTGAGAGGCATTCAAACAGCATCTGCATAGCATTACTCTTCTACTCCTTTCTTTTTATTAATTATTTCTTTTATATCATTTTATTATTTTATTATTTCTGTTTTTTTGTTTAATTTTCATTATTTTGTTTTCTTTGTTCATTAATTCTAATCTTATTTTCTTTTTTTTTAATTCTTTGTATTTCATGTTTCTGGCAATAAATACATGATTGAACCAAGGAAAACCATGGAGAATCCATGAATAAAAACCAAAAGTCAAAGATCATGATTTAATTTTTATCTTGCTCTATTTAGTTTATTTTATTATTTTTTTTAGATTTGAATTTGTTTAATTTATTTTCTCAAAGGTTGTATGTAATATCCCGTGTTTTTAAATATTTTAATACTACATCGGGATATGTAGTGTTAATAATTCTATTATATAATATTGATATTTCATGAGCTTTTATTTAATTAAATTGAATTTTAATTATTTATTATTATTTTGAGTACTTTACGTAAAATTTTTCCAGGACTTGCATTTTCGGGGAAATTTTCACGTAAATAATTTACTATTAATTATTTTAAATAGATTTACGGACTTGCATGAGCTCATACATATTTTTAAAATACTAAACACCATATATATGTGTACTTATTTATCTAATTAGGGTTTAATTAATATTACCCTAATATTTTATTATTTATTTATTAGTTTTATTGTTATTTAATTAGTTTTATTTATTATTAAATTTTAAAATATTAAATTATATGTGTGTGGTGTATATTTAATGTGTGTAATTTAATATTATTTTATTATATAGTGTAAAGTATATATATATATACATATAATAAGTCAAAAAAATCAAATTTTGGAAAATTACAATTCTGCCCCCGACTTCCTCCTTCTTCCCCGATTGCCTCCATCACCGTTCCACTGCCTGTAACACCAATTTCTTGCCGTTGGTGTGCCGTCCAACATGGCACCACCTTCCTCAGCCTTCCTCACCACCTGTTGCAGCCGTTTCCGGCGTCTAGAGGTCGATTTTGGCCGGAGAAGCCGAAAGTAGGAGCACCGTCGTTCACGACGTTTTCGGCCACCATTTTTGACACTGCCAGTCTCTTTCTTCTCCTTGAGCTCCGGTGAGTGTGATTCCAAGCTTTGTTTCACTTAAAATGGTCTTGATTTGCTTAGGTTTTGAATTTTCGATTTCGGCCTTATTATTGAATTTTTTGGGCTTCAATTTGATTGATTCATGAAAAAATCCTTTACAAATGTTGTTCCCCTTAGCTTAATCTACATTTATGAATTTTTGTGGAATTTTTGGGAATTATTTTGAATTTTGGGTATTTTTGAATATTTTAATATTATTTTCTAATTTTTGGAAATTAATTAATTAAATTATAAAATTGTGTTTTATGATAATTATAGGTGTTGAAATGAATTATAGAAATTTATTTGTAATTCTTATGAATTTCTATGTATTTATTTTGAATTTAATTAGTTTATGGAATTTTTGAAAAATAGGGTTAATTGTGTTTTTAATTGAAATTAATTGGTTAATTGAGTTTAATTATTGATATTATTGATAAATATGTTGAGAAAATTAATTTTGGATAATTATACTATTTTTGGTGAATTTTTGAAGTAATTATAGTATATTTATATATATAGGGGTATTTTAGTAATTTTACACAAAATTGGCTAAAAAATGTAATTTAATTTTTTTTAATAGTTATTTAAGGTATAAAAATGATTTCTACAAATTATTTAGTATTTTTAACTAATTAAAACTATTTTTCGTGAATTATTTTCAATTATATATATAATATACGATTTTACTAATAAAATGAGTTTTTATCGATTTTTACTGTTTTTAAAGGTTAATTATGTAATTTCTACCTATAAAATGAATTTCTATGTTATAAGGGTATTTTTGGTATTTCTGTAATTGTTCCGTGAATTGTGGACCCTGGTCGGTAGACTGTAGTTTGGAGTCCGACCGAGGGGTTGTGGATGAGTTGTTGAGCTTATTTTTAAAAGTGTGTTTCTTTGCAGGGTCGGCTCTACTCTTTGAGTAGAGAGATGTCCGTTTTACAAGGGAGGTTCTGTCGAATTTTTGGTAGAATTCTCGTAAAACGTGATGTCCGGTCGAACCCTAATTATGTTTCTGTGTCTAATATTCTAGATCAAATTTCTAGGATTTTTCATTAGGTTTATTCTGATGTCTGTTATTTATTGTTTATTTAGTTGCGCCGAGACCGAAGCCTAGTGGACCAGGCCTGTCGGACCCATCTCGAGGAGCGCACTAAGTGTGAGTTACTATTTTATATATATATACTTTAGGATGCATGATTTTAGAAATATATGTTTTATTTTGATTAAATATGCATAAATAATGTGATTAGTATTTAAGTATATCTTTAGTTTATTTTTGGTTTATTTTTGGTATTTATTAAATTATATGCATGTTTTATTAATAAATTATATTTAAAATGTTTTTAAATATATTTCTAGCTTAATTTGTAATTTGATTGGATTTATTTGACGTATATATACTCAAAATATACCTGATTTACTTTTAGTATATTTCCAGTATATATATGGTTTATATTGTTATTTTATTTAAATTCATGCATCATTTAATTGTGAATGAATGTTTTATATTTATTATTGAAGGATATCAATAGAACATGCTACCTAGTGGGCAGCACTAGGACCGAGTACGTACCGGTGCGCTTATAGCATTTAGGCTATATTACTAACTAGTTTGAGGATTTTGATTTGAATTGATTTATCTGATGTGTGAGATGTGATTTGGATGTGATTGCTGGAGCTCGGTTGACCAAGTGTCTCGGGGCTAATCACACTGACAGTCAGACTGCTGGAGCTCGGTTGACTTAGTGTCTCAAGGCCAGTCTACTGTCTAAATGGAATAAGTGAATATTTTGGAATAAGTGAGCTTGTATGGCTAGAGTGTTGTCTAACACTGTTTGAGGTTGTGATATTATAGGATTCTATTTGATCCTTCATAAACGATGATTTTCAGTAAAATATATATTAAATGATTTTTCAGCATCTGTGTGTATTTGTCTGTATATATACATATTAGATATATACTGTTGATTATATGCATTGTCATTTAGTATACATGTATATATATTACAGTAATTCACTCAGTGAGGTCTGACTCCCCTCCGTTGACTATTTTTTTTCAGGAGAGTCATCTTCATCAGACCTCAGTAGCAGGCCTGTACGCCGAATTTCTTCCGCTCTGGCTTCTTTATGTAAATTGCTCACTTGAGTTTTATTTTTATAATCTAGACACTGCAGTAGTCATTAAATATTTAAAGAGATGTTGTATAATATTTGAACTGAAACTTGTATTATCGGATTTATTTATATATATGAGATATGGATTTGATTTAAATCCCGTGGTGGATTATTATTTTTATATTTATGATTTTATTCCGCTACATAATATTTTACTTAAATGTGTTGTTATTATTTCTATTGCATGTTTTATTTTATTTTTAGCTTGCTACGGGTTCCGGATTCGAAAGAATTCCCGTTTCCTAGCGCCAGTCATGGCCCCTGTTTTGGGTCATGACATTGTAATTTTATTTTTATTTTCTTTATTATTTTGGTAGATTTTGTAATATCCCCGATAGTGGGAATAATAAAAAGTCTAGCTTTATTTTGTTCTTAAAAAAATTAATTACTAAATTAGGTTCAATTTGGTAAACCCTAATTAAAATCAATGGAGGCAATAAATTAATTTAGGTTGCATGTTAATTAAAATTAGGGTTTTTTAGAAGAAATAATTTAATTGCATGTTTGGTTTTTTTTGTTTAATTGTTTTGATTTTGTATGTTTTTGGGCTTGTTTGTTGATTTTTGTGTGTTTTAGGCCCCAAGCCCATGTTAGGCTCTAACTCATTTAATAAATAGGCTTTTAATTGAATTTTTAGGTTTAATTAATTTTAAAATCAATTTAGGCCCATTTAGGTTAATTTAGACTTAGGCCCATTTTTAATTAATAAACTTAACCTAGATCTAGCTCACCTTATCAATCCCATTTCTTTCAAAACAAATAGACTTAGACCCTTTTTAAAAAAAATACGATTAGGCCCATTAATTAAATCCTTTCTTTAAAATTTATAGACTATAGGCTCATTTCTTTAATTAAATTAAAATGAATAGACTTAAACTCATTTTTTAACATGTAGGACCATCTTTAGTCCATTTCACTTGTAAATAAAATGTAGAATTAGCTAAACTTTAAAATTAACATAGTTTAAACCTAGGGATGATATGCTTTGTATGCATTTTTTACATGCAGTTTTATAACTAGTTTGCTTTAGGGCTAGATGGATGTTTAATTGGGATTTAATAAAAATGTGTGTAAATAGAGAATAAGATAGTAATTCATAAAGTAATTTTAAATAAACACAAGACTGAAAGAAGTTAGTATTCCATTCTCAAAATTTCTGGTTGTTGTGCTAGCTTTCTTTTAAAGAATCGAGTACCATCAAAATGATTTGTCCCAGTTATTACCTTGGATGGTGACTCCTTATCTCCATGCTATATATTTGTGACATAGTAGTGTGTTCTCTAGGGTCCTAAGCCCAAACAATGATGCAGTTGCTAAAACTTTGGACGCGTGCTAAACCCCAACGTCTACACTGATGCCTTAAATAACAATATAAAGTTGATTGACATGTCAAGGTTTCTCACATCAATAAAGAGGCTAATGGTTATGCAGATTGGTTAGCACCATTACATGAAATTGGTGAAAGTGCATGTAAGTCCACCCTAAGGCATGTCATGGATTTTGCTGGTGTGGCTATATGCATGAGATTATGTTGTGACGTGCATGTAAGTCCACCCTTTGGCATTTCATGGATTTTGCTGGTATGGACAAACGTGAAATTAAGACATGCTTGGACTCTTGTTAAAACTGACTTTGATAATTAGGCCCAATGATTGAAGTAATTTTCTAAAGAAAATAGACAAAATCTTTTATATTTAAATAACCCCCCTTCACAACTCATATATATGTCAAAGGTCCGGTGATGCTTTGCTCTCGGACACTGCCAGTGATATTGGATTAAGTGAAGTGACTGCGGTTGTGCATTCTGGTGATGATTTGCTCTCAGAATCCGGAAGTCTTGGATTTAAGTGAGTCGATTGGCTATTAGAATTGAGGACTAGGGTTCTAACTAGTTTTTATACTATAATGTTTTAAAAGCATTTAAAAAATTTATCCCTCCTTTTAAAAAATGGATTTCTTATATATATATCAAAGGATTTGAATAAAAATATAAATATGTTATATTTTCATAAAAACTTATTTTTAAAAGGAGATTTTCAAACCGCATTCATTTCTTTTATTAGCTTACTCAGTAAAATCTGACTCCCCTCAACTTTTTATTTTTTCAGGAGTTTGGGAGTTTTTTGTTAGACCTATTTCCCTATGCCGAGTAGCTTCCTCACCGGCTATTTTATGTAGGTTTATATAGTTTGTATTTGTAATAGTATTCTTGTACCGTGGTAAAGAAATTATATAACAGCATACTTGAATTTGAATATTATGTAATTGAGATTTATGCACTAAGATATTATTTTGTATAACTGATTATTACTATATTATGCATGATGATGGTATGGTTTATTTAAATTGAGAAAAATCAGTTTGATAATGTGCATCATTATTTAATTATTGCATTGTAAAGTTTTAAAGGTGAAATATTTCGCATTTTTCTTTTAAGGCTTACTACAGGTTTTGGTAACTTTAAGTTTTCTCATTCCTTAGTGCAAGTCACGTGCCCCCTGGGTTCGAGTCATGACAAAAACGATACCAAATTAAAATAAAAAAATATCAAAAATCAAAACAAAACCAAAACAATACCAAATTATAAACACAATGTAAAATGATAGCATCCTCTTACGACTCAATAACACCAAAAAAAACTTAAAAACATATTCATTTCTTTAAAATTTTTCTATTACAATAATTACAACTCGCTTAACTCCCAAAAAAAAATGTTTGGCTTTAAGTTATAGTATATTTTTTGTATACTTTTTGTTTATTTTCAATTTCCTATACAATAACAAAGAAGACTTTAAGATATAGGCAGATATGTGCTTCCTCTTCTATTGAGAAGGACTGAAAAAATCATTTTCAACATCCTGTGAATATAAAATTAAATCAGAAATCAAAAAGTAATAAAAATAAATTATAAAAAAACTAATAACAATATATATCACATCAACACTCTTCACATTCTGTCCACCATGACCACCAAAATGAGTAGGAATAGAAATAGAATCACCACTTTCAACACTCTATTCAATAAAAAAATTACAAATAAACAAAACATATAAAAAATAAAAAAGTATTTAATAGAGCAATGCATGCTAACTTCTTTTAACAAAACCCAATAAAAAATTAATTTAATGATATTACGATATTTTTAACTATTTTATTTATACCATTATATAATTTTTATTTATTTTAGTCATTGGAATTTAAAAAATTAACATTTAGAAAATAATAGTAAATTTATTAAAAAAGAGAAAATAAAAATAAAAAAGGGTATAAAGAAATAAAAATAAACAAGAGATTGTATTTCAGCATACAATGTCAAAAAAATTATGAGATAAAATTCCAAAAGAATATATTAGCTTATGCTCCACTAGTATAAAAAGATAAAAAAAAAAAAATAAGGGAAAATGAGAAAATAAAAATTTTGAAAAAAAAAATGAAAAGGAAAAAAAGAGAAATAGAGAGTAATAAAGAGAAAAAAATAAAAATAAAAAAGAAATGGAGGAAAGAATAAAATAAAAAAAATTAATAAGGAAAAAAGAGAAATAAAAAAAAGGAAGGAGGAAAGGATAAATATGAAAAAACAAAAAAATAAATAAAGAAAAAATAAAATTTCAAAAAAATAGAAAAATAAATAAAGAAGGGAAAAATAAAATTTAAAAAAAAAAAGAGAAAAATGAATAAAAAAGGAAAAAATAAAGAGAATAAAAATAAAAAGAAAAGAAAAATAAAGTAAAAGGAAAAATGGTGTATATCTATAAAAAAAAATGGATATCAGTGTAAATAAAAAGGTAAAAATAAGTAAAAAAAATGAAAACTTACAGTATTTTAGTTAAAAAATAAAAATAAAGTGCTTATTTGTGTAAAAATCTCTAAGATCAATTTATCTAAAGTTCACTCATGTGCTATTAGGTTTTAGTTCTTATCATATTAATTAAATACTTAATTTTTATTGATTTAACTTTTTAACTCATTAAAAATAAGGATTACTGTATAATGACTCCTATAACACAGTACCTTACTATGTAATTAAAGATAAAAAAAATTTGATTGGTTTTAATTATTATTTCTATATTTTTTAGTAGCCTATGAATTAAGGAGAAAAAAAATACATATAGAAATCCCTTGACATACAATTTATATCACTTGTAGCGACATCAAACATTACCTTCAATTTTTATTTGTTTATTTAGTTTTGTACTCTCTATCAGTCTATTATTACATTTTCTTGTATATATCATTTTATTTAATTAATGAAATTAAACTCTCATCAATTTTTTTCTTTTTTTATTCTAATGGCTAGTGCTTGCAGTTTTCTAGATATAATACAAAGCATATTTTTAATATATTACAATATTTTGCATGTTAAAATTCGTGAAATTCTTAGAAAGAAACACCTATAATACTCAAACATATACTTTATTAAGTATGTTATTTAATTTTTTATAATACTCGAAACACCTAGAAATGCTTAATATAATACTCGAAACACCTACAAATGCTTAATATAAGTTCTAATGAAGTCAATTTAATTTTTAGTGTAGGGGGATGTGTTGCTAAAAATAAAAAATAAGACGCAGAATTATATATGAATCCATAGAATACCCACATATTTCATGCAGGTAGGCATTTGGCATTCATATGAATGAATCAAAATCATAAATGAAATTGAGACATGCTTCGACTCTTGTTGAAACTGGCCTTGATAATTAGGCCCAATGATTGAAGTAATTTTCTAAAGAAAATAGACAGAATCTTTTATAATTGAATAACCCCCCCTTCACAACTTCTATATATGTCAAGTGCCTATGGACATGAGTCACATGACATATGAATGTGCATTCTATCTGAGTCATTTTATAAATTGTAATTATCAAATAAATTGTACCCATGAATGGATAAAATACTAAAGAAAAAGAAAAAAAAATGCACACACAATTTGTCAAGCCTGAAATTGAATTACTAATGTAGTCTTGAAAATTGAATTACTAATGTAGCCTTAAAATTGAATTAGTTATCTATAATCTTAGAGTGCCAGAAAATAGCATTGTCAGCAGTTTGCTATTTTGTACCATCAGGTTGTTCTGCTATAACAATTGATTTGGCTTCTTATTTTGGTACACTTTCTAAATTAAAGTGTTCTCTGCAATGTTAGAAGTAGCCTAAGTTTTGATAATTGCTTTCCTGCTGTGCTCGCTTGATGGGATGATATTATCAAGTGATATACAAAACACTAAACCAAGTCTGAGATAGAGGTCCGTATACAGGTTAAGCATAAATTTTGTCTATGGAAAATTGACAAATTTTTTTATATTCTAATGTCTCTTTCACAACTCATATGTCAAATGCTTACCTACATGAAATATGTAGGTATTCTATGGATTCATATATAATTCTGCGTCTTATTTTTTATTTTTAGCAACACATCCCCCTACACTAAAAATTAAATTGACTTCATTAAAACTTATATTAAGCATTTGTAAATGTTTCGCATATTATATTAAGCATTTCTAGGTGTTTCAAGTATTATAAAAAATAAAATAACATGCTCAATAAAGTATAAGTCTGAGTATTATAGGTGTTTCTTTCTAAGAATTTCAGGTATTCTAACATGCAAAATATTGTAAAATATTAAAAATATGTTATGTATTATATCTAGAAAACTGCAAGCACTAGCCATTGGAATAAAAAAAGAAAAAAACTGATAAGAATTTAATTTCATTAATTAAATAAAATTATATATATAAGAAAATGTAATAATAAACTGAGAAAATACAAAACTAAATAAAAAAATAAAAATTAAAGATAATGCTAGATGTCGCTACAAATGATTCGAATAGTATATAAAGGGATTTGTATCTAAGGTTCACTCATATAATAATTAAAAATTGAGTATTTAATTATTATATGAGTGAACCTTAGATGGATTGATTTTAGAGATTTTTACATAAATAAACATCTTTTTTTTAATTTTATTAACTAAAATATCCCAAGTTTTTATTTTTTTTACCTATTTTAACCTTTTCATTTACATTGGTGTCTATTTTATTTTCAAATATGTACCCTTCTTCCTTTTCTTTTTATTTTTTTTGTTGTTTTTATTTTTATTCTTTTTAGTTTTTTCCTTCTTTATTCATTTTTCTTTTTTTAATTTTATTTTTTCCTTCTTTATTTATTTTTCTCTTTTTTTGAAATTTTATTTTTTTTCCTTATTTATTTTTTTTATATTTATTCTTTACTCATTCCTTTTTTTATTTTTATTTCTCTTTTTTCCTTATTATATTTTTATTTTTATTCTTTCCTCCTTCATTTCTTTTTTATTTTTATTTTCTCTTTATTACTTTTTATTTCTCTTTGTTTCCTTTTCATTTTTTTTTTAAATTTTTATTTTCTCATTTTCCCTTTTTTTTTCATCTTTTTATGTTAGTGGAGCATAAGCCAATGTATTTTTTTGAAATTTTATCTCATAAATGTTTTGACATTTTATGTTGAATACAATCTCTGTTTATTTTTATTTCTTTATTCCTTTTTTTTATTTTTATTTTCTCTTTTTTAATAAATTACTATTATTTTCTAAATGTTAATTTTTTAAATTGCAATAACCAAAATAAATACAAATTATATAATATTATAAATAAAATAGTTAAAAATCTCATAGTATTAAATTAATTTTTTATTGGGTTTTGTTAAAAGAGGTTAGCATGCATTGCTCTATGAAATACTTTTTTATTTTTTATATGTTTTGTTTATTTGTAATTTTTTTATTGAATTGGGTGTTGAAAGTAGTCATTCTATTTCTATTCCTACTCATTCTGGTGGTCGTGGTTGACAGAATGTGAAGGGTGTTGATATGGTATATATTGTTATTAGTTTTTTGTAATTTATTTATTTTTATTACTTTTTGATTTCTGATTTAATTTTATATTCGTAGGATGCTGAATATGACTTTTTCAATCCTCCTCAATAGAAGAGAGAGCACAAACCTGCCTATATCTTAAAGTTTCTTTTTTTTATTGTATAGAAAACTGAAAATAAGCCAAAAGTATACAAAAATATACCATAACTTAAATCCAAACATTTTTTTTTTTAGAGTTAAGCGAGTTGTAATTATTATAATTGAAAAATTTTAAAGAAATGAATATTTTTTTAAAATTTTTTGGTGTTGTTGAGTCGTAAGAGGATGCTATCATTTTATGTTGTGTTTATAATTTGGTATCATTTTAGTATTGTTTTATTTTTGATACTTTTTTGTTTTATTAATGGCAACATAGGTGTATCATAGAGTTTTTTTTATATATTTTTTGTATTTATGCAATCTTTATTTTATATCCAAATATTCGATAATTGAAGTAGAGTTATTATTTTGATTTTCTTTGAATCTATTTTTGGTTTTCCGACACATTTTTGTATCCCTTTGGTTTATTTTTAGTTTCTGATTCATTTTTTTTATCCTTTTAGTTTATTTTTGGTTTCTGATATTTTTTTTTCAATTTAGAATACTTTATGTTTATTTTATGTTTTTGATACATTTTCATGAAAAAGTGAAAAAAAAAAAATCTAGCATACATTGCTAAAAACTTAAATTATTTTGGATTATTTACTTTAGTTTGTGAGATTGGTATATATATATATATATATATATATATATATATATATATATATATATATATATATATATATATATACTAGATTATGTATATACTAAAGTATTTGTATTAGTAACGTAATGTAGTTAAATGTCTAGCCCATTTAAAACAGTAAATTAAGGTTGAAATTGGGGTTTGATCTCTCAATTCTCTCTACCATTCATTGCTATAAGCTTAGTCATTTAGACTAGTTGTTAAAAAAACATAATATAGGTAAGTGATTTATTATATCTATAATATGACCTATTATCAAATAATATTTTCTTAATAAAATAAAATAATTTTTTACTTTAGCACTTAAATCTCATTATTAGTTAGAGAGATAAAATTTAAATGACAATAGATAATAATTCAGCTACTACACAACCGAATTACAAGTCACCGAACTTTTGCTTCTGGTTTAGGTTATAACAATAACAATCCTCTCTACTAACAAATTATAATAATGATAACAATCCACTACTATTATATGTTTATTTAATTACTTCATTATATATAAAAAAAAAAAATTGTGATTATGTATGCTCTTCTCTTGGCGTGAGGCAATGTTTCAATCATGGGAAGTATTTGGGTCTCCCATCGATTATTGGCAGAAATAAGCAAGAGGTGCTCTCCTATGTGAAAGAAAAATCTTGGAAAAGATTGCAAGGCTGGCGGTTCAAAGTTTTTGTCGCGCTGGTAAGGAGCTATTGTTGCGTTCGATGGTGCAAGCCTTACCAAGTTATATGATGTATGTTTTCTTGTTACCCTTGTCCCTTTATGAAGAACTTGAGTGGATGATGAATAGTTTTTGGTGGGGAAAAATGGGTAATCAGAATAGAGGTATTAGGTGGCAAAGCTGGGATCGGTTGTGTAGAGCTAAGAGTGAAGGTGGTCTTGCTTTTAGAAAGTTACACGACTTCAATTTGGCTATGGTAGCAAAATAAGGTTGGAGATTGTTGTTTAGACCTTATTCATTAGCTTCCCGGTTATGAAGGCTCGGTACTTCCCAAAAAATTCTTTCTTTGAAGCCAATATGGGTCAGAATCCATCATTTACTTGGCGTAGTATAATGGCCACTCAGATGATGTTGAAAGAGAAGGCTAGAATTCAGGTGGGACAGGGAAGTGAGGTGAAGGTATGGAATCATCCTTGGTTGTTGGATCAGGATAGCACGTATATTGAGTCTTGTCCACCACAAGGCTTAGAGAATGCTATCGTCGATTCTCTGAGGTATCCAGATGGTTCGACTTGGGATATTGATTTGCTTAGGGACATTTTTACAAAGAGAGATGTGAATAATATCTTAGCAGTTCCTGTTAGTTCTATTTCTCAAGAGGATAATTGGTACTAGTATGGTGATAAATCTGGTGAGTACACAGTTAAAAGTGGATACAAATTTATTAGAAATTCAAGGACTAGTAATGAGTCTGTCAGTTCTTTTAATTGGCGAAGCTGCTGGGCTTTGAATATTCATCCTAAGGTTAAGAATTTGTTGTGGAGAGCACTCTCGTGCTGTCTTCCAACTATACAGACTCTGAGTTGGAAGAAAGTTGCGGTTGAAAATTTATGTTCGATGTGTTGTTTAGTTGAAGAGTCTGAGTTTCACAGTTTGGTAAGTTACTCAGCTGCTAGAGGTATTTGGGTTTTATCGGATTTTGGAGATTTGGCAGGTCAGGCAGAGGATTTTTGGGGATGGTGGATGTTTCTTGTTAATCAATTTACAGGTTCAAAGCTAAGCCTGATAGCTACTGTTCTATAGTATGTTTGGAGGAATAAGAATGATAAGGTATGGCGTAATTCTTCTTACCCAGCTGTCTACTTGTTGCGAGAAGTGAAACTTTTTCAGGAGCTATGGCAGAAGATGATGGAAGATAAAAAAAAAAAATCATTCTTTTCCAAATGCTGTTGACCAGACTAAATGGTGTCGCACTGATTCAGGGTCATTAAGTGCAACGTAGATGCTAGTGTCAACTTGGGAGCAGCTCGTATTGGGATAGACAGCATTGTAAGAGATTCTGAGGGCAAGTTTCAGATGGCGCTGCACGACTGCAAACTAGGCCTATCTGATCCTCTCCTTACTGAGGATATACTGCTAAATAAAACCTTGAGTTGCTTGGTAAGAAAAGTAGTGACTCCAGTTGTCATTAAATGAGATTGTTTGACTCTGGTACAAGTTATCTCTTAGAAACAATTTGATTCTTCTCCAGTTAGTCTTATTATTCAGGAATGCAAGTCTTTAATACATCAACTGCATAATAGCCATTTGTTCTTTGTGAAGCGATTAGCGAATCAGCTGCTCACTCTATAGCTAGAGTAGCTTCTTCTATGTCTGGTCAAGGGGAGTGGTTGTTTTCACCTCCCTCTTTTCTCTTTGATGTTCTTCATTTTGATCTTATTTAATGAATTTTCAGTTTATTTCAAAAAAAAAAAATCCACTGCTATAACAATAACCAATAAAATAACCACCACCCACAAGACAAGCTTATCTATCTTTGCTTAAATCCACTGCTACATGTAGTTTCAACCCACTCAAACATCATTAATTGTTCTTGATTTATCACAAGGTTGAATCTCAAACCACTCACATCATGCTGCATCCAGAATTCTCCCGCAGGTTGGGCCTTTTTTTAACAATCTAATCATGTTGCTAGCTTAACAAATCTGAACATTAGGCCCCAAGAAGAGCAAGAATAAGAATTTGAAGAGGATGTCAATTCATGAATCATTGACTCATAACGAAGGACACTAAATAAGAAGAGTAATGAAAGCTAAAAAAAAAAAAAGAAATTATAAGGAACCATGAAACCCACTGCATAGATCATTAATGAACACACAAAAATTTGTAGTCTTTAGGCATTGCCACTCAAATTTGGATGACATTCTTTCATACAATTATAATAAGCTTTATTGATCTGGTCTTGGGTAGCATCTGGATGTTGTTAAAACTATTTTATTAAGAGACAGAAATAAGAAGACAAACTTCAATTGGGTTTGATACCATATTACAGTAAATGAAAAATTCCCAGACTAAAAATAGTATAGTAGTCATCGGTGATCGATGAATCATTATTAGTTGCAACTTTGAATAAATTTTCCATGTTTTTGGATGATGAGAAAAAGAAGACCCAATTGCAGCAGTGGAAGAGCTGTTTCATAGTTGGTAATTTGCACGGGAAAAAAAGAAAGGGTTGAGTAAACAAGAAGTAAAAAAAAAACGAAGAAGAAACAAAGAAGAAGAAGACGGAAAGAAGAAACAAAGTTTTTTTTCCCGTTTAACAAAAAAAAAAAAAAAAAGTGCAATGGTGAAATTAGTTCACCATTTTGGGATAAGTAGGTAATTTAAAAAAAGTTGAAATATTTTAATAGTGAAGGTGAATTTTTTAGACATTTTAGTAAAGATTCTTTCATTTTATTGATTTGATTTTCCAACCTATCAAAACAGGATATTATAAATTTCCAGTGTTATAGCACATGCAGAGCATTCTCCAAAAATCAACAAAAATGATGGATGTGGAGGCGTTCTAGGAAGGGAGCTAGGGAGCGTTAAGAGACGAATCTTTAACAAATCAAGCGAAATTAGGTACTCTGTTCTCTATGTTATCCCTATTATATTCTTTGAGCATCTAGTTTCTGTTCTTAGTTAGGGTTTACATTGTTCAAGATTTTTAGTCTATGCTAAATTTATTATCTTGTTGTGCTACATATATAAATAGGTCAAGATCATCGATACAAACACAATAACAAACAAAAGCCACCAGAATTTGATCACTATAAAATAGATGGTTTGTTTGAGATATTTGTTTAATTTGGATTTTCTATTTTTTTAGTTTACTCTATTGCAAATATTACACATCGATATTACACATACAGCAGCAATATTATAATAATTTACACTATTAATTTATTATAATTAACACTAATCCAAATTATCAATTTCATTGGTTGTTCTATTTTGGCACTACTGCAAATAAAGTGCCATAATTTAATTAATTAATTTTTTTAACAAAATCGCCGCACAGAACTTTATATCTCATAGCTGCGACTACTTCTTATCATGGCTGTTTTTTAACCTTGCTTGCGCAGGACGACCTTGAGGATTCCTTTGTGGATCCAAACCATGCTATAGGGCTGTTGCTCTAGATTGCTTACTTTGTACGCAGTGTGGCATCTGTTACTTGGGCGCTTAGTCTTGGTCGACATTTACCCTACCGTGTGATGGGACGTATTGAAAGATCAACTCTTGATGGGGTTGCTGTATTGCTTGCCTTCCTACTGCGAAAGTTTCTACAATTCAATATCTTGTATATGTCTGGATTGGTTGTCATCACCTTCAGGTTTCATTCTCAACGGGTGCTTTATCAACCCTTTTTCGATTTTGGTGTGCGGGATGCATTTTTGGAAGCTATAATGGAGTGTCTCGTTTATTTATTGGCAAGCGGTAGGTACTTTATCCTCAACTATAGTCAATGGTTGGTCAATTCATAAAGCAAAATGAATTAACCCAAAGATAAATTTATAATCTCCGTCTTTGTTGTAATCATCTCTAAGTAACAATCCAACAGATGAATGCTTCTTATATTATTATTTTTCTCAACCTACCAACAAATTCCACACACCAAAAACAATTCAATTGAATCATTTCCAAAAAAAAAAAAACAATTTAATTGATTAACCCACAAAAATAAGCATACAAAATTATTTATTCGTCTCCATGTTCAAATCATAATGTATAACAAAGTAGCAGCTAAAGTAACAAAAACAGAGAAACAAAAAGGCTGGCTGGTAAGAGAAGCCATGGAAGCTGAGGCAAGTGAGGTTACGATGAGCCTGACTTAAGGGTACAGTTCCGACCTCTGTTGTAGTCTTTACCTTCATGCCTTGGTCACAGTGGCCTAAAGTGCCACAAGCAAAGTAACGTGTTCAGTTCTACATTATTGTCAGTGTTCAAGGAGTTTAGTGCACATTCAAGATCACAATTCTTGTATGCATTCTCTCTAGCAAGTTCAAGAACCTGTGAAATCCTGAACCGTACTTGAAAACTGTTCATCAGAAAGTATATAAATATTATATTGAAAGAACAGAAAAACATTGGCCTAGCACCAATGCAAAGAAAAACAGCAATACAGCTACTTAAAATAATGAAAATTTTTTGCAATTGTTTCAAGGGAAAATTAATGTTGCTAGAGAAATTAGCAACGGCAAACAATATTAATCATTAATCATGACGGAAATAAAATCGCACATATATAGCAACAGAAATAATTGCAAAATTTACAATAAAAATTTATGACACCTTTTCCTTGTAAAAAAATCGTTCGTTATTTGCTCAAACATACAATTGATTATTCATTATTTAACAGGAAACTAATTCTTTATCATTCAGCATGAACCAAGTAACATTTTTTTATTCACTTAAATGCATAAAGAAATATTGAAGGATCAAGCAGACCATTCAAGCAGATAGCAACATCGTAAAAATAAAAAGGAAACAATCTTTACTCTTGCTGAGCCCAGAAAAAAAAAATTTGAACATTTAAAAAGAATCAAAGCATAAACAAATGTCAATATCACAAAAATAAAAAATAAAAACATTCTTCATTCTTGTTGAGCTAAAGAAAAATATCAGACAACAATTTTTTTTTTTTTAAATTCAGTTTTTTTCACGATCAATTAGCTCAAAAATACAAAAAGCATCGACAATTTTAGATAGAAAATAATTACACGATATCACTTCCCTCAGTATAGTCATGATTCTCATGTAGCTATTTCCTGAACAAAATCTACCATTAATAGCTAATTAATCCAATTAACATCACATTTAAAAATATGCATAACTAATTTTTTTAATTTCTTGAGTAAGCAAAGAGGATTGATATAGAAAAGAAAAGATAAACCCTTTAGAAAATAAAAATAAAAACTTACATTGCATGAATTATTAATAGACAACTTGATGCAAATTTAATATGCAAAAAACAAAATTAAATTGCATTTTGAGCACATATCGCTTACACAACTCATCAAATTTAAAGCAAACACAGCATTTTATTTAACTAAACCATAGTAGCTGAAAGAAAGCAATATGAAGCCCAGGGAAAATTTATATTATGTATCTGACTAAACGTATTTCAATTAATTTTAGGCACAACTCCAATAAAATTAATTTTATCCCCATCAAAGGAAAAAGGCAAAAAAAACTTGTTCGCTTGTAATGTGGTTGAATCTACAGATCAACATCTACTCACCAGAAATAATTTAAACACAATGGGATGTAGCCTAACCAATTAAAATTGTCATTGGCTATAAGATATAAAAAATATAATGCTAAGTTTATTAATAGACATAAAATTGAAATAAAAATCTAAAATCAGTGATAATCCTTGCTCATTTAACATAAATGACCCTATTCATAAATTTGTCATTAAATTTGGCAAACAACAATTTTGGATTGTGAAACCTTTAAAAACAACACAAATCTAATCACATAAACACAAGTCAACAAAGATTTCCTATATAAAAAAAAAATGAAATTAAAAGGCTTTCTCAAGAAATCCATTGAATTCTGCTTTTTTTTTTTTAAACAACATAATATATCCTTAAATGAAAAATTACATAGCTCCTTTTCGGCATAACAAAATTTTTTGTCCCTTTTCAGGCCTCAACTCGAAAATTCAATTTAAACACTGTCATATTAATAGTTCGGTAAATTAAACTCACAAAGACCCAAGAAATTTCAGATTCTCCAACCTAGCAAGGATGGTACCTGAAATGTTGTTCCCAGCTAAATCCAGTTTAGCAAGGCTCATTAAGTCACCACACCCAGCAAGAATAGTTCCTGGAATGTTGTTTCTAAAAACAGACTTACATCAACAAAATAATTAAATTATTTTCTGCATTTATAAAACAACACAAATTTAATCAAATCAACACAAATCAACAAAGATTGCCTAACACAAAACTACAAAAAGAATAGAAATTAACAGGCTTTCTCAAGAAACCCATTGAATTCTGTTTTTTTTTTTTTAAACAACATCCTTAAATGAAAAATTACACAGGTCCTTTTCAGCATGACAAAATTTTCTATCCCTTTTCAGGCCTCAACTCGAAAATTCAATTTAAACAGTGTGTCATATTTGTAGTTTGGTAAGTTGAACTGACAAAGACTCAAAAAATTTTCAGATTCCCCAACCTAGCAAGGTTGGTACCTGAAATCTTGTTCCAGCTAAATCCAATTTAGCAAGGCTCATCAAGTCACCACACCCAGCAGGAATAGTTCCTGAAATGTTGTTTCTACAAACAGGCCTACATCAACAAAATAATTAAATTATTTTCTGCACTTTTAAATCCTCCCACATACACTATGAAAAAAACAACAAATGGTCATTTAATTTAGTAACTCAATCAAAGCATAATATATATATATATATATATATATATATATATATATATATATATATATCAATCATGTTTAATTTTTAATACATTCACTTAGTTTTTGAGAATCTTTTAGTGTTATATAAAATAATTAATATATAATTAGTATGTAATTTGTAAGTTTGGGTACATAGTATTACTTTTATTTTTAGAGTAATTATAGCATACAATTATTATTGTATACTTCAGAAAACTATTAAATAATCTTAATTTTAGAAAAAAAAAAAATTATATATAACTAAATTAATTTTTCCTAATTCTCAAAATGTCATTAAGTTGGTGCATATTTTTTTAGTGCAGGAAATAAGGATAACATTTAGCAAACATATATGTTAATTAATTTACTATTGTTTGGCTGTGACATTTCTAACTAAATTTTCAAACAAATTTCAATTTGTAAATTTCCTAAAAAAAATTACATATGAATTATTAAACAATATGGTAGGAACATACCATGGGTATTGAAGTGTAAGAAAAGAGCAGCTAAGAAACATATTGGTGGGTTGAAAATAGAAAAAAAAAATAACAATTAGAGACATAATTATTTGTGCATATATATTAGTAGATATGCAATGAACAAAGTCAAAAGTATAGCATGAATAGGATTCAAGATAATATTAAAATAACAAAAGTTAAGATGTTTGAAGCTGTCAACCTTATTCCAGCAACAAACTTGAAATCCTCTTCCAATAACCTATTAATGTACATTTGAAAATCAAATTTCATATGGCTTTAAGGTGCCAAATGTGCCTAAAATCAAACTTCATATAAAAATTTGGATTTTCATTATCTATAACTCTATAAGCAAATAATGTGAGGCATGTTCTTCATTTCTAATTTATAGACTCGAAATTAATATTTCCGTTTTTGAAGAGTTAATATAACAAAATTCTACGAAATTTGGATTGCATTACAATCTTCATTATAGTAAATGGCATATGATAAGAGAATTACCATTTCCAACCTCATTAATTCCCTATGGTTCTGAAAGCTGCAAAACATAAATGAGAATTAGATTTGATATGCAATGGCAAGGAAACAACAAAAAAGTAGTAGTAACCCATGACATGGGTATTAAAATGCACTTAAATAGTATCAGATCACAGGCATGTTCCTCAATTAATACCATCATTCAATTGAAAGATGCAAACTTTGGAAAAAAAAACATTCAGTCAAATAAACAGCAACAAATTTGAACTGAATATTTGAAAGTTCTGAATAAAGAAAAGAGCTACCCAGCAAACACAAATAAAATAACTGTAAATAAAAATAAAAATTAACACCTGCAATAAAGTTTGCCATTGTTCCACAACTCACAGCGAGATGGACCGATTAGCCAGATGGTTAAAAAAAAAAAGAACACATAATTAGCACAAAAAAATAAAGAAAAGAAAAATAAATGAAAATAAAATCTAGCCATAACCATACCTACATAAAAAATCTCCAAACAAATGATTGGGAAAAAGAACAAACACTTGTACGACAGTGTGTTCTCTATTTTCATCAACATCAAGATCAAATCAAATAAATTTTAGCTTTTTTATGCCAAATAAATCATTACAATGCATGGTCTAAAGAGATAAAATTAATTACTTCTTTGGCACACGGAGAAAAAAACCAAATAATAAATAAATCAAAGGGGCAATAAAATATGGAAACCCCCATAAGAAATCAGGGTGAAGAGAACATAAAGATTAATTTTTAAAAATTAAGGTTTCAAAAAAATAATAAAAGCAATTTTTTTTCTAAAAAATTGAGGGTACCCATCCAAAGGAGTTTTTTTAATCTCTGACAATCTAAAGAACTACTGAAAAAAATGAAAAGATTATAGAAAAGAGATCTAGAAGAAGAAGAGGATCAACGGAAGGAATGTTTCTTTACCTCCCCATCTCTTGCAAAAGAAAAGCAAAAATTTTAAGAGAAAACGAAGGGGGGAGGGAGCTAGACCTAAGAGAACCCATGGGAGAGAATCAGGTGAAGGAGATAGAATGAGTCGACTGTGTATGAGAAGAGCGTGTGAAAATTAGGGCTGCAAATTAGTGTGCAAAAGGAAGCTCGTGTGAAACAAAAGCAGTATATATATTTTAACTATTAATATATGATCTGCACCAGCATTTAAAATCCAGTTTTTTTTATTGCAATTAATGGCTTTCTCTGTTACGTTTTTCTTTACTTTCAAATAAAAGCAAGAACAGAGCAAAGCATACGATTTTTTAAAAAAAACATAATGTCAAAAAAAGGGAAAAGAAAATACGAAAAAAAGCAGGAGAAGATAACCGTAAGTCAAACCCATTATGCCGGCGACGAACGATAACTCGACATGAACCAAAGGAAGAGAAGACATACAAACGTTTTTTCAAAGAAATAGCAACTGGAGAAAAGAGAAATGAGAAAGGATGAAAGTGAGGGCGGAGGCGGTGTGTAGGTTCAGGCATCACAGTGCAGTAAATTTTATTTCAAAATGGTAAAATAAATTAAATTATAAATATTTAATTTTTTATTATTGTTATTAAATAAAAATTTAAAAAATAATAATAATATGATTTATTTATATAACAATTTTATATTAACTTAATATAATTATAATTCGTTAAAATTTATATAAATCTTTTATTTAAATAATTATATGATATTATTTTAATATTTTTAATATTAATAGTTATATTTATGTAAAAATTATTTTAATGTAATTTTTTTAAGTTCAATTAATAATTAAATGATAAATATTAATTAATTTAACTTTAACTCTTTTTTTTGAATTTTAAAAATATCTAAAAATGATAATTATATTACTTTTCTTACATTTAATATACTTT
This sequence comes from Mallotus nudiflorus, assembly GCA_947683625.1. Taxonomy (NCBI): domain Eukaryota; kingdom Viridiplantae; phylum Streptophyta; class Magnoliopsida; order Malpighiales; family Euphorbiaceae; genus Mallotus; species Mallotus nudiflorus. The sequence goes on from CANTUR010000269.1 coordinate 1,527,419, forward strand.
TTAACATATTATATGTTTTATTTTTTATTTTTTAATTTATAAAAATATCTAATTTTAAGATAAATTATATACTTTTCCTAGTTTCATAAATTTTATTAATTTTGATTTTAATTATTTACTTATTAAATTTAATCTAATAATTCTTATAAAATTATGTTATCTAATTTAATTTATATTAGATAAAATATAAGTAGACATAATTAAAATAGAAAAAATATATATTTTTAATAAAATTATCAAAAAAATTAATTAATTTAATTTTATTAGAGATAAAATAGAAATTAATATAATTAAAATAGGAAAACATACTTTCAATTAATTTAAAATTTTATGTAAATTAATTTCATTTTTATTAGAGATAAAATTGAAGTTAATTTAATTAGAATAGAAAATATATTTTCAATTAAATTATAATTATATTTTAATTAACTTAATTTATTTTTTAAAAGATTTTAATTTAATTTAAAATATAATAAAAGTTAATCTAATTAAAATATAAAATATATTTTTAATTATATTAAAATTATATTTTAATTAATTTAATTTTTATTATAGATAAAATAAAAAAAAATTTAATAAATAGTCAAAAAACCAAAAATAATATTAAAAGACACATTAACCAAAACTATTTTCAAAAACAATTTTAAGGAATTTTTTTTCAAATCTAGAGCATGACTATTCTAGAAGTTGTTTAACTCTTCTAAAAGTTGTTTTAACAACAAAACTACATATAGTTTGACTAATCATATCACCAATTTTATCCATCTTTTTTTTTTAATCAACCATTTTTTTCTACTTTTTTCTATTTTTTTCTCAATATTTTTTTACTAATTTTTTTATTTTTAAGGTACCTTTTTTATCAATATTTTTTTATGCTTAATATATTTTTTTTTAATTTTTAAGATACTTTTTTTCTTATACGCATTGGGCCAACATGTAAATTTAGAGGTTTTTTTTTTTTTCACCCTTGATGCCCAGTTTTCAATAATAGCAAAAGTTTCCATTATTTCAAAGTTAGAAACATTCATATCTCTGTTTGTTTTTTTTTTTCAGTTACAGACATTGTATCAATCAATTGACTGGTTTTGACTGACAACCAAAGGCTCTTTAATTGCTAGTTTCAATTTAGTTGACGCTTGTGCACCGATTTTTGGAGGTAAAGGTCTGTAATGACTTCTTTTATTTTTTTCTATCACGATTTAAACTTGGAAACATGATCAATGCTAGAGAATTGAAATTTTTTTGAATCCAAAATTCGTAATAAGTCTAAAAAAAATGCATGTAATAATAATATAAAAATACATCAGAATTAAAACTTTAATTAATATAAATGCAAATCTTTAGTTCATACAATATTCTGATAAAAAGTCTCAAATCAAATACAACACACTTCTATCACAATAATACTACTACCGTAGTTTCTAAAATACAACAAGAGTTCAAATATAAAATTTACATAATCTAGTCGAGGCTGAAGAAAACCAGTAAAAAGGTCTACCACTGAAGTCTAATAAAGTATAATGTCTTGAAAAAAATTATTGAGGGAGATTAAACCTCACTAAGTGAATTATTATATTATATATACATGCAACCTAAGTTCATATACAATCAAACATCAGTGTGTATATATATATATATATATATATATATATATATACAGACACGCAATTCATTCATATGTCGTAATCCACTTTTGATAATAATAATAAATGCATAAGAACTTATTTTGGTTGAAGTATCGGAGCAGAACCCTAATAGTTCGCAATCTCGATCATAAAATCTCACTGGCCTTATCGGCTTACTTAATTTCAAAATATTTCTTTTTTTTCATTTTGGACAGTAAACTAGTCCCGAGACACTAAGTCAATCGAGTTTTTGCAGTCTCACTGTCAGTGTAATTGGCCCCGAGACACAAGATCAACCAAGTTCCCGCAATCACACTACTAACTCACAGCAATTCTCATTAATCAATCAATCAATCAAATCTCACCTCAATAAATTCTCACAGTATTAACCCTAACATTCTAACGTATCGGTGCGCACACAATTTTAGTACAACCCACCAGGTAGCACGCTCTACTATTATCCTTTAAATAAATCTTATAATTATTGAAATTAATAAAATGTAAAATTCAAATGTGATAGCATCCATTTATAGAGAAATATATCAATCATATACATAAAATATATCAAATGTATACCAAAAATATACTAAATGTATATCAAAATATATATATCATATATATAATGAACATATACTACAAATATACCAAATATATATTTCATATGTAATGAAATAATTCATTATTAAATATATTATAAAAATATGGATGCTCATATTTATGCATTCTACATGCAATATATATATAAAATAACAACTCACAGTTTTGTGTTTCCCGATAAGTCTCGATCTCGACGCAACTATAGAAAATAAATAAATAATAAAAATATCATATTAATTTCTGACTTAACACTTCTAGAAACTCCAAAGAAATACTTGATCTAGGACACGAATCGATCAAAATCAGAAACTCATAATCAGCCCGATGTCATGTTTTACGAAACTTTTACCGAAAATTCTGAAAAATCTCCTCAGTAAAACGAACGTCTCTCTACTAAAAGTGGAGTCGATCCTGCAAACAAACACACTTCTAATAATACTCAACTGCATAACATCTCGGGTTGGGACCACGAACTATATAATTTTTAATCGAGAATCACAATTCACACTGATAAATAATTTAATAATAATATAATAAAAATCATTAAAATCCATAAATATCAATACTAAACCACAATACAATTTATTTAAATAAAAAAAAACATTAAATATAATTATTTTCACAACAACTAAATAAAATCTTAAATAAATTATAGTTATTAATAAAAATTCATTTTTTAAATACTTAATGTCAAATAGTGAAATTTATAAATAAATTATCTAAAATGTTTAAATATGTAATAAAAATAGTTAAAAACTCATTTAATCACAAAAATAATAAATAAAACTATTATTTGAATTTATTTTTGAAAATTATTATTAATTAGTTAAAAATAGTAATTTGTAAAAATTATTTTAATACTATTTATTATTCCAAAATTAATCAAAATATACTAATTAACAATAATTTCAATAAAACTACAAAGTTTACCAATTAATCCAAAAATTACAGAATACTAAATATTTTCCAAAAATTACTCAAAATTAGTAAAAAATATTTTTTCACTTCTAAAACTAATAATTTAAATTAACTATACTAATTTAACACAATTTCTATACAGAACATATAAAACAAATAATTAATAAAAAATTCATTTTAATTATCAAAAATACAATTTATATATATAAATTAAATAAATTCAGAAAAATAAACTTAAAATATATTTAAGAAGCTAAAGATGTATATAACAACATTTCTTAAAGAAATTAACATGAATCAAATAATAACAAACTCAAAAAAAATAAAAAACCCAGGCATAAACTAAAACTTAAAGAAAACTCAGTAACCGGACGTCCTAGACTTGAAACGACTAGCCCATGTCGAGAGAAGTCGAATGAGCCCGGGATCACAAGCTAAAACCACCAAAATCACGTCGGAGGTACTGTAGCAATAGGTGTTCTTCTTAGTTTTTCGATGGCTTCAAGACTTCTAGTGATGGTGGGAAGGAGAGGGGAAGGAGGGGAGGTGGTGGCAAGCTTCAGAGGTGGTGGTGGTGGCACTGGTGGAGCTCAGGTGGTGGTTGCAATGTCAGCAATGGAGGAAAGAAGAAGAAGGAGAAAAAGAAGAAAAAAAGAAAAAAGAGGGTTGGCTAAAAAAAATGACTTTTGACTCCTTATATATATATATAAACTAACTTTAATATATATACATATATATTTAACAACATTAACACAATACGCACACATGTATATATCAATAACAATTAAATTTAAACTAAACAAAAGTATACCACATTATTAAAATAAAATAAATATACTAAACTTATACTATTCACAACTTAATAAAAATAATGATATTATTAAATAAATAAATAAAATTTAACAATAAGCTAACTTTTAAATCACACAACATAATCATAATATCTATAAATTTAAAATATTATTAACACTGTATATCTCAAAATAATTTTTAATAATTTAAAATATTGGGTCATTACATTTTTGTAATAATAATAATAATTTTAAAAATGTTTCCCACCCTTGGCCATGTATTAGACAAAAGATAAATCGTTGCCCATGGACTGTATTTTTTATCTCTGAGTTGGAATTTATTTTTTTCTAATATAAACATAATATTTTTTTCAAAAGCTTAACAAAATTTTTCTCTTTTATATTCTTAAAGAATAAAAAATTTTATAAAATTTTTATTTTTTTACTTTGATTTATTTAATAAAATGTCTAATAATTATCTTAAACTTATTAATCATCAATATATAACATGTTTACAATTTTTATGATGTATTTGTAACATCCACAAAAAAACAAAAAACAAAAATAATAATACTGAAAAATAAAAAGCAACAACATTAAAAAAAATCAACAACACTGAAAAACAGAAGTAACAAAAAGTAATAACACTGAAAAATAAAAAGTAACAAAAAATAATAGTACTAAAAACAAGCAACAACACTGAAAATAGAAACAACAAAAAAACAACATCACTGAAAATTGAAAGCAACAATAGGAAAACAACAAAAAATAACAATAGAAAAAACAAGAAAGAACAAAAACAATAACTAAAAGACAATAAACATTAATAACAAACAACAAAAATATGTTTTATTTGAGTCATAATTTAAGAGGAGCAAACTTCAGCTTCTGTAATTGTTTTTCTTATTCAAGGATCTTCCATTTCAACCAAAAATAGAATGTTCTGTCTAATAAAGCAAATTGATTCTATAACCAAATAAAAATCTAGCTAGCATGCTTATTATACTTATATATAGAGGATAATACAGTAACCTGTAAATTATTGAATATGTAATATCTTTTTAATCTACTCCTCTATTTAAAAATATATACAGACATTGCAAAATTTTTGATAATTGGATTAATCAAGTGGACCCTTTAAAAAGTGTTTTGCATCATTCTTGTTTTGTTTGACTAATCATGCAAATCTTCATATGCAATAGGATCATTCTATGCCTAAAAGCTACTTACAAATGTCATTATATTTTCTTTCCCTCTTTTTGTATTTTTATTTTCTCTTTATCTTCTTTTTCCCATTCCTTTTTTTTTTTATTTTCTCATTATTTTTTATTTTCTTTATTTTTATTTTTATTTTTTCTTGTTTTTTCCTCTTCTCCTTTTTTACTTTTTCTCTTTTTTATTTATGAAAGTACTTTCAAAATAAATATTTATGAAGTTTTGTATTATTCATTCCATGAATTTATTTATTGAAAATTGATAAAAAAAAAAAAGTAAATTGTTGATAGAAAAAAATGAGAGAAAAGAATGTTTAATTTCCAAATAAAAGGAAAAAATGTAAATTAGATAAACTATCCAAAAGTAAAAAATTTCTTGGGATTTTATTGTTTAATAAAATCTAAATGAAAGAACTTTCTTGGCTAATTAAATGACAAGTGTTTGTATATGTGTGTGTATATATATATATATAAGATTAAAAATACATTTTAATAAATACAATAATATAAATAAAAGTATATTTAATAAATATTAAAATAAACTCTCACTTACATCATGAAATTTTTCATTGTTATTTTTTAATCGTGTTGATAAAACTATTTTGATTTACAACTCGATGATCCATTTAACAATTTGTATGTTCCACTTCATGACATTGATTAGTCATAAACTAACTTTCTAATGATGATGGACCACTACTGGTCATCTTTTACCAAAAAATAAAAAAGGAGACACTTGTAATTAATAATGAAGATGTTAAATTATTAACTGTAGGTTTTTGTCAAATGTGATTTAATGAACTTGCTCTACGAGCAAAGAACTTTGACATTATTAGCTACAATACACAGTTATTGACTCTTGATCATCACTAGTTTTAATATTTATTGATTTCTTTTTTACGTCACTAATGCTGAAAGGTTAAATCATAGCAATCTAAAAAAGAAAAATATTAATAAATAATATTTAAAAAAGAAAAAAATTAACGAATTATATTTTCAATAACATTCTTTTTAAAGGAAAAGAAAAAGTAAGAATCAAACTATTGATATGTTAATATTTTAAAAGAACTTACACCACTAAACTATTTAATTTTTTATTAACATTTATTACAAATTTTATTTAATTGGTATTTTATTTATGTTAACCAAGGTTTAATAAAATTATTATTTTTGAAATGTTGGTATAAACTTAAAAAAAAATGAATGATAAATGTAATAACTTATGACTGGATTGTAAACCATCCTAATATAATCTCTTGACATTTTAGTATAAATTAATTAGTACTTGTTCTTCCAGGCGGAGAGCCTAGATCTTGGACCAACCAGGAATTAGGGATAATAAAGGTGGTAGCTGATTAAATTTAAATGAAACGGAAATCATTCAATAAATTACGTGGAATAATTTTTATTGAAACACAAATCTACGTGAGTTGTTGCATGTGGAAGAATTGTGAGTTGGCATGAGTTGACTTGAAGTAAGAAGACTAGAAATGAAAACTAAAAATAAGCTAGTCTAAAAAAAAAAAAACACAAAAACTAGTTTTGAAAAAAATGAAATGAGCTTGACCATAAAAGAGAGTAGGCTAGTCAAATGGGCTATTTTTTGAAATTTTTCCTAAAATAAAAGTTAACCTAATTAGAATAGAAAATATATTTTCAATTAAATTAGAATTTCTGTTAGAGATAAGAAGTTAACCTAATTAAAATAGAAAATATACATTCAATTAAGTTAGAATTATATTTTAATCATTTTAATTTTTATTAGAGATAAGATAGATGTAATACCCTATGTATATATATTTTTTACTTTGATAAAAAGGGGTATTTTTATCAAATCATATTAGTAATAATTACTTTTTTCATCATATTATATTTTATTTATGTTTATATTATATTTAGGGTTAAATATTATTTTAGATGTGTATATTAAAATAATTTGTGTATGTATGTATGTATATGTAATATATGTATATATATATATATGTAACAATATTTATCTATACACATACGTGCATAACTATATTAATATATATATATGGTTTTATGTGTAGTAAGTGGACCAAACAGAATTAATAAGGCAAAAGAAGTAAAAAAAAAATCAAAACAAAAGAAACCAAGAAACAAAGAAACAGCGTGAAGAAAAAAAAAGAAGAAGAAGAGAAAACAGAAGCTCCCGAGCCCTGTACCCTCTCCCACTTCGTCCCTCACCATCTTTCCCTCCTCCTTCACTGCGTCGTTCATCCTGCCACCATCAGAATCGCCATTGCCGCCGTGAGAGGAAGCTCCAGGAGGTGTTGTTGTCGCTGCTTCTCTTCTTTTTCCTCTGTCAGTTTTGATCCAAGTTGATCCAGCACCACCCAAGCTTCCCAACTTCCCTCATCGTCTTAGGTGTCCGTCCAAGCCAAGAGCCGCCGCTGCAACTCATCTCCGGCGCCGGAATTGAAGGTTGAAGGTGAGTTGCACAGAGTTATTCTTAGGTTGTTGACAGGTTGTTTTCTAGTTGCTGCTCGATTTTGAATGTTGATTTTAGGTTGTTTTTGAGTATATGTTGGATTATGCCCATAAATTGCTTTAATTTGGATTTTTAAATATTTTTCCTAATTTTTCTTAATTTACAGAATTTTTTGCATAATTTTTATTTATTTATTTTAATTTTTTTTAGTTGATTTATTGGGTTTTATTTGGTTTAGTTAGTATAATTAAAGTGATTATAGTTAATTGTCCTTAATATATTAATTTTATTTTAGGTTTTAGAATTTTGGTGTTAATTAGAGGTTTATGTAAATTTTAGGTATTTAATGGATAATTATGCTAATTTCGAAAATTATGGTTAAAAATTATGAAATTTTAATAATTGAGGTTATTAGTGAATGTTATTAATTTTAGAACTCAAATTATAATTTTTGTGATTTTTATACTATTTTTATAAATATTTTTGAGTTTATGCCAAATGTGATTTTTAGATTAGGGAGAAAAATTTTTGGTTGATTGTATGTTTTAATTATATTAGGAAGGTTTATTTTGAGAAAATAATTTTTGGGATGATTAAATAATTTTAAGGAATTATTTTTAGTATTAATAGCACATTATGTAATGTAAAAATGTAATTTTACACTAAATATGGTAAAATATATATTTTAATTAGTTTTATTAATATTTAAAGGGTTTAGACAATTTTTATAAATTAATTGGTATTTTTATTTAAGTAGTGTAAATTTTAAATATTAAATTTCAAATAATATATATATATATATATATATATATATATATATATATATATATATATATATATATATACATTACAATGGTTTTAATTTGGGTTATAATTATATTTATATTTTGATGATGGAATGCAAATTTAGTTGTTAATTTTAAATAATTGAGATTTTATATATTTTTTGTCCATTTTTAGTATATGTGTATATGAAATATGTATTTTTAGAAATAAATGTTATTAATTCTCGATATTTTATTGAGTTGTGATCTCGGTCGGGACAAAATATAGTTTTGGGAGCCCGACTCGAGTGTGGGTGTTTGTGATTATTAAAAGTGCATTTTCTATGCAGGTCTGGCTCTACCTTTGGTAGAGAGATGTCCGTTTTACAGAGGAGACTCTGTCGAAATTTTGGTAGATTTTCTCGTAAAACATGATACTTGTAAAATTTCTACCGTTAGTTAGGTTAAATCCTGTCTATCGAGTCTTGTATGGTTTTCCTCGAGTCAGTTTGGAATTTCATTATTTTACTGATTGTTGATTTCGATTCCTTAGTCATGTTTTAAAAAGTCGATTATTATTTTCTTTTAGAGCATTTCGGAGCGGAAGCTATGAGACCGAGGCAGACACGTGGTCGTCAGCCTTCGCATTCATCCTGTAAGTCAATAGAACGATCTGTGCATGTATTTATGTAAAGAATGCATGCGCTCGTATTTTATTACATTGATTATATGATTTATTTAATTTAATGCTATTATTTAAGATTTAAGTGCATTTTATTTATTTAAAATCGATTTGAGAAATTTTGGTAGAACGGGCTACCTGGTGGGCCTCACCAGGACTATGTGCACATGGTAGAGATTGAGAGATGGATCCGATAATTGTATGAATGATGAATGTTAAACTGGGATGGGTGCCTCGGTGGAAGCTTTGCTCTCGGGGACCGCCAGTGATTGTAAGGTTGATAATGGACTGGGATGGGTGCCTCGGTCGATGTCTTTGCTCTCGGGGACCGCCAGTACCATATATTTGGATTAAGTGAATGACTACGGCTTGGTGCCTCAGTTGATGCCTTTGCTCTCGAGGACCGGTAGTCTAGTTGGAATAAGTGGGTCCAGTTGGCCATTTAGATTTTTTTTTGGGTTTAAGGTTCTACCGAGATTTTTCAAAAAAAACTATACTTATACATTATAAATTATTTTCACTATAAACATATATAGTTTTCAAAGGTTTTCAAACCGTACAGCTCTTTTTATTGACTTACTCAGTGAGGTCTGATTCCCCTCAATTTATTTTTTTCAAGAGCTTGGGAGTTCGACCTCAGACTACCTCTACGCCAGGTTTCTTCTTCACCGGCCATTTTATGTAGGTCATTGTAAGTTGTACTGTGTGTTAATCTAGGTTACTGCAGTAGTATATATGTTAAGGATCTGTATGGTTAAAAGATAATTGTATAATTTATTTGTGTAAACCACACTTATGTATAAATTTAAATTCAATCTATAATATGAGATGTTGAAACACATTTTAATTAAGCAGTTGAATTTGTTTATTTTGAGAAAAATTAGTTTGATAATAGGTTATGTTATTAATTAAAGTTTTAAAATGGTTGGTTTTACTTTTCTTTTCTTTTAGGCTTACTACGGGTTTCGGGGGCCTTGTGCCTACCCATTCCCTAGTGTCAGTCACGTGCCCTCGGGTTCGGGTCGTGACAAAGTTGGTATCAGAGCATAAGTTTGATTAATTGTATATGTCTGTCTTTCTATGTAACTACTGTAGCTTTAGGATTGATAATTGTCTTTGAGATGTTTTTGTTTCTAATTCCGCATTGCTTTAAATATTCTTACCCCGTTTTGAATTCAATTTTTCCTTGTCTTCTTTTTAGAATGAGGCGTGTGCGTATCGACCCCGATGTCGATCCGACCCTTAGATTTGATGAGCAGTCTGTGCAGGATGAGGCTCCTCTTCCTGCTCCACGTCATAGGGGCAGAGGTAGAGGTCGAGCCAGGGTAGCTGCAGCTGAGATTCCTGATCAGCAGCCAGTCGAGCCTGAAGCCCCAACTGTTGACCCCATAGCCTTTGCAGCTGGACTGGCAGGGATTAATCAGGGTCTAGCAGCATTGAATCAGGTGATGCCCCTTGTACAGTAGATGCTTCAGTAGAGAAACCAAGGGATGTCAGACACTGAAGCAGCCCTTCTTTACTCTCGGATCGGTAGAGTTTCTTTCGATGGTACGGGCGATGCCTTAGACTTCATTAATACGATTAAGGCACGCACCAGGACGAGACACACAGATTATCAGAGGATTATGATTGTGGAGTTTTCAGTTCAGGCGACCGCTCAGGACTGATTTATGCAATCGATTCAGCCATCGATGCACGTGCTGACTTGGCCAGAGTTTAAGGATCATTTTTTGAGATTTTTCTATCCTCCAGCCACCAGAGATGCCTACAGGTGGCAGTTACTCCACATCATTAGAGGTGATAGGTCAGTGGAGGACTACACTAGAGAGTTTAATAGGCTGTCCCGACATGCAGAGGATATCAGGAGGGACCTTTACAGAGCAGTGGAGTTATATATTACTGGATTGGGACCCACTTTTATTGGTATGCGTATCGAGGACCGCACCCTAGAGAGTGTGATTGAGGAGGCCCGTTTGATAGAGAGGCGACATATCCGCCAGGGCACCATGATAGATCCTTATATGGTCGAGGGCAGTGGATATGGTGTAGCTCTCGGGTACCAGCAGCCAGCATTTCACATCGGCAGTTCGAGTCAGCAGGCTGTGGGTAGCTCTCAGTAGAGTGGTAGGAGGTCCAGGACTCACCGAGTTGGCCGACATGGGTACGCCTCAAATAGAAGGAGTGGTAGGGGTCCCAGATTCGGTACAGGAGTTAGTAGTAGTAGTAGTGGGCAGAGTTCCGAGCAGAGTAGTTCTGGGTCAGGAGCCAGTGCTTGCGCGAGTTGCGGACGATTTCATCAGGGACCGTGTCATATGTTGATGGGCACTTGCTTCAGATGTGGGCAGGTTGGACATCTTGCCAGAGCTTATCCCCACTCCGGATACCAGCCACAGTACGTTCATGGTTCGTCTTCGTCAGTGGCTCAGCCCTACTATCTGATGCCTCAGCAGTATCAAGCACCCATACAGCCACAGCAGAGACCGCCTCAGCCTATGAGCCAGCAGGGTTGAGGTTCAGTTGGTAGACCTAGCGGACGTGGTTTTGCACAGCCTTTGACTTCTTAGTAGGCAGGTCGTGGTCAGGCTCGAGTGTTCACTTTGACACCACAGGATGCTCAGACTTCGAATGCAGTGGTAGCAGGTATTCTCTCAGTCTGTGCATGCGATGCTAGAGTGTTGTTTGACCTCGATGCTTCACATTCCTTCATTTCTCCTGTGTTCGCTTCAAGAATCGAGTGGCAGCCTTCTAGGTTGTCCTTTCCTCTATCTGTTTCAACTCCTCTTAGTGACGAGTTAGAGACATATGTCTTCTTTCCTTCGTGTCCGATGATAGTTGATGGTAGAGAACTATGGGCGGACTTAGTATTGCTCGACGTACTGAAATTCGATGTCATTTTGGGCATGGATTGGTTGTCAAGGAATTATGCTTTGATGAATTGTAGACAGAAAGAAGTGGTATTCAGAATTCCAGGTGAAGAAGAATTCTGTTTCAAGGGTGAAAAGAGCTCCATGCCTCATAATCTCATTTCTGCCATTATAGCCCAAAAGATGCTTAGAAGGGGTTGTTAGGGTTACTTGGCAGTGGTAAGAGATGTTGAGAAGGAGAACGTGGCAATTGAGCAGGTGCCAGTGGTGTGTGAATTTCTGGATGTCTTTCCTGAAGAATTACCAGGATTACCACCAGATAGAGAGATAGAGTTCTGTATCGATGTCATACCTGGTACGGATCCTATTTCTATGCCACCTTATAGAATGGTACCAGCTGAACTGCAGGAGCTAAAAGAGCAATTGCAGGAGTTGCTTGATAAGGGATTCATCAGACCCAGTACATCGCCTTGGGGTGCTCCGGTATTGTTCATAAAGAAGAAAGATGGTAGCCTTCGACTTTGTATCGATTACAGGCAGTTGAATAAGGTCACCATCAAGAACAAGTACCCACTTCCGAGGATTGATGATCTGTTTGATTAACTTCAAGGTGCTACATGCTTCTCTAAAATAGATCTGAGATCTGGGTATCATCAGTTAAGAATCAGAAGAGGTGATGAGCCCAAGACAGCCTTTTGAACAAGATATGGCCATTATGAGTTTTTAGTAATGTCCTTTGGGTTGACTAATTCTCCAACAGCCTTTATGGACTTGATGAATCGAGTATTCAGGCCATACTTGGATCGGTTTGTGATAGTTTTCATTGACGATAACTTGGTTTATTCCAAGAGTGAGGCTGAGCATGTGATGCATCTGAGAAGGGTACTTCAAACCTTAAGGGAGAACAGGTTGTATGCCAAATTCTCAAAGTGCGAGTTCTGGTTGCATCAAGTGGCATTTCTAGGCCACGTGGTTTCTCGAGATGGCATATAGGTGGACCCTAAAAAGATAGAGGCTATTACGAAGTGGCCGAGGCCAACTACAGTTAGAGAGGTGCGGAGTTTCCTGGGTCTAGCAGGCTATTACAGAAGATTTGTGAAGGACTTCTCTAGAATTGCTGCACCTTTGATAAGGTTGACCCAGAAGAGTGCTAAGTTTGTATGGACAAACAAATGCAAAGAGCACTTTCAGTTATTGAAGGACTTGTTGACGTCGGCTCCAATTCTAACTTTGCCCTCTGGAAATGAAGGTTATACAGTGTATTGTGATGCTTCCAGAGTAGGATTGGGCTGTGTGTAAATGCAAAATGGCCAAGTGATTGCTTATGCTTTGAGGCAGTTGAAGAAGCATGAGCAAAACTATCCTACTCACAACTTAGAGATGGCAGCCGTGGTGTTTGCTTTGAAAATATGGAGGCATTACTTGTACGGGGTGACGTGTGAGATATACACTGATCACAAGAGCTTGAGATATATTTTCCAGCAGACGGACTTGAATCTGAGGTAGAGGAGATGGATGGAACTCCTTAAGGATTATGATTGCTCCATTTTATACCATCCAGGTAAGGCGAATGTTGTTGCGGATGCCTTGAGTAGAAAATCAGCAGGCAGCCTTGCCCATATTAGCACAAAGAGAAGGCCCATTATCAAGGAGTTGCATGGGTTAATCGATCAGGGGTTGCAGATGAAGGTTACCCGAAAGTGCCTTTTAGCTCAATTCAGTGTACGATCAATATACTTGGATGGGGTTAAGGCAGCTCAGAGCAGAGACCCCCAGTTGCAGAGGATTATGTATGAAGTGCAACAAGGGCAGTCACGGGACTTTGTGATTGACAGAGAAGGTGCACTACAGTTGGGCACTAGGATTTGTGTGCCAGATGTTAATGACTTGAGAAAGGAGATTATGGAAGAAGCATATTTTTCTGCATATAGTGTTCATCCGGGTTCTACCAAGATGTATCATAATCTGAAGGATACATACTGGTGGAATGGAATGAAGAAAGACATTGCAGAGTTTGTATCCAGGTGCCTGACTTGCCAGTAAGTAAAGCTTGAACATCAGAGACCCTCAGGACTGTTGCAACCCATGCCGATTCCTGAATGGAAATGGGATATGATAGCCATGGATTTCGTGACTGGGCTACCTCGGACTACTGGAGGTTATGACGTTATTTGGGTGATTGTTGACAGGTTAACTAAGTCAGCACACTTTCTACCTATAAAGAAGACGTACTCTATTGATAGACTGGCAAGGCTTTACGTCAATAGGATTATTTGTCTACATGGAGTACCTATGAGCATAGTGTCGGATAGAGGAGCCACCTTTACCTTAGTCTTTTGGCAAGAATTACATAAGGCCTTGGGTACCAGATTGGATTTTAGTGCAGCCTTCCACCGTCAGATAGATGGTCAGTTAGAGAGGACCATCCAGACATTAGAAGATATGCTGAGGATGTGTGTAATGGATTTTGGAGAACAATGGGATTCACACTTGCCACTGATTGAGTTTGCTTATAATAACAGCTACCATGCTAGCATCGAGATGGCTCCGTATGAGGCACTATATGGTAGGAAGTGTAGATCACCTTTGTGTTGGGAGATTGGTGAGAGGCAGTTAACGGGACCAGAGTTGGTGCAGATCACTTCAGAGAAAGTCCCCATTATTCAGCAGCGATTGAAGACAGCCTTCAGTAGACAGAAGAGCTATGCTGACCCTAGGAGGAAGGATGTATCCTTCATGGTTGGTGACATGGTGTTCTTGAAGGTGTCTCCAATGAAAGGAGTTATGAGATTTGACAAGAAGGGTAAGCTATCTCCCAGATACATTGGACCATTTGAGATTCGGTCTAGAGTGGGTGAAGTGGCATATAGGTTGGTGTTACCACCAGAACTATCGAGAATCCATTCTGTATTTCATGTGTCCATGCTGAGAAAATACGTCCCCGATCCGTCTCACGTGTTGCAACCTCAAGCCGTAGAGCTTAGCGACGATTTGACTTACGAGGAGTACCCGGTGGCGATTATGGATCGCCAAATTCGACAGCTGCGAACTAAGGAGATACCGATGATGAAGGTGCTATGGAGTAACCATTCCGTAGAGGATTGCACTTGGGAAACTGAAGCTGAGATGCGAGTATCTTTCCCGTACCTCTTTCCTTCTTAGCCTTGTAATTTTTCTTTTCTTTCTTTTCTTGAATTCGAGGACAAATTCATATAAGGAGGGGAGACTGTAATACCCTATATATATATTTTTTTTACTTAGATAAAAAGGGGCATTTTTATCAAATTGTATTAGTAATAATTACTTTTTTCATCATATTATATTTTATTTATGTTTATATTATATTTAGGGTTAAATATTATTTTAGATGTGTATATTAAAATAATTTGTGTATGTATGTATGTATATGTAGTATATGTATACATATATATGTTCCAATATTTATCTATACACATACATGCATAACTATATTAATATATACATATATATATATATGGTTTTATGTGTAGTAAGTGGACTAAACGGAATTAATAAGGCAAAAGAAGACAAAAAAAAAATCAAAATAAAAGAAACCAAGAAAGAAAGAAATAGTGTGAAGAAAAAAAGTGAAGAAGAAGAGAAAACAGAAGCTCCCGAGCCCTGTACCCTCTCCCACTTCATCCCTCACCATCTTTCCCTCCTCCTTCACTGCGCCGTTCGTCTTGCCACCATCAGAATCGCCATTGCCGTCGCGAGATGAAGCTCCAGGAGGTGCTGTTGTCGCTGCTTCTCTTCTTTTTCCTCTGTCAGCTTTGATCCAAGCTGATCCAGTACCACCCAAGCTTCCCCAACTTCCCTTATCATCTTAGGTGTCCGTCCAAGCCAAGAGCCGCCGCTGCAACTCACCTCCGGCACCAGAATTGAAGGTTGAAGATGAGTTGCACAGAGTTATTCTTAGGTTGTTGACAGGTTATTTTCTAGTTGCTGCTCGATTTTGAATGTTGATTTTAGGTTGTTTTTGAGTATATGTTGGATTATGCCCATAAATTGCTTCAATTTGGATTTTTAAATATTTTTCCTAATTTTTCTTAATTTACAGAATTTTTTGCATAATTTTTATTTATTTATTTTAATTTTTTTTAGTTGATTTATTGGGTTTTATTTGGTTTAGTTAGTATAATTAAAGTGATTATAGTTAATTGTCCTTAATATATTAATTTTATTTTAGGTTTTAGAATTTTGGTGTTAATTAGAGGTTTATGTAAATTTTAGGTATTTAATGGATAATTATGCTAATTTCGAAAATTATGGTTAAAAATTATGAAATTTTAATAATTGAGGTTATTAGTGAATGTTATTAATTTTAGAACTCAAATTATAATTTTTGTGATTTTTATACTATTTTTATAAATATTTTTGAGTTTATGCCAAATGTGATTTTTAGATTAGGGAGAAAAATTTTTGGTTGATTGTATGTTTTAATTATATTAGGAAGGTTTATTTTGAGAAAATAATTTTTGGGATGATTAAATAATTTTAAGGAATTATTTTTAGTATTAATAGCACATTATGTAATGTATGTATTTTAGGGGGGTAAAAATATAATTTTACACTAAATATGGTAAAATATATATTTTAATTAGTTTTATTAATATTTAGACAATTTTTATAAATTAATTGGTATTTTTATTTAAGTAGTGTAAATTTTAAATATTAAATTTCAAATAATATATATATATATATATATACACATTACAATGGTTTTAATTTGGGTTATAATTATATTTATATTTTGATGATGGAATGCAAATTTAGTTGTTAATTTTAAATAATTGAGATTTTATATATTTTTTGTCCATTTTTAGTATATGTGTATATGAAATATGTATTTTTAGAAATAAATATTATTAATTCTCGATATTTTATTGAGTTGTGATCTCGGTCGGGACAAAATATAGTTTTGGGAGCCCGACTCGAGTGTGGGTGTTTGTGATTATTAAAAGTGCATTTTCTATGCAGGTCTGGCTCTACCTTTGGTAGAGAGATGTCCGTTTTACAGAGGAGACTCTATCAAAATTTCGGTAGATTTTCTCGTAAAATATGATACTTGTAAAATTTCTACCGTTAGTTAGGTTAAATCCTGTCTATCGAGTCTTGTATGGTTTTCCTCGATTCAGTCTGGAATTTCATTATTTTGTTGATTGTTGATTTCGATTCCTTAGTCATGTTTTAAAAAGTCGATTATTATTTTCTTTTAGAGCATTTCGGAGCGGAAGCTATGAGACCGAGGCAGACGCGTGGTCGTCAGCCTTCGTATTCATCTTGTAAGTCAATAGAATGATATGTGCGTGTGTTTATGTAAAGAATGCATGTGCTCGTATTTTATTACATTGATTATATGATTTATTTAATTTTATGCTATTATTTAAGATTTAAGTGCATTTTATTTATTTAAAATCGATTTGAGAAATTTTGGTAGAACGGGCTACCTGGTGGGCCTCACCAGGACTATGTGCACATGGTAGAGATTGAGAGATGGATCCGATAATTGTATGAATGATGAATGTTAAACTAGGATGGGTGCCTCGGTGGAAACTTTGCTCTCGGGGACCGCCAGTGATTGTAAGGTTGATAATGGACTGGGATGGGTGCCTCGGTCGATGCCTTTGCTCTCGGGGACCGCCAGTACCATATATTTAGATTAAGTGAATGACTACGGCTTGGTGCCTCAGTTGATGCCTTTGCTCTCGAGGACTGGTAGTCTAATTGGAATAAGTGGGCCCGGTTGGCCATTTAGATTTTTTTTTGGGTTTAGGGTTCTACCGAGATTTAAAAAAAAAACTATACTCATACATTATAAATTATTTTCACTATAAACATATATAGTTTTCAAAGGTTTTCAAACCGTAAAGCTCTTTTTATTGACTTACTCAGTGAGGTCTAATTCCCCTCAATTTATTTTTTTCAGGAGCTTGGGAGTTCGACCTCAGACTACCTCTACGCCAGGTTTCTTCTTCACCGGCCATTTTATGTAGGTCATTGTAAGTTGTACTGTGTGTTAATCTAGGTTGCTGCAGTAGTATATGTACTAAGGATTTGTATGGTTAAAAGATAATTGTATAATTTATTTGTGTAAACCACGCTTATGTATAAATTTAAATTCAATCTATAATATGAGACGTTGAAACACATTTTAATTAAGCAGTTGAATTTGTGTATTTTGAGAAAAATCAGTTTGATAATAGGTTATGTTATTAATTAAAGTTTAAAAATGGTTGGTTTTACTTTTCTTTTCTTTTAGGCTTACTACTGGTTTCGGGGGCCTTATGCCTACCCATTCCCTAATGCCAGTCACGTGCCCTCGGGTTCGGGTCGTGACAATAGAAGTTAACCTAATTAAAATAGAGAATAGACTTTTAATCAAATTATAATTATATTATATTTAATTATTTAATTTAATTTTTATTAGTAAATGACTAAATTATCCAATTTTTATATAATAATGAGTGAAGAATATTTCATAATTTTACCTGTCCCCCCTTCGTACATTTATATATAATAACAATAATAATAATAATAATAATAATAATAATAATAATAATAATAATAAAAGTAACATATGTCATGGATTAGCATGAAAAATTACTATTACTAGTGCATATAATACCTTAAAAAAAATATGTAAATAACCCCTTAAAATTTATAAAAACAACCATGATTTACTTGTATGAATTATGAATTACATGTCATTTGACACGTCAGTCTTATTTGCTATGACAACTAATTTGTTACATCAACATCTCCACATGCCAAATGCAAGTTGGATAAAATAGAAATAAGTCAAAAAATTGACCATATAAATTGATACAATTTAAAGAATAGGATAATTTAATAAATTGGTCTATAATTAAGGATAATTAGGACCTTTTCCCTTTTCTTTGCACTTGTTTTATTAGCATGTACTAGTGCTATATGCTATAGGAACTTCCCTTATTTAGCCTCTATGTACCTTGGACAGCAAAAGGAAGACTCCATTTAATAATATTATTAAAGTAGTCTTGAAAATTGAAATAGTTATTTATAATCTTAGAGACTGTCGAAAAATAAAATTGTCAGACAGTTTGCTACTTTGTACTACCAAGTTGTTTGGCTATAACATTTGATTTATTATGGTACACTTTCTATATTAAAAGGATCCCTGTAACGTTAGAAGTAGCATAAGTTTTGATAATTGCTTTCCTGCTGTGTTATTGCTTGATGGGATGATATTATCAAGTCATATACAAACTACTAAACTATGTCTGAGATAGAGGTCTGTATACTGGTTTAAGCATGGCTTGAAAGGCTGTATATAAAGGGCATTTTGCCAATTTATGTCAAAAAGCGAAGAAAAAAAAATCTCATTTGTGGTTTTTGTTCTAAAATTCCCAAGACAAAAACAAAAAAATTACTAATTTATGGTGATTTTAGTTGAATTGGCAAAAATTATTAGAATTATACAATATTCATTAAATATTTATTAATTTACATTTAACCCTAATTTAAATAGCATAATAGCTATAACTATCAAATAATAAATCTCTAGTATAATACAAAATTGTGTTAATATTTGTATTGTAAAATAATAAATAAATAAATATTAATATTAAGTAATGTAAATTTAAATTAAGATATAAATAGTAAAATATCTCTAACTAACAAATAATGCATCATAAATTTTAATATTAACTAATTAAAATGCAATTTATGTATTTATAACAACAAAACTCCAAAGCTACACAGTTTTGATTCTAAACTATACATGTTTTTGGATGATGAGAAAAAGAAGACCCAATTGCAACGGTGGAAGAGTTGTTTGGTAGTTGATAATTTGCATAGGAAAACAAGAAAGGGTTGAGTAAACAAGAAAGAAAAAGAAAAACGAAGAAGAAATGAAGAAGAAGAAGACACGAAAGAAGAAACAAAGTTTTTTTTTTGTTTAGTGTACAAAAAAAAAAGGTGCACATGTGAAATTATTTCACCATTTTGGGGCACATGGGTAATTTAGAAAAAGTTGGGATATTTTAATAGTTGAGGTGAATTTTTAGGGCATTTTAGTAAAGATTCTTTGATTTTATTAGTTTGGTCTTCAAACTCATAAAAAAGTCAGGATCATTATAAAATTTCCCTGTTATAGGTCATGTAGAGCATTGTCCAAAAATTGACAAAAATGATGGATGTGGAGGCGTTTTGGGAAGAGAGTTAGGGAGTGTTAAGAGATGAATGTTTAACAAATTAAGCGAAATCATGTACTTCATTCTCTATCTTATTCCTATTATATTCTTTGAGCATTTGGTTTTTATTCTTAGTTAGGGTTTTTACATTGTTCAAGATTTTTAGTCTATGCTAAATTTATTACCTTTTTGTGCTACATAAAATCAAGTGAAATTAGGTACTTTATTCTCTATCTTATCCCTATTATATTCTTTGAGCATTTGGTTTTTGTTCTTAGTTAAGGTTTTTACTTTGTTCTTAGTTAGGGTTTTTACATTGTTCGAGATTTTTAGTCTATGCTAAATTTATTATCTTTTTGTGCTACACATATATATAGGTCAGATCATCGATACGAACACAATAAGAAACAAAACCCACCAGATTTAATCACTATAAAATAGATGGTTTGTTTGAGATATTGGTTTAATTTGGATTTTCTTTTTTTTTTTTAGTTTACTCTATTCCAAATATTATACATCAATATTACACATGCAACAATAATATTATGATAATTTACACTATTAATTTATTATAATTAACATTAATCCAAATTATCAATTTCATTGGTTGTTCTATTTTGGCGTTGCTGCAAATTAAGTGCCATAATTTAATTAATTAATTTTTTTATAGGATCGTCACACCGTACTTGGTATCTCATAGTTATGGCCACTTCTTGTCATGGCTATTTTTTAACCTTGCTTGCACAGGACTATGAACTCTTTTTGAGCTTATATTTTTCTCTTCCCACGATAGGTATAAATAGGTGCAAGATATAAACTAGTTCCTAAAGTTTAGGAATTGAATGACTAATTTACAGGATAGATTATAGGTATCCTAATATAATATGGATAACTAAGGAATAAACAAAAGAGGAAGTAAAATATACAAGGAGAGAAATCATAGGAGGAGAGATTATAGGTATCCTAATATAATATGGACAACTAAGGAATAAACAAGAGAGGAAGTAAAATATACAAGGAGAGAAATCATAGGATACTAAGTAAGGTAACCATGAGTTGTGTCAAAGAAGATTGGTTAACACCCCCCGTAAGCCCAGGACCACCACGAAGAGGGAGTCGATGGCACAAAGATTGAAACCGAGTGATGGAGAGGGGCTTGGTAAACAAATCAACAAGTTGGTCGTGTGTAGACATGAATTAGACTTGAAGGCATCCGGATGCAACTTACTCACGCACAAAGTGAAAATCTAACTCAATATGCTTGGTGTGGGCATGAAATACTAGATTAGAAGTCAAATATATTGCACCAATATTGTCACAAAATAATGTTACCTTGGGACATTAAAAGTCGAGTTCACCAAGAAGAGAGCGAATCCAAATAAGTTCAACAGTACCATAAGCAATGGCTTTAAATTCACTTTCTGTGGAAGACCGTGCAACTGTGGGCTATTTCTTGGCCATCCAGGAAATTAATGAACTTCCAAGAAATACACCATAACCATTTGTGGAGCGATGATCATCCACATCACCTCCCCAATCACTATCACTATAATAAGAAAGAGCTAAAGGTTTGCAAGAGAAGAATAACCCACGAGCCTGAGTGTCTTGAAGATACCGAAGTAACCTTTTTAAAGTAGTCCAGTGTTCAAGACTTGGTGAGTGCATGAACTAACATAATTTATTTACAGTGAAGGCAATGTCTGGACGAGTAATAGTAATATACTGGAGAGCACCAACAAACTTACGATAATCCTCTGCTTGATCAATGGATTGGCCACGATTTTTCATTAATGGAGGCTTAGTGGCAATGGGTGTGTGACAAGACTTGGAATCCAACATCTCTGTACGATCAAGTAAATCACAAATGTACTTTTATTGAGAAACTAAAATACCAGTTGACTGCCGATGCACCTCAAGCCTAAGAAAATAATGTAAATCAGTAAGATCACAGATTGAAAACTCTTATTTTAACTTGTTTAGCATGATAAGAACAAGTGAGGAGTTGGAGCCAATTACCACAAAATCATCCACATACACAAGAATAAATACCATATCACTATCTTGTCGATAAATGAATAAAGAGTGGTCACTCTTGGAGGTAATAAAATGAAGAAAAAATAAGTAGGAGCTTAGCCGCTGAAACCATGCCCGAGGGGCCTACTTCAAGCCATAAAGTGACTTGTGTAGCTTACAAACATGTTTAGGTTGGGATGAATCAACAAAGCCAGGAGGTTGAGACATGAATATGGTTTCATTAAGATGCCCATGGAGGAAGGCATTAGAAACATCCAACTGGCAAATCGAACATTTGTGCATGGTTGCAAGAGCCAAAATAGTGTGAATTGTTGTTGCTTTAATGACTGGGCTGAAAGTTTCTTTGTAATCTAAACTAGATTATTGCGTAAACCCCCTGTGCTACTAATCTTGCTTTGTAGCGCCCAATGGTACCATCGAATCATCTCTTGATGTGATAAATCCACTTGCAACCTACAACATTAACATTAGAAATTCTTAGAACCAAAGTCCAAGTAGAATTAGCAAGAAAAGCATTTATTTCTTCAGACATAGCATTATTCCATTCTTGATATTTTAAAACTTATAAATATGTACGAGGTTCTAGGTGAAGGTAATCAGGTTTGGAAGAAGATGTACAATGAGCAAAATGAGCACTGCATCGATTAAGAGTGGACGGACGTAAATTCATGGAATGGGTGCGGGTTAAAATGTTTGAAGGTGCAACGTAGGAGGATAAATCAAAAACTAAATTTATACCGGAAAGAGATAAGGTTTTGGGTGGAAGAGGTAGGATAGAAGGGGACGTAGAGGGAGAGACATATGGAACAATTGATGTGGCGAATGGTGTTGAAGTTATGGTGGTATAGGGTTCAGGAGGAAGAGGGGGGGTAGAGGAAGGATTATGTGAAGGAGAAGGATTGGAAGGCATACCTAATTGTGAAGAACCAAATAGAGAGGTGGTTGATATTGTCATCCATGGTGATGAAATGTTAGCATGTGGTGAAGGTGATGAATGATTAGTTTGCTTGAAAGGAAATAAAGTTTCATCAAAATTGATATGTCATGCAACATATATTTTATCTTTGTCAATATCTAAACATAAATAACCATGGTGAATGGGAGAATTGCCAAGATAAACACATTATTGAGTGCGAAAAGAAAATTTATTTTTATTGTATGGTCTAAGCCATGGATATACAACACAATAAAAAATTCTCAAGTCTCTATATTTTGGATCTTTATTATATAATAAACAAAAAGGAGTGGAATTTTTAAGGACACAACTAGGCATATAATTAATCAGTTGTACACTAGTTTGAAAAGCATAAGGCCAAAATTGAAAAGGAATACTAGCATGAGTTAATAAAGTGAGACCATTGTCAATAATATATCTAATTTTGTGTTTAGAAATTCCATTTTGTTCATGTGTATAAGGACATGCAATTCTATGAGCAATTCCTATATGTTTAAAATATGAATTAAGTTCCTGATATTCACCTCCCCAATCAGAATGAAAAGCTTTAATATGAGAATTAAATTGTCTTAAGACTAAAGATTCAAATTCTTTAAACATTGTAAAAACTTGACTTTTATTTTTAAGAAAATAGAGCTAAGTGGATCGAGTAAAATCATCCATAAACAAAACAAAATAAGAGAAACCTAAATTGGATAAAATGGGGGCAGGACCCTATACATTAGAGTGAACAATGTCAAAGGGTTTTTGACTATAATGTTCAATAGAAGCTAATGGTATCCAAGCCAATTTTCCCAATTTACAGGCAGAATAAATGGTTTTAGAAACTGAACTAAAACAAGAGAGATTATGTTTGGCAATTATTTTAAACATAGTGGGTGCATGAGGATGACCCAATCTAGTATACCAATCATCAAAAGAAGTAGAAACACCAAAATATGCAAATTTGGGTTATGGTTAAAGACAGTATAAGCTAGCTTCACTCGATCCTTGTAATAGGATTGCCTTGGTCCTTTGATCCTTCACAAAAAAATAGTCATGCCAAAATTCAAAGAAACAAAAACTATCTTTGGTGAATTTGTGAACAGATAATAGATTTTTGGTAAGAGTGGGAACATGGAGTACATTATTTAACTTCAAAAAATTATTATCAAGAGTAGGATATAAAGTTGTACCTTTACAAATAATTGGCAATCCTTGGCCATTGCTTACCCGGATGTGATCCAAGCCTTGATAAGGTTTATTATTATAGATTACAGTTGAATTTGGTGTCATGTGATGACTTGCACCAGTGTCAGGTGTCCAGCTTATAGGATTCGGCAAAGATGAGGAAGCCGATGGAAGGGCAACATAAGATGGAGGTTGTACCTAAGTATGATGAGCATGAGGTGAGTAAGGATCAAACCAGGCGAGATTGCCTTATGGAGTAGATTGAGGAGGACGCCCTTGATAGCGCCTTCGACAATGATCTACGATGTGGTTGTGATAACCATAGATCTGATAAGTAACAGAAGGACCATAGGATTGGCGCTGAAAAGGAGCTTGCTGATGCCGTTGATTATTGGTGAAATTGCCAGACTTGTTGGATAAAAAAGGACACCCAGAAAAATTGGATGAAGTGCATTGAACAACATGTGCTTGTGGAACAGCTTAAAAGCTTTGAAGTAGAATTTCATGAGACAACAATTGACTATGTAATTCCTGAAATGAGACAGGTTCAAGACATAGATTTAATGCCAAAATTATAGAATGGAACTCACTGCCAACGTTTCGATAAATGATGGCATTAAACTCGGCAACAGAAAGAGGGCGACCAGCTGCGTCTAGTTCATCCGCAAGAGTATTGGCTTTGTGAAGGTAAGTTGAAATAGACATATTATTTTTCTTTAACTCTTAAAGTTCAATATAGAGTTGTAGTTGGCAATTTTGGGAAATTGATCCAAAGGCAGTAGATAATGCTTGCCAAACCGAATAGGCAGAAGTAAGACCAATAACAAAAGGAAATACCTCTTCAGTGAGGGAAGATAAAAACCAAGAGTAAAGTAATTGATCCTTTTGAAACCAAAAAGAGTAATATGGATTAGGAATCTGTTAAGGAGGATCAGTTGGAGAAGCAATGGCGGATGGTGGGGGCAGAGAAGAATCATCAATGAGATTTGTCATAGTATGATAATTCAAGAGTGGTAAAAATTGTGTTTTCCATGCAAGAAATTTTTTGGGTGTAAGTTTAATTGCAAAAGTATGGTGAATGGTGGCTGCGTTAGGAATAGATGTTGGGACAGTAATTTGATTGTTGGATGAAGCCATCGAGAGAAAAAGAAAAAGAAAAAAATTGATTAGGTTAAAGCTCTAATACCATGTGAACTCTTTTTGAGCTTATATTTTTCTCTTCCCACGATGGGTATAAATAGGTACAAGATATAAACTTGTTCCTAAAGTTTAGGAATTGAATGACTAATTTACAGGAGAGATTATAGGTATCCTAATATAATATGGACATCTAAGGAATAAATAAGAGAGGAAGTAAAATATATAAGGAGAGAAATCATAGGAGGAGAGATTATAAGTATCCTAATATAATATGGACAGCTAAGAAATAAACAAGAGAGGAAGTAAAATATATAAGGAGAGAAATCATAGGAGACTAAGTAAGGTAACCATGAGTTGTGTCAAAGAAGATTGGTTTACAAGGACGACCTTAAGGATTCCTTTGTGGATCCATACCATTTTATAGGGCTGTTGTTCTGGATTGCTTACTTTGTATGCAGTGTGGCATCTGTTACTTGGGCACTTAGTCTTAGTCGACATTTACCCAATCATGTGATAGAACGTATTGAAAGATCAACTCTTAATGGCACTGTTGTGTTGCTTGCCTTCATACTACGAAAATGTCAATATTTTGTATATATTGGGATTGGTTGTCATCACCTTCAGGTTTCATGCTCAACGGGTGCTTTATAAACCCTTTTTTGATGTTGGTGTGTGGGATGCATTTTTGGAAGCTATAATGGAGTGTCTCATTTATTTATTGGCAAGCGGTAGTGACTTTGTCTCTGCACTTGTTTTATTGGCATGTACTAGTGCTATATGCTGTAGGCACTTCTCTTATTCAGCCTCTACGTGCCTTGAACAACAAAATGAAGACTCCGTTTAATAATATTATTAATGCGGTCTTGAACATTGAATTAGTTATCTATAATCTTAGAGATTGTCAGAAAATAGAATTGTCGGATAGTTTGCTACTTTGTACTACAAGGTTGTTCTGCTATAACAATTGATTTGGCTTCTTATATTAAAGGGATCCCTACAATGTTAGAAGTAGCATAAGTTTTGATAATTGCTTTCCTCATGTGCTTGCTTGATGGGATGATATTATCAAGTCATATTCACATACTAAACCAAGTTTGAGATAGAGGTTTGTATATTGGTTTAAGCATGACTTGAAAGTCTGTATATAAAGGGCTTTTTGCCAATTTATCTCAAAAAGCAAAGGGAAAAAAAATCTCCTTTGTAGTTTTTGTACAAAAATTTCAATGATAAAAATTAAAAAAAAATTACTAATTTACGGTGATTTTAGCTAAATTTGCAAAAATTGTCATAATTTTTTTTAGTCCGTGGCGGCTGCATGAATTTTTTTAATATGTCTATCTTGGACATGTCTAACTTGGGCAGATTTTTTTTATTTTTTCCCATCATGATTTATTATCATCATCATCTTAAACCTAAATTAAAACCTACAAAGTGATAAGATGTACTGAATGAGAATACTGTATACTGTCATCAAGTTATAACACCTCATATAAAAGCAAAATAAACAGCAAGAAAATAGAAATTTTAATCAGATATGAGAGAGAAAAAAATTATTAAAAAAAAAAAGAGTTTGTAGGTTATTGATTTTTTTTTTCTTTGTTTATGCTAAATATGATAAAAGAGGTGTTTTTTTTTATTCAATGAAATAGAATACGAAATTTTTTATATAGTATTGAGGAAGAATATTTTAAATAGAATACAATTAGAGTCTTTAAGATACAACTAAAAAAGTGTCTTTTCGATGAAATAGAAGATAAATGAAGACAAATATTGTTGTTAAAGTAGGGATTTTTTATTAATTTTTGATAAAAAAAATTAGTAGTTTTACATATAAAGCTTTAAGGATCAATAGAAGATTAAACGCTTGTCAAAATTTAAGTTTATTGATTTTGAATCTCAATCCAAACCCACAATTACTAAACCAACCAAAGCCAATAATTTCCAAATTTTTTTTATCATAATAATTTCCAAATTAAAAACTCAAAATTCGTAAAGCCTAATATTTTATTAGGCAGCAATTGCTATAATAATTAAGAAATTTTAAAAATCAAAACACATTATAAAAAAACAAATCCCCAGCGTAAATTACACAAAAATTAAATTTTGTTGTTTGAAAAAAACCTATAAAACAAAATCTAGCTCAATCGATAAAAAATTCTAATAACTTTAGCTTATTTGTCCCTCAAACATTAACAATAGCACTTTTACATCATAATTAATCCAAAATTCACAAGCAACCACAAATAATAATTATGTAAAACATTAAAAAGTGAGGCAAAAAGTGTATGTTATTTTCAGATTTGAAAGGAGATAATTCAACAACTAACAAAGAATAAAACAATATTAGAGAGAAAAAAAAAGATATATAATAATAACAGTTGATAAAAAATATTAGTTATTCAACCTAAAAGTGACTTCTAAAATTTAAAAAAAAATTATTTCAATTATAACAGTAATAATTTTTTAAAGTATATTCTTAATAAAAAGTAAATTTTTAAAATTTAACATATAAGTGTTTAAAGATGAATACTAAATTATGAGATAGGATATTTGTCAAAATTTGGGTTTAATGATGTTAGAGCTCAGTATTTGATGTTTAAGCTAAAGGTGCAAATTGGACTTCCATATTTTGTCCTAATTTTACATTAGAGTCTTTCATTTTTTTTGAGTCAAATTGGAACTTCTATTTTATAAATTTAGACCATATTGGACCTTTGGTGAGTACAATTAAGTCCTATAAATTAATAAAAAATTAATAAATAACTACGTATTTTATATGTGAATGAAAAATTTATTTGACTCGTGATATATAGTAAATAACCAATTAAGCATATTATTATTATTATTATTACATAAAATTAATTTTATAATCTTAATTTTTTTATTATTGAAAAATGCATCTCTAAATAAATGATTAATTTAATTTTTTTCTAAACAAATATTCAAACAATTTAAGCATTTCTATTATTATGAACTCTATTTATACATAAAAAAAATAAACCTCAAGTTCAAAAAAACTATAAAATAACCCTAGAATTGGTGGCTAAGCATTTCGAAAAATAGAAAAGTTTTGAAATAAACATGTGTTTATAAATATAGCTAGAGATAGATCATGGGAAGAAACTAAACAACATGAAAAATGCATCTCTAAATAAATTATAAATTTAATTTTTTTCTAAAAAAATATTCAAACAATTTAAGCTTTTATATTATTATGAACTCTATTTATACATAAAAAAAAACCTCAAGTTCAAAAAAACTATAAAATAACCCTAGAATTGGTGGCTAGTGCAATTCGAAGAATATAAAAGTTATGAATTAAACATGTGTTTATAGCTATAGCTAGAGATAGATCATGAAAATAAATTAAACCTCATGTGTTTCCGAATTCTATTAGCAATCGAAATTTGCAAGCTCAATGGGAAGAAAAAGACATGCATTAATATCGGAGGACCACAACATGAAAGTATAATAAAAACAATACATACAAATTACAAAAAAAAAAAAAAAAAGTAAAATTCATCATGTAATATTTTTTTTAGTTTTGTTATCATTGAAACATACATGTATATAGTCACAATCAATCAAGGCATGCATTAAGTAGATTTCATCAAATATAAAAAATAAAAACTCTTTTTGAAAATATTTTCAAGTGATACAATTATGAAACAAAGTACTTGCCTTTTATAGACTTAATTTAACCGTTAATTCTAAATCAGATAGGAATTCATAATCTAAATACAATTGTATTTAATACATCTAAACATTAATCCTAATTTAAATAAAAATCATATAAAATAGAAGTTAACCTAATTAAATAGGAAATAGACTTTCAATCAAATTAAAATTATATTTTAATTAATTTAATTTTACTTTTTAAATGACTAAATTATCCAATTTTTACATAATAATGACTGAAAACTCTTTTGTTATTTTATTTGTCCTCCCCCTATATATATATATACATATATTGACCTAAAATGACCAAATTTATTTATTAATATAAATTGTAAATTGATAACTAACCTAAAATTTCATTTTAACAGTTGAATAAATAAATTATTCATCAATTATTATGTAGGTTTAAAAATTATTGTGTAGATTTAAAAATTTAAACTAATAAAAGAAATTTTAAAATTTCTTTTATTCAACTATTAACATTAAATTTTAGTCAATTATTAATTTGCTATAAAAATTTAAACTAATAAAAGAAATTTTAAAATTTTTTATTCAACTATTAAATTAAATTTTAGTCAATTATTAATTTGCTATTTATATTAGCGAATAAAATTAGTCATTTTTTTAAAATATATATAACTTAATAATAAAAAATTTAAAATTTAAGAAAAATTTGAAAATATATTTTATAAATTTAAAAGCTTTTAAAGATGGCTTTTTTTTTTTTTCAATCATCTAGAACATAAGCAATGAGAAACGAAAAGTGGATAGTAATTAAAAAATTACAAAGGAAAAAATGGGGCCTATGATTGGCTATTAGACTAACTATGAGTCCATGATTGTATAAATGTGGGTTCATGTGATGGATCAGGCTATGTTGCACTAAAGAATAAGAAGAAGAAGACTAAGAATACATATTGTTTGTTTCCTTTTCCTCTTTATACAATAGTAACAACATATAGTAAAACCCTAAAATAGTCTAGAGAGAAAGAAAAACAAATCCAAAGGAAAAAAATGGCTTTGCTTTTGCTTTTGAAGGTTCAATATTTTGTGGTCGGTAAAGTTAACTGGGCTGCCTTGTCTACCATGTCTATTATGTTCTTCATCACCGACACTTTTTTATTGTCTAAGACTAAGAGTTCCAGATTCCTATTATTGTCGTTTGTTTCCTGGTTCTTGTTTGGTGTTCAAGTGGCTTGCGTCAAAACATCAAAAGAAGATGAACGTCCCTGAATTTCCTCATCTTGGAAGAGAAGGGTGACCATTCTAGGAATCGCAAAGCTTCTGCTGCTCTACTACTGTTGTATCTCTCTCGCCTATGTAGCATTCCTTGAGGAAGTCTCTCTATGGGCAGCTTCATCTTTTTCACTTTTTTCTAGACCATTGTCATCTTCCCTAGGACCGATTTTAGAATGTTAAACATCCTAATTCATAGGGCCCTTCATCATGCTAAAATGCATGATAAAGTATTTGGATTGACATTTCATTGCTGCTTTGCTGTGTTTGGAACCTTGAAGTATCTTTTGCTGTATTGAAATATAATAAAAAGAAATAGAAGGATGGATGTGTGAATCCTACATTGGAAAGAAATGAAGAAATGAGGGAGGAATTTGGTTATAAATTAAACTATTTACTTTATTTGTTAAGTGCGATAATCACCATAAATATTTGGTGTGTGTTAATCACTTTATAATATTTGGTGTACCATTTAGAGCTATTAATTATACCATTAGATAACTTATAGGAAATTCTCTTGGGTGTACTTGAGCTTTTAGGTATGTGTGAGAGTTAAATATTTTATAGTATGATTGTAATAATTTTTCACATAGTGAATATTTTTCCTCTTAATTGTCTTTTGACAATACTCGTGGTTTTTTTCCATTTGGGAGTTTTCCATGTTAAACTATTATGTGTTTCTCTCTTTTATTTCTCAAGTATTTTTATTCATGTTGTGATCTAAAGTGGTGAAGGTACTTGTTGGATTATAAGGGCCCATTTTCCCCAACAATTGGTATCAGAGCTCTTGGTTTATTTTAGTATACTCTGTGGTTGCAGTTTAGGTTGATCTTCCACATCAGAAAAAATTTCTTTGGGCTAATTGACATTCCGCATCAACAAATTTTTTTAGAAATTATTGTGATCCAACTTAAGGTTCTTTAAATACGGTATTGTGTTTATTTAGTGTGATATTGTATAAGTAAGTACAACTAAGAAAGTTTTGTCACAAAGGCTATAATCACCTAAGGAAGTTGGAACTTAAATGGTACTGTTTGTGTCCCCCCAATCTCTCATAGAAACTTTCTTAATGTATTTTGTAGACATAATTGTCCGTTAATTAATTACATGTGAGGTCACTGCAGCAGGAAGTACTGTTCAAGTATATGGAGGTACTGTGCATTATTAAGCAAAAGTGAGCTTGAGTTTGAGGTGGAGATAAGTGTATTGATGTTGACTTGTGGCGAGATGAATTCAATGATAATCAATTTGATTTACATAAGAATTTAAAGGTGTGGCCAATCTTGGCACCTAAAGAAAAATTATCGGTGGAGTGAAGTTCGACAAATTGCTCCAAAATCAGTAAATGGAAATGTTAATATTATTGCTAGTAGTGGGTCTCTTTTCTCCATAAGAGAATGAATTATCCTTTTGGTATGTTATTGATCTCCAAGGTTTGCATTGGAGGAGGACATGTTACTACTGGTGGATCCACAAGTTTTCACACGGACATTGGCTTGGTATATATGAAAGGTGTGTGGTGGAAAGGATATTGATGACTAAGGAACTCTTAAGAAAATCAAGGGTGAGGGTTGCATTATAAATTTCAACATAGTTTTTTGACATAAACTAGCTGAAATGAAAATTCTTGAAGTTGTTGAATTCAAAATGTGTATGTTCTTATAGTGGAGTATGACAATTCTTATTTTTAGAATTGTGACTATCATAGCTAATGGTGTTATGAAGGTAGTTGTTGTTCTTTTAATTTTTTTAATCATGGTGGAGATTATTGAAATATGATAAAAAAAATAGAAGGTTGGATGTGGAAATCCCACATTGGAAAGAAATGAAGGAATGAGGGAGGGATTTGGTTATAAATTGAACTCTTTGTTTTATTTATTAAGTGTGTCAATCACTACAAATATTTGGTATATGTTAATCACCATGTAATATGTGGTGTACCATTTAGAGCTATTAACTATACTAAAAGAGAATCTATGAGAAATTCTTTTGGGATATATTTGAACTTTTGGGTATATGTAAAAGTTAAATCTTTTATAGTGTGATTGTAATAATTTTTCACATAGTACAACATCCGTGGTTTTTATCCATTTAAGAGTTTTTCACGTTAAATTATTATTGTTTTTCTCTTTTATTTTTTAAATATTTTTATTCATGTTGTGATTTAAAGTAGTGAAAGACACTTGTTGGAGTGTAAGGGCTCATTTTCCCTAACATGCTATACAGGGCTGAATGTCACAAAGAGAAAAAAAAAATCAGAGAATGAGGCCAGCCATTGGAGATGTGGAGGAGAGGAGACCCGATGATGATAATGCTGCAAGGAGGAGGGATCCTTAAGCTTTTCGTAGGAAAATGATTCGCTTAAGGACTGAAGTTAATTAGCACAGTATCTACTTTTATTTTCGTACCTCTAACTGATCTTTTCTCTTGGAATGTTTTATCTAAAAGTTAGAGTTTATCACATCTAGAGCTCTTTTATCCATGGTGAACTTCTTGTCTAGATATAGGTATAATTTTATCTTCCATTTTGGGGTTGGTAGTAAGATAAGAACAATATCAAGAATTGCTTTTGTTATGCTAATAAAAATGTTTATTTATGTGCTGTACATTTTTGCTGCTTCTAAATGCTTTTGGCTTAGTGTCTTCATAACATTAACTTTGTTGTCACCATGCCCCTGGGAGGAATTTAAAACAACTTTTAGTTTAGATAAGTTAGTGATATTATTGATGCTGAAATAAAAATGGAGACCAGCCTTATTCAGTTCAAAAATGTCTTTGTCCTACGAAAAATTACTTAACAGGCAGGAAGTAATATTCATTTAAGTTAGTATTTTTAGAGTCTGATTATAAATTTTCTTTTAGGAAGTGCACAATTTTCTTGTTTAGTTGATTTAAACGCATTCTTAGGGATTAATTAGGCTTTGGCCTATTTCTTTTTAATGCTAATGCATATGCTGATGTTTAAAAAAAATTATCATTTATTAAATTAAAAGGTTATGATTTCTATTTTTAACCATCAAATAAAATTAATTGGTCATGTATTTAATAGATTTAATTTAATAAAATTAACTTTTTCTATCATATCAACTAATTTATGTGTAAATTTGAATTTTATAAGGTGTTAAATTTGAGAGCTAGCCGAATGGTGGTTTAACAAACGTACGCAGTTTAATGTTATTGTATTAAAGTCAAGTGTTGGATTATGTTTATAAATGGTGAAGTTAAATAGGCTGCTAATGGTGGTGGCATTTTTTTTTTTGGTCAAATTGGAGATATTAGAGAACAAAATGAGGATAAAATATGGTTTTGAAACCTTTAACCATTTGTAGTCAATTAGAAAACTAAGCCCTCATTGCTCAATTTTTCTATAACTAAGAGTTTGGTTAACTAAAGAGCTAAGTACCTGAACAAACTTAATAAAGTTACAGACCAAAATATAGTTTCAAATAAATGAATAATAATAAGCACTAGCACAAAAGGAACAAGACTGATACTAGCATAAAGTTGAGGATGTTGCTGGTTGCTCTCCTACCAAGGTCTTTTCAATTTGGGTGGATCATTTTCATCTTCTATGTGACCTATGGTACTCTGACCTTGTGCCCCTACGTAGCTTTTAGACGAGGTTGTACCCTCTTTTGGTTCCTCTACCAGCTTTGTGTACTACTGCTCATACCCCTACTATCATTGGTTTTCTTTCCCATGCTCCTGGCTGACGCTAAGAGCTCTGAAATCTGGTATAGGTACTGTTAATAGGGTTCTATTAACCATTGAGTCTTCCTCTTTTTGTGTCTCGTGACCAGTGGTTTTTTCTTTGCTGTCATAACCTATACGAAGCTTGATAATGGGGGCGGCGGAATGACCTTTCTATAAAATGATGCACACATAATAATATAATTAAAATAATATTATGATTGTAAATGAATAATATATTATTTGTAAGAGAATAGTTCTCAAATAGTAAAAAAAAAATCTTTATTTAAAGGAATTGAAATTCATTAATGAGATGGTGAAGAAGAAGAAGAAAAGATAGATTACTCTCCAAATTCTTTCAATATTATAGTTATCTAAATTCTCTTCAAACTCTTTCTAAATTCTCTCAAAATCATTCTACTATAAAATATTTTTCTTCTAGTTAAATACTACTAAATTCATGTTTAGTTCTATAACAAAATAAGTAATTTAATCTTTATTTTACAACACGTTATCAGCACGAGGAGCTCTCGATCAAAACAATAAGATACATATTTCTTAATATTTAATATTTATGAATATATTAGTTGATTATATATTATCATGAATGACTATGTCTCCTACTAATTTATATATTTATATTTATTTCTTCAATCTAACTTTATATTAATTGTTATTTTTTATTTTGTTTTACTAACTACACCATTGATGCAAATATTGATAGAAATGATTCTAACATTATGGATGACTATACCTCCTATCAATTTATATTTATGCACATTTATTTTTTTATTATTTATGTTAATGGAAGGTTATACCCAATTTTATATTAATGGACGGTTTTGCCCCATATTTATACATATCGTTATGTTAACTCACTTGCTATAAATAATCATATCAACATTATTTATTAATTTTACTTTATATAATTTATTTCTCAATATATTATATTAAAAAAAATTCTAACGGCTATATTTTTATTACCAACGGTAATATAACGGTAATAAACGATTATATTTTTCATTATAAATAGATGAGTTATAAATTTTATTCATTCATACAAATTCATACATTTTCTCTTTCTCTCTTTACTCTAAATTGTAAACATGATTTGGTATATTTATATTTGTATTTTGATCATGACTATTATAATAGTTTTAGGAATGATTAATATGGAAGATGATTTTCTATTTGATATAATTTTAAGTATTATTGTATCACTATTATTTCTTGCAATATTCATTCATGATATAATTAATTAGTAAATTCTGATCATGTTTGATTTTTTTTAGTAGTCATCAAATTTATGAATTCTAATTGAGTTATATTTTTTTTATTAGTTATCATAATGACAAATCTAGCAAAGCTTGAGTTCGTTGCTCTTGACATCACGGGAAAAAATTATATGTCTTGGATTCTAGATGTAGAAATGCATCTTCAATCAATGGGGTTAATTGATACCATAAAAGAAAATAATAACACCTCATTGTAAGATAAGGCCAAGTCTATAATTTTTCTCCGTCGTCATCTTGATGAAGGATTAAAATGTGAATATTTGACTATCAAAGATCCAAGTGTTCTTTGGAAGGATCTAAAAGACAGATATGATCATCAAAGAGATGTAATACTATCAGTAGTCACTGATGAATGGAGAGCTTTACGCTTTCAAGATTTAAAAAAAGTGAGTGACTATAATTCTGCAATGTTCAGAATAGTATCACAATTAAAATTCTGTGGACAGACAGTCACAGATGAGGATATGCTGGAGAAAACTTACTCCACATTTCATGCATCAAATGTTACACTGCAACAACAATACAGGATGCAGAGATTTAAAAAATATTATGAACTAATTTCATGCCTACTGGTAGCTGAGAAAAATAATGAACTCTTGATGAAAAATCATCAGCCCCATCCCACTGGCTCAATAGCATTTCCAGAAGCAAATGCTATAAATTATTCCAGATATAAAAATTACAATAGCCATGGACGTGGGAGAGGTAGAGGTCGTGGACGTGGAAGAGGTCAATTCTTTGGCCATGGTCGTGGAAATAAATATAATAATACTCCACAACAAACTCAGACTCAACCTCAAAAGAAGTTAAAATCAGTCATCAGTGGTGTTCAAGAAAGGCCTCAACATAAGTCTGAAACTGTGTGTTTCAGATGTGGTAGTAAAGGACACTGGTCACAAATTTATCGAACACCACCACATCTTTGCCAACTTTATAAGGCATCATTGAAAGGCAAAGAAAAGGAAATAAATTTCAATGAGCATCATACTCATGTTAATAATACAACTCATCTAGATGTTTCTGATTTTACTGATGATTTTACTGACAATGGAAATTGAGACATCTATAAATTTTAAGTATATTGTTATTACTTATTTGATTCTGAAGAATATGTTATTGTTATGTATATTATTTTTAAATTAAATAAAATGTCCTACTTTATAATTATTTTATGTTTTTACCTTAATTGATTAATTTTGTGTTTATCTATTTTGAAGTTTAATATGGATTGTACTTAACATAAAGACAATATTGAAGATCTTTGCATACCAGATAGTGGTACTACATATACTATCTTGAAAAATAAAGATTATTTCTTTGAAATAAAGCCCACAAAGGCAGTTGTAAAAAAAATATCAGGTCCTGTAGATCTGATTGAAGGAGTTAGAAAAAGCTAAATTTATGTTACCAAATGGAATAAAGTTTATAATTGATGAAGCTTTATTTTCACCAAAATTAACAAGAAATTTATTGAGTTTTGATGACATATATCGAAATGGGTGTGATACCTAATCTATTACTATAAATGGTAACAAATACTTAAATATAGTTTCCTATGAATCAGGAAAAATACAAGTATTGGAAAGACTGCCAAAACTCCCTACTGGATTGCATTACATGCATATATATGTAATTGAATCAAATATGACAGTAAAAGAAAAATCTTATGATCCTTCAATAATAAATTTATGGCATGACAGATTAGGTCATCCTGGATCAGTAATGATGCGAAGGATAATTGAGAATTCATATGGGCATCCCTTGAAGGGGCAAAGAATTCCTCAATCAAATGAAATTCCATGTACAACTTGTTCTCTCGAAAAATTAATCTTGAGACCTTCACCATCTAAAATTCAAAATGAATCACCTATGTTTCTTGAAAGAATTCAAGGTGATATATGTGGGCCAATTCACCCACCATATGGACCATTCAGATATTTTATGGTATTAATTGATGCATATAGTAGATGGTCACATGTTTGTCTATTGTCAACTCGTAATGTTGCATTTGCAAGGTTGCTTGTTGAAATTATTAAATTACGAGCACAATTCCCTGATTATATAATCAAGAGGGTAAGACTTGATAATGCTGGTGAATTTACATCTCAAGCATTCAATGATTATTGTATGTCTACTGGGATCATTGTTGAGCATATTGTTGCCCATGTACATACTCAAAATGGTTTAGCTGAATCATTGATTAAACGCCTTCAGCTTATTGCTAGACCATTAATAATGAGAACAAAGCTTTCCATTTCAGTTTGGGGTCATGCAATCCTATATGCTGCTTCATTAATTCGCATCAGACTTAGTGCATATCATAAATACTCCCCACTACAATTGGCATTTGGTCAAGAGCCAAATATTTCCCATCTTAAAATTTTTGGTTGTGTAGTATATGTACCCATTGTGCCACCTCAGCGCACAAAAATGGGTCCTCAACGAAGATTGGGAATTTATGTTGGGTTTGAAACACCCTCGATTATTAGATATCTTGAACCTTTAACTGGTGATGTTTTTACAGCACGTTTTGCTGATTGCCAATTTAATGAGGTTATTTTCCCAACATTAGGAAAAGGGGAGAAAGAAGGGAAAGGGG
This sequence comes from Mallotus nudiflorus, assembly GCA_947683625.1. NCBI lineage: Eukaryota > Viridiplantae > Streptophyta > Magnoliopsida > Malpighiales > Euphorbiaceae > Mallotus > Mallotus nudiflorus. Next base: position 1,565,315 of record CANTUR010000269.1, read on the forward strand.
ATATTTCATGGAATGAACCATCATTATTGCATCTGGATCCTTACACAAAAATTAAAAGTGCAAAAGATTGTGCACTTACAAGCAATTGCAAATCAATTGCCAGATGCATTTACTGATACAAAAAGAGTGACTAAATCATACATACCAGCAGTTAATGCTCCTACTCGTATTGAAATTCCAGAAATAAAACCTGAGAATAAAGACACTCATGAGTCTAAAACACGCCAGAAGCGTGGAAGACCAATTGGTTCTAAGGATAAAAATCCTCAAAAGAGAAAGGGAGTAGATAATCATATTGATAGTGAGAAAAATATCCCTGAAGAAATAGAAAATAAAGAAAGTCATGAAACATTGTCATATACTGTTGCATGTGAAATCATAAATGACAAAGATGATCCTGAACCAAAATCAGTCATGGAATGTCAAAATAGGCATGATTGGATAAAATGGAAAGATGTTATGCAGGCTGAATTGGACTCACTAAACAAACGAAATATTTTTGGGCAATTATTCCTATGCTTAAAACTGTGAAACCTGTAGGATACAAGTGGGTCTTTGTACGAAAGAGAAATGATAAAAATGAAATAATAAGGTACAAAGCTAGACTTGTAGCTCAAGGTTTTTCACAAAGGCCAGGAATTGATTATGATGAAACGTATTCTCCTGTTATGGATGCAATTATGTTCAGGTATCTGATTAGCCTAGTAGTTTCTAAGAAATTAGAAATGCGTCTTATGGATGTTGTGACTACTTATTTGTATGGATCACTTGATAGTGACATTTATAAGAAAATCCTTGAAGGATTTAAAATGCCTGAAGCATTAAGTACAAAACCCAAAGAAATGTGTTTGATCAAGCTCCAGAGATCTTTATATGGGTTAAAACAGTCTGGGCGCATGTGGTATAATCGTTTAAGAGATTATTTGATTAATAAAGGATATATGAGTAATATTATTTGCCCATGCATTTTTATTAAGAAAACAATATCCGGATTTATGATTATAGCTGTATATGTTGATGATTTGAATATCATTGGAACAAAAACTGAGATCCATGAAGCAACAGTATACTTAAAGGAAGAATTTGAAATGAAAGATCTTGGAAAAAGCAAGTATTGCCTTAGTTTACAAATTCAGCAAATGCACAATGGGATATTCGTGCATCAATCAAATTACACAAAAAAGATCTTGAAATGCTTAATATAAAGCAAATCCTTCAAGTACTCCAATGGTCGTTAGATCACTCAATATTGAAACTGATCCATTTCGGCCCTGTGAAGAAAATGAAGAAATTCTTGGTCCTGAATTTCCATATCTCAGTGCCATTGGAGCTCTAATGTATCTTGCTAATTGTACTAGACCTGACATTTCTTTTACAATCAATTTATTAGCAAGGTTCAGTTCAGCTCCAACAAAAAGGCATTGGAAAGGGGTCAAACATATACTTCGGTACCTTCGAGGAAATGTTGATTTGGGTTTATTTTATTCTAACAATTCAAAACAAGAATTGATTGGTTATGCAGATGCAAGGCATTTATCTGATCCTCATAAAGCAAAATCTCAAACAGGCTATGTGTTCACAAATAATGGAACTGCAATTTCTTGGCGTTCCCAGAAACAAATGTTTGTCACTACTTCCTCAAATCATTCTGAAATTATTGCACTACATGAAGCAAGTAGAGAGTGTGTGTGGATTAGATCAATGACACATCATATTGAAGAATCTTGTGGTTTTCCAATCAATAAAAGTCCAACAATTTTATATGAAGATAATGCAGCATGCATTGCACAGTTAAGGGAAGGATATATCAAAAGTGATAGAACCAAACATATACCTCCAAGATTCTTTTCATACACTCAAGAGCTAATAAAAGACAATCATATAGATATCAAGTATATTCAGTCTAGCCATAATTCAGCTGATCTTTTCACAAAGGCACTTCCAACTACAATCTTTAGAAAGCACGTTCACGATATTGGAATGCAACATCTACATACTATGTGAAGGAAGATTATACATATCAACTTGAGGGGGAGAAAATCATACACTGTACTCTTTTTTCTTAAGCTAAAGTTTTTTCCACTGGGTTTTATTTAGCAAGATTTTAACGAGGCAGTTGCAAAATATTGTTATTCAAGGGGGAGTATTATGAATGTGAATGAACAATATATTGCTTGTGAATGAACATATTGCTTGTGAATGAACAATATATTGCTTGTGAGAGAATAGTTCTCAAATAGTAAAAAGAAAATCTCTATATAAAGGGATTGAAATTCATTAATGAGATGGTGAAGAAGAAAAGATAGATTACTCTCCAAATTCTTTCAATATTATAGTTCTCTAAATTCTCTCCAAACTCTCTCTAAATTGTCTCAAAATCATTTTACTATAAAATATTTTTCTTCTAGTTAAATATTACTAAATTCAAGTTTAGTTCTATAATAAAATAAGTAATGCAATTTTTATTTTACAACAAATAAATATATATTGAAAAAATGTGTCTTTTTTTATAGCAACACCTTTTCTCATCATAGCTTTTATGGAATGGACAGAACATAAGGTTTCTGCAAATAGCTTTTGTAGAACGGAGGGAACATAAAGTTTCTGCTGAGTATCTGTACAGTCACAGCTGCCCTAGTATTCTAGGGTGTCATTATGTTAAGGTAGACGATAAATTTCCGTTTTTGTGATATGACTAGTTGGCTTGTATTGTTTTATGGGAAACAGTCCAAATAATATGACCTTAATGTTTATCTCAATTGTTAATGTTTATCTCAATTGTCATTACGACACTTTATATTTTTCAAAGACCTTAAATTTCTCAAATTTAGTGCATTTAAACACTATATTTAACGTGTTAAATTTTTCTATTAGAACTAGAGACACTGTCCATAAACCCTCATATTTACTCCAATTTTTATTTTGACATTTTATGTTTTTCATTTGGAAAAAAATTAAATTTAATATTTCAACAATTTTATTTTTTCATTAATTAAATTTTGGGAATAAATTATTTAAGCTTCAAATTTTAATTATTTTATAAAATTTAATGAAATTTTTTATTTCAATACATATAAACTAAGATATAATTTAAAATAATCATTATATTTTAATTTTTTTATATATCCCATCATTTTGTTAAAAAATTAATTATTTCAATATTTATTATTGATTTTAGTTGTCAATTTTTTATATTTTCCTATTATTCTAGTAGTACAAAAGATTAAAATAAAATCATAGAGTATAAATAGCATAAATATTTATTTATTTATAATTAAAGTATAACATATGTGTTTAATACCACATAAAAAATTACAATAAATGTAAAAACTATTCAACCATTTAGCATTAGAAATAATTTATGCATTTATTATTCATAGTTTAATTAAAAATATTAATTCAATTTAAAAAAATTAAAAATTGGAGCTCGAATAATTTATTCTTCAAATTTAAAAATAAAAATAAATTATTAAAATATTAAATTTAATTTTTTCTTTAATTAAAAACATAAGGTGTCAAAATGAGATTTGGGATAAATATCAGGGTCATTTTTTGACATTGTCCTTTGGTTATAATGGAAAATTCAACACCGTTAAATATGTTGTTTAAATGCACCATATTTGATAACTTTAGAGTCATAATTGGACTTCAAAAAATATAAAGTGTTTGTCACACCTGTACTCTAACTCTAAGTATATTTGCATTCATTATGCATTGCATTTACATAATATATATTGATTTAATTTAAGTATAAGTTAATATATATATAGATATAATTATAGAGAAAAAGACTCAATTGTAGCAAATGATTGTCATTGATTGAACAATTAAAAGCTTGAGGATTTATAGGTAACTTAAGCATTTCATTAAGGACCAAAAAGAGTAATTTACATATTATCTAATTAATATTTACGGATATGTTGAGAGGAAGAGCTGCCATTAATTGAAAGAAAGAAAGAAAAGAAAAAGTAAAAGAGGGCTAAATTATTTCCTCTCATAGAAGTAATTTCTCCAGCAAAATTAAAGATTTAAAGTACAATTAAGGCTGTAATCTTCATCCTAGAAGTTTTGGTGATTGATTTGGTAAGTAATTTAGTATTTTGGTTTATTCAATTTAGGGTTCTTAAGTTGTAGAATTCGGGTTTTATAATTCTAGTTTATCAATATTTATAATTTGATCATATCTTGATCTATAAAACCCCAAATTAAGTGTTATTTAATGATATGGAACCTTTGAAGAATTATCTAAAATTTGTTCTCTTTGACCTTGATTTGATTTAGTCTCTATATTAGGGTAATACAAGAAAATATTTTATTGCTTAGTCTATCAGTTTCTTTGAGCTGGTTATATTTTGTTATATATGTCTCTATTTTAGGTGTCTAATTGGTGCGAAATTTTTATGGCATGTTCTAGACATATATTTATAAAAATTATTAAAATTTCAGCTCAAAATTCCTTTTCTATAAGTCCCATAAATTATTCAAAGTTAGCTTTGAAAGTAGCAATTTTGATTATATGAATCAAGTTTACAGAGTTTATGAATTAAAACTAATCTAGATACTTTTCATATATCTTGAACTAGGAAACTCTAAATTGAGTTTATTTTAATTCTAAGAAAACTTAAAAGAGTTCTCTAAAACTTTGTAGTTTTGATCCAAAGCTGATTATGACTAAATAGTGATCTAACAGACCTATACTTTTTATTGTTCAATCTGTCTAAGTAATTGAGTTGCTTGTAATGCAACCTTTATAATTTTATTTGTGGTTATTGAATAGAAGTAAAATTTTTATTGAAGGTACTAGACACAAATACCTAAGTATATTTAAAATTTAAGGTTAAAATCCTTTTTTACAGGTCAGAGAAATTTTTCAAATATAGGCTTGAAAATAGCCTTTGTAGAGTTAATAAGGCTGACTTGTAGAATTAAGTTAATTTGCATATTTTGCATATACTTTGGGTTTCCATGGTTATGTCAGTATATGAGATTGTTATATTGATGATTTATAAATGAAATTGCTTGTGTTAGGTGCTAGAAAAGGCAAAGGAAGTGCAGGTACAAATTAAACAAATTCGGTGAACTAAGTTTGTGTGTTTATAGACTGTTTGGTGAGTAGATGTTCAGGCCCTTAAAATATTTTCATATTAGAAATGAAATGAGCTTATTATGTTGTTTTATGAACCTAATTTGACATATTGAAATTGATTTAATTCAGCTTGTTGTTACTTGAATTATTCAAGTTTTAAAATAATAAAAAGGTTTTAAATTCACAAGTTAAAGGTATCACTACATTATGCCTTTGTTTTGCAAGCTGAACGATATTTATTTTAGTTACTTGAAGATTTGAATGAGTCATAGTTAGATTATTTTTATTCCTTTGAATTTTGATGAGAAGTGGTTTAATTTTAAATACTCTATTGAATCATGAATGTAATGGAATTGTTTTGATTAATTTTTTATGAAATGATATTTGTTTTGTGTATTACCTCCCTATCTGAATGTGCTGAGGTGGTATATGCACATTTGAGATTATTTTGGTTATTATTGTGCAATAAACAATAGGGCACTTGATTAAAAGATGGTGAAAGAAGAAGGGTTGTTTTGTGCTAATGTAGTTGAAGGGTTAGCTTTCAAGTGTGCCTAAAGAGTGAGCTTATAATGGCCTGTATGTTATGGCCGAGTTATGATGCTTGTTATAGGGATGGTTAATACAAATGAAAAGTTGTATTAATATTTGTAAAGACACATGCTTTAACTGACTAAGTTTTGAATATATTTGAAAGCAAGATTGAGTTGGATATTTTGAGTGAATGATAATTTGATTATTAATGCTTTAGTATTTTTAATTTGAGATATTTATTATATTTAATTTAGCTAAACTATTTTTTTGCTTGTAATATCTATTCATTGAGTATTTCTGTACTCATTTTGCTCTATTTTATAAACGTTTTTAGATAGTTGGGCTTAATAGTTGGTGAACGAGTGGATAGAAGTCCATAATAAAGTTGGCCAACAATCGTCATTAGAGTAGTCTTTCCTTTTATTTTTTTTATTTATTGTATAAGTATTGTAGAACATTGGTGGTTAAGTCATATTTAAAAATGTAATATTTATATTATCCAATTATTTTTATACATATTTTACTATTTATAAATAGTATTTCATAAATACGTATTTTACTATTCATAAATAGTACTTTACTATTCAAAAAATACATAATACTTTAAAAGTTCTTATTCTCTAAATACAACATATGTACAACACTGAACTTTTATAAGAGATAAAATTTGAATCCTCTTGCAAATATAAGGATATTTTAATAGAAATTAATTAAACTAAGCAAACTGTTGGTGATTGGTTTTAAATGTCCATCTCGGGCTATATAAGATGAGGTATAAAAATTTTGGTGTAAGAGCTTTATTAAATGATCCTTTAAACTATGCTTTTGTTATAGTTTGATGAAATTATGAAAATATTTTTGTTATATTTATAGGATGCCACCATGAAGGAACCGTGGTAGGCCACCTAGATGAGGGAGAGTTAACCAATACAGTAGTGATAAGGTAGAGTCTAAGGGTAGTGCTAATCTTGAGATAGAGTTTGAGACTAGGACCCCTATTATTGAGCAACCTTCACCTCCCCCACCCCCTATTGTACTTGTATTGTAGCTTGATCCCAGAATACATGTAGAGACTATTGTTACTACTCTAGTAGCCCAAGAACAAAAGAGAAGGCCTAGTGATATAATTGAACATGCTAAGAAATGTGGGGCATTCAAATTTCATGGCTCTGTTGATTCTTGAGAGGCAGAAAAATGGTTGATTGATATAGAGGAAGCATTTAATACTCTTGCATTAACTGAGGCATAAAAAATTGATAATGTGTATGGCCTTCTACATGATATGGCATATGCTGGGTTTGCTTGGGTTAGATTGTTATGTGGAGGTCAGTTAACTTGGGATGTATTCAAGACTGAGTTCTATAGGGAATACTTGACATATGCATTTAGGGTTGAAAGGCAAAATGAATTCATTACATTGAAATAAAAGGCAATGTTAGTACGAGAATATGTGGATAAATTTGAAGAATTATATAAGTATGCTTCAGATATTTTCCCAACTCAAGCTCAGAAGTGTTACAAGTTTAAAGAGGGCTTGCAAACTGTGTTGAATAATGAATTATCACTATATTAAGGCTAAAATTTTAGGGGTTAGGTTGAGAAAGCAATAGAGAAAGAGAAGCTGAGAGAGGAAATAGAGTAAGAGGGCTAGTCAAAGGCTCCAGTTTGGGTAGGAAGGCAAAAAGGATTCAGTAAGGGAATTGGTACATCTCAATAAAGGCTAGAGATAATAGGATTTAGAGACAGTAGAGGGCCTTGGACTTGTTTAGGCACTAATAGACCATAGTCTTCTCAGTTTAGTCAAAGCTCTATGAGACAACCTACGACAAGTGTAGGTAGTTCATTTAGAAGGACCACACCCTATACTATTTATGGTTATGTTCATAAGAGAGGAGATTATAAGAAGAGGACTATTTAGTGTTCCAAATGTGGTGGATGCGGGCACATTAAGAGGGATTGTCCTAATTTTGCACAGTTTAGCACCAGTATTGGTAGAGTAGTCCAAAGCATAGTTGATAAAGGAAGTAGGACTTCTAGATTTGGTAGAGATTCAGGTAGAGGTTTAGGAGCTAGTGTAAGTTGAGAGGGTGATGTTTCCATATCGACACAACCTCCTCGGCCTGTACAGATAGAGAGACCTTCAGTGCAACTTAAGGTCTTTGCTATAACACAACAGGTGGCAGAATCATAACATAATGTTATTTTTGGTAGGTTAACTATCTTTAATGAGAATGCTTTTGCTTTAATTGATCCGAGTGTAACTCATTCATTCATTGCATCATTTTTCACATCATGCATACCAAAAGAAAAAAGTGTGATAGACTAAAGTTTGTTTATAGATATACCAGTGGGTGAATCAGTAGTTTGTAGACATATTTATTAGGGTTGTGAGCTAGAATTTAGGGGTCAAAAATTAGAAGTAGACTTAGTGTCATTACCATTACAAATGTTTGATGTGATTCTTGGTATGAATTTTCTAATAAATATCAAACACTAATTGATTGCCATAAGAAGAAAGTAAAGTTCCGGATGCCTATGGGTGGTAAAATTATGTTTAATGGTGAAAAGGGTTCAGAGCATTATAGCATGGTTTCAGTGCTCATAGCTAGAAGGATGATGAGAAAAGGGTGTGAAGCATTCTTGGCATATGTTATTGACACTGAAATAAAGGGGCAAAAGCTTGACAATCTGCTGTAGTAAATAAGTTACAGATGTATTTCCAGAAGGTCTTCCAAGTTTGCCACCTAATAAAGAGATTGAGTTCAATATTGATTTGCAGCTAGGGATAACTCCTATTTCACAAGCTCCATATAGAATGGCTCCAGCAGAAGTAAAAGAATTAAAGGTGCAATTGCAAGAATTACTTGATAAAGGCTACAGTAGACCTAGTGTATCACCTTAGGGAGCACCAGTTCTGTTTGTGAAGAAGAAGGATAGTACCATAAGATTATGTATTAATTACAAATAGTTGAATAAGGTGATTATGCATAATAAGTATCCATTGCCATGGATTAATGACTTATTTGATCAACTGCAAAGAGATAAAGTATTCTCAAATATTAACTTGAGGTCTAGGTATCACCAACTAAAGATTAAAGCAGCAGATGTGCCTAAAACAATATTTAGAACTCAATATGGGCATTATGAATTCCTAGTAATGCCATTCGAGTTAACTAATGCTCTTACTGCATTTATGGATTTGATGATTTTGGATACCTTTATTATTGTGTTCATTAATGATATTTTGGTATATTTGTGGTCAAAGGAAGAACATGCTGAGCATTTGAGGATTGTATTACAAATATTAAGAGATAAATAATTGTATGCCAACTTTAGCAAGTGTGAATTTTGGTTAGAGAAAGTGGTGTTTCTAGGGCATATCATCTCAGCAGAGGGAGTGTGTATTGATTTTAAGAAGATCAAAGCAATTTTTAGTTGGAAACCACCTACTAATATACAAGAGGTGTGTAGTTTTCTAGGGTTAGTAGGCTATTATAAGAGATTTATGTAGAACTTTTCTATCATTGTTTTACCTTTAACAAAACTGCTAAGGAAGAATGTAAAGTTTGTTTAGAATGAAGATTGTTAAGATAGTTTTAATAAATTAAAGGCATGTTTAACTTCAGCACTCATGTTGACACTACCAGTGATGAGGCTAGAATATATTGTGTATAGTGATGCATCTATAAATGATTTGGGTTGTGTACTGATGCAACAGGCTAAGGTGGTAGTTTATGCTTCTCGAAAATTAAGGCCACATGAGTTGAACTATCCTACATATGATTAAGAGCTAGCAATAATTGTTTTTGCTTTGAAGATTTAGAGACATTATTTAAATGGTGAGAAATGTCAGATTTTCATATATCACAAAAGCTTGAAGTACATACTAAGTCAAAAAGAGTTAAACTTGAGGCAAAAAAAATGGATTGAGCTTCTAAAAGATTATGATTTCACAACTGAATATTACCTAGGGAAAGCTAATGTGGTAGCAGATGCACTTAATAGGAATTCCTCAGGTAATCTTACATTCAGGCTATGCAAATTCCATTGTTACTTAAGTTAAGGGCATTGAATGTGGAGTTAGCTTAGGGTGAGAAAGGAGCATTGCTTGCTACTTTAAGGATTCAAACAATGTTGATTAATAGACTTAGGGAGGCAAAGAGTCAAGATGAACAAATGGTGAAGATTAAAGAGCAAGTCCAATAGGGTAATAGGGTAGTCTTTGTGATTTTAAAGGATGATACTTTATTATATGGGGGTAGATTATATGTACCTAATGTTGAGATTTTAAAAAGAGAGATAATGGAGGAAGCACATAATTCAGCATATGCTATGCATCTTGGAAGTACTAAAAATGTATTGTACTTTGAAAGACAACTATTGGTAGTCATGGATAAAGAAAGATATTACAGAGTTTGTGGCTAGATGTTTGGTTTGCTAACAAGTTAAAACAGAACATCAACATGCAGTGGGAACATTACAACCTCTTCTTATTCCTGAATGGAAGTGGGAGCATATTACGATGGATTTTGTAATGGGATTGCCTAGAACTTAGTAAAGACATGATGCAGTTTGGGTGATTGTCAATCAATTCACTAAATCAGCTCACTTACTTATAAAAGTGAGTTACTCACTAGATAAATTTACTGAAATCTATATCAGAGAAGTGGTCAGATTACATGGTGTTCCATTATCTATTGTATTAAATTGGGATCTAAGATTTACATATTTTAGCCAAGTTTACAGCATGTTTTGGGTACTAAGTTGAGGTTTAGTATACTTTTCATCCCTAAACAGATGGTCAGTCAGAGAGGACAATCCAAACATTAGAAGATATGCTTCGAACTTGTGTAATGGAATTGCAGGGTAGCTATAATAAAAATCTACCTTTGGTGGAATTTGCCTATAATAACACCTTTCATTCTAGTTTAGGAATGGCACCCTATGAAGCACTATATGGTAGGAAGTGCATAACTCTAGTTTGTTAGGGTGAAGTTAGGAAAAGATAATTAGTTGGTCCAAAATTTATGTAAATGACAATAAAGAAGATTCAGTTAATTTGGGATCGACTAAAAGAAGCCCAAGATAGACAAAAGAGTTATGCATACTTAAAAAGGGAATCAATTGAATACGATGTGGGTGACAAGGTCTTCCTAAAGATTTCACCTTGGAAAGGAGTCTTGCAGTTTAGAAAAAAGAGAAAATTAAGCCCTAAGTACATTGGTCCATATAAGGTGATTAGGAGGATTGGTCCAGTAGCCTATAGGTTGGCCTTACCTCTAGAATTATCTTAAATTCATAATGTTTTTCCATATGTCAATGATGAGGAGGCATAGGAGTGATCATAGTCACCTTTTGCAAGCCTAACCCATAGAATTGAAAGAAATATTATTTTATAAAGAAGAGCTAATTGCAATTGTTACTAAGGAAACCAATGTGTTAAGAAATAAAATCATACCTTTAGTGAAAGTATTGTGGAAACACCATAGGGGAAAGGAAGCTACTTGGGAGTGAGAGGAAGACATGAGAAATCAATACCCATATTTGTTTTAGCATAATTTTGGGAACGAAATTTCCTCATATGGGGAGAATTGTCACACTCGTACTCTAACTCTAAGTATATTTGCATTTATTATGCATTGCATTTACATAATATATATATTGATTTAATTTAAGTATAAGTTAGTATATATATATATATATATATATATATATATATATAGTTATAGAGAAAAAGACTTAATTGTAATAAATGATTATCCTTGATTGAGTAATTAAAAGCTTAAGGATTTATAAGTAACTTAAGCATTTTACTAAGGAACAAAAGAAGTATTTTACATATTATTTAATTAATATTTATGGATATGTCGTGAGGAAGAGCTATCGTTAATTGAAAAAAAAGAAAGAAAGAAAGAAAGAAAGAAAAGAAAAGGGGAAAAGAGGGCTGAATTATTTCCTCTTATAGAAGCAATTTTTACAACAAAAGTTGTAGAATTCGGGTTTTATAATTCTAGTTTATCAGTCTTTGTAATTCAATCATACTTGATCTATAGAACTCCAAATTAAGTTTTATTTAATGATATGGAACCTTTGAAGAATTATCTAAAAATTTTTCTCTTTAAGCTTGATCTAATTCAGTCTTTATATTAGGGTAATAAGAGAAAATATTTTATTGCTCAGTCAGTCGGTTTCTTTAAGCTGATTATAATTCGTTATATATATCTCTATTTGTGGGTGTCCAATTGGTGTGAAATTTTTATGGCATGTTCTAGACATATATATCTAAGAATTATTAAAATTTCAGCTCAAAATTTCTTTTCTATAAGTCCTAGAAGGCTCTCCTAAAATTGATTTCATCTGATTTTGCTCATTCAGTTGTTTTGGACAATCTTTCTTTTTTTTCAATTCATATAAATTTCATGATCTTTCTAGTTGCATACTTAAGCTCTCTAAAAGAAAATTTCATTTTTGAATTCAATTTTTTTTTTAAAAGAAATAAAAATGAGGGTTGCAACATGAGGACTTTCCAAGAGGTCACTCATCTTAGTGCTACTCTCACCCTGTGACATTTAACTTCAGAGTTCTGATTGGATCTGGGGCAATAGTGTTAGTATGATTGCATCCGTTACATCCTTCGCATTAATTCCATGAAAGGTGATGTCTTGCCCTCTCCGGTTGTAAAAAGCCAATACCATTTTGCTTATGCACCCATTTTAGGTGATCTTTTTTCTTTATTTCATGTAATTTTTAATGTCATTCCAGCTGGATGGTTAAGCTCTCTAAAAGAAAATTTCATTTTCGTATTGAAATTTTTCTTTTTAAAAAATAAAAATAAGGGCTACAACACAAGGTCTTCCCAAAAGGTCATCGATCCTAGTACTACTCTCACCCAAACATGTTTAAATTTGAGGTTCTAATGGGATCCAAAGCATTAGTGCTGGAAAGATCGTACCAGCTACATTCTTTGCATTAATTCTACATAAGGTGTTTTCTTGCCCTCTCTGCCTTCTAAAAAGCCCATATCTTTCTGCCCATGCGCCCATTTTAGAAGATATATTTTTTTTTCATTTCATGTAATTTTTCATGATATTTTCAGCTACATGCATAAAGCTCTCCATAAGAATTTTTTTTCTCAGATTAAATTTTTTCATTAAAAAAATAAAAATGAGGGGTGCAACACGAAGACTTTCTAAGAGGTCACCCATCTTAGTACTACTCTCGTCCAAGCATGTTTAACTTTGGAGTTTTGATGGGAACCAGTGCATGAGTGTTGGTATGATCACAACTGTTACATCCTTTGCATTTATTCTACGTACGGCGTTGTCCTGCCCTCTCCGCCTTAAAAAATGCCCATATCTTTTTGTTCGTGCATCCATTTTGGGCAATTATTTTTTTCATTTCATATAGTTTTTCATGATCTTTTCAGCTACATACTTAAACTCTCTAGAAGAAAATTTCAATTTCAAATTATATTTTTTCTTTATAAAAAATAAAAATGAGGGGTGCAACTCGAGGATTTCCAAAAAGGTCACCCATCTTAAGACTACTCCTGCCCAAGCACATTAAACTTCAGAGTTCTGATGGGATTCGGTACATTAGTGCTGGTATAATTGTACTCGTTACATCTTTTGCATTAATTCTATATAAGGCGATGTCTTGCCCTCTCTGCCTTTTAAAAAGCCTATATCTCTTCGCTCGTCCACTTGTTTCGGGCGATCTTTTTTTTATTTCATGTAATTTCTTATGATCTTTCCAGCTGCATGCTTAAGCTCTTCAAAATATAATTTTATTTTTGAATTAAATTTTTTCATTAAAAAAATATAAATAAGGGGGGCAGCACGAGGACTTCCCAAGAGGTCACCCATCTTGGTACAAGTCTTACCTAAGCATATTTAATTTCAGAGTTCTAATGGGATCTGGTGCATTGGTGCCGGTATGATCACACCCATTACATTCTTTGCACTAATTCTATATAAGGCGATGTCTTGCCTTTCCGCCTTCTAAAAAGCCCATAACTTTTCCCCTATATGCCCACTTTGAGCAATCTTTTTTTTTCATTTCCTATAATTTTTCATGATCTTTTCAGCTACATGCTTAAGCTCTCCCAAAGAAAATTTTGATCTTGGATTAAATTTTTTCATTAAAAAAATAAAAATGAGGGGTGCAACACGAGGACTTCCCAAGTGGTCACCCATCTTAGTACTACTAATGCCTAAGAATGTTTAACTTCGGAGTTCTGATGAGATCCGGTGCATTAGTGCTGGTATGATTGTACTCGTTAATCCTTCGCATTAATTCTATGTAAGGCGCTGTCTTGCCCTCTTCGCCTTCTAGAAAGCCAATATCTTTTCACTCATGTGCTCATTTTGGGCGAACTTTTGTTCATTTTATGTAGTTTTTCATGATCTTTCCTACTGTATGCTTAACCTCTCTGAAAGAAATTTTCATTTTCAGATTAAATTTTTTCTGTATAAAAAATAAAAATGAGGGTTGCAACATGAGGACTTCCCAAGAGATCACCCATCTTAGTGCTACTCTCAACCAAGTACTTTTAACTTTGGAGTTTTGATGGGATTCGGTGCATGAGTGCTGGTATGATTGCACTTGTTACATCCTTTGCATTAATTCTACGTAAGGTGCTTTCTTACCCTCTTCGCCTATTAAAAAGCCCAAATCTATTTGCTCATGCCACCATTCTGTCAATTTTTTTTCATTTCATGTAATTTTTCACGATATTTCCAACTCCATGTTTAAGCTCTCCAAAGAAAATTCCACTTTTGGATTAGTCTTTTTCTTAAAAAAAATGAGGGGTGCAACATGAGGACTTCCTAAGAGGTCACCCATCTTAGTGGTCCTCTCGCCTAAGCACGTCTAACTTCAGAGTTCTGATGGGATCCGGTGTATTAGTGTCGGAATGATCGCACTCGTTACATCCCTCGCATTAATTCAACATAAGGCGCTCTCTTGCCCTCTCCACCTTCTAACAAACCCATATCTTTTCGCTCGTGCGCCTGTTCCAGACGATCTTTTTTTTCATTTCTTGTAATTTTTCACGATTTTTCCAGCTGCAAGCGCTTAGACTCTCCTAAGAAAATTTCGCTTTGGGATTAATTTTTTTTTCAAAAAATAAAATTGAAAATAAAAATGAGAGGTGCAACACGAGGTCTTCCCAAGAGGTCACCCATCTTAGTACTACTCTCGCCCAAGCAAGTTTAACTTCGGAGTTCTGATGGGATCCGGTGCATTAGTGCTGGTATGATCGCACTCGTTACATCCCTCGCATTAATTCTACATAAGGCACTCTCCTGCCCTCTTTGCCTTCTCGAAAACCCATATCTTTTCACTCATGTGCCTGTTCCGGGCGATTTTTTTTTTCATTTCATGTAATTTTTCACGATCTTTCCAGCTGCGCGTGTATAGGCTCTCCTAAGAAAATTTCTCTTTCAGATTAATTTTTTTCTCTCAAAAAATAAAATTAAAAATAAAAATAAAAATAAAGTGTGCAACACAAGGACTTCCCAAGAGGCACCCATCTCAGTACTACTCTCACCCAAGCACATTTAACTTCGGAGTTCTGATGGGATCCGATGCATTAGTGCTAGTATGATCGCACCTGTTATATCCTTCGTATTAATTTTACGTAAGGCGCTCTCTTGCCCTCTCCGCCTTCTAAAAAACTCATATCTTTTCGCTCGTGTGCTCGTTACGGGCGATCTTTTTTCATTTTATATAATTTTTCACGATCTTTGCAGTTGCGCGTGCTTAGGCTATCTTAAGAAAATTTCGCTTTCGGAGTAATTTTTTTCTCTCAAAAACTAAAATAAAAAATAAAAATTAGCGGTGCAACACGAGGACTTCCCAAAAGGTCACCCATCTTTGTACTACTCTCGCCCAAGCACATTTAACTTCGGAGTTCTGATAGGATACGGTGCATTAGTGTTGGCATGATCGCACCCGTTACAGAGCTCACATTAATTCTATGTATGGCACTCTCCGACCCTCTCCACCTTCTAAAAAACCCATATCTTGTCGCTTGTGCGCCAGTTCCGGGCAATATTTTTTTTCATTTCATGTAATTTTTCACGATCTTTCTAGCTGCACACGCTTAGGCTCTCCTAAGAAAATTTCGCTTTCGGATTGATTTTTTTCTCTCAAAAAATAAAATTAAAAATAAAAATGAAGGGTGCAATACGAGGACTTCCAAAGAGGTCACCCATCTTAGTACTATTCTTTCCCAAGCACGTTTAAAAAATGGTGCATTAGTGGTGGTATGATCGCACTCATTACATCCCTCGCATTAATTCTACGTAAAGCGCTCTCCTACACTATCTGCCGTCTAAAAAACCTATATCTTTTCGCTTGTGCACCTGTTCGGAGCGATCATTTTTTTCATTTCATTTAATTTTTCACGACCTTTCCAGCTGCCCGTGCTTAGGCTTTCCTAAGAAAGCAACACAAGGACTTCCCAAAAGGTCAACCATCGTAGTACTATTCTCGCCCAAGCACGTTTAACTTCGGACTTCTGATGTGATCCGGTGCATTAGTGTTGGTATGGTCACACCCATTACATCCTTCACATTAATTCTATATAAGGCCCTCTCCTGCCCTCTCCGCCTTCTAAAAAACCCATATCTTTTCGCTCGTGCGCCCGTTCCGGGCAATCTTTTTTTTCATTACATGTAATTTTTCACGATCATTCCAGTTGTCCGCGCTTAGGCTCTCCTAAGAAAATTTTGCTTTAGGATTAATTTTTTTTTCACAAAAAATAAAATTAAAAATAAAAATGAGGGGTGCAACATGAGGACTTCCCAAGAGGTCACCCATCTTAGTACCACACTGGCCCAAGCACGTTTATCTTCGGAGTTCTGACGGGATCCGGTGCATTAGTGCTGGTATGATCGCACCCGTTACATCCCTCGCGTTAATTCTACATAAGGCGCTCTCCCGCCCTCTCCGCCTTTTAAAAAACCAATATCTCTTCGCTCGTGCGCCCGTTTCGGGCGATCTTTTTTTTCAGTTCATGCAATTTTTCACAATCTTTCCAGCTGCAGACTGCTTAGGCTCTCCTAAGAAAATTTTGCTCTCGGATTAATTTTATTTCTCTCAAAAAATTAAAATTAAAAATAAAAATGAGGGGTGCAACACGAGGACTTCCTAAGAGGTCACCCATCTTAGTACTACTCTCGCCCAAGCATGTTTAACTTCGGAATTCTGATGGGATCCGGTGCATTAGTACTGGTATGAACGCACCCATTACATCCCTCGCATTAATTCTACGTAAGCCGCTCTCCCGCCCTCTCCGCTTTCGAAAAAACCCATATCTCTTCGCTCGTGCGCCCGTTCCGGGCGATCTTTTATTACATTTCAAATAATTTTTCACGATATTTCCAACTGCAAACTCCTTAGGCTCTCCTAAGAAAATTCGCTCTCGGATTAAAAATAAAAATGAAGGGAGCAACATGAGGACTTCCCAAGAGGTCACCCATCTTAGTACTATTCTCGCCCAAGCACGTTTCACTTGGGAGTTCTGATGGGATCCGGTGTAATAGTGCTGGTATGATCGCACCCGTCACATCCCTTGCATTAATTCTATGTAAGGCGCTCCCCCGCCCTCTCCGCCTTTGAAAAAACCCATATCTCTTCGCTCGTACCCTCGTTCCGGGCGATCTTTTTTTCCATTTCATGTAATTTTTCATAATCTTCCGTACTGCAAAGTGCTTAGGCTCTCCTAAGAAAATTTCGCTCTCGGATTAAAAATAAAAATGAAGGGTGCAACACGAGGACTTCCCAAGAGGTCACCCATCTTAGTACTACTCTCGCCCAAGCACGTTTAACTTTGGAGTTCTGATTGGATCCGGTGCATTAGTGCTGGTATGATCACACCCGTGACATCCCTCGCATTAATTCTACGTAAGGCGCTCTCCCGCCCTTTCTGTCGTAAAAAAAAACCATATCTCTTCACTCGTGCGCCCGTTCCGAGCGATCTTTTTTTTTCATTTCATGTAATTTTTCACTATCTTTTGTGCAACAAACTGCTTAGGCTCTCCTAAGAAAATTTCGCTCTCGGATTAAAAATAAAAATGAGGGGTGCAACACAAGGACTTCCCAAGAGGTCACCCATCATAGTACTACTCTCGCCCAAGCAAGTTTTACTTCGAAGTTCTGATGGGATCGGTGCATTAGTGCTGGTATGATCGCACCCGTTACATCCCTTGCATTAATTCTACATAAGGCGCTCTTCGCCTTCGAAAAAATCCATATCTCTTTGCTCGTGCGCCCGTTACGGGTTATCTTTTTTTTTTATTTCATGTAATTTTTCACAATCTTTCCAGCTGCAAACTGCCGTAGGCTCTCCTAAGAAAATTCCGCTCTCGGATTAAAAATAAAAATGAGGGGTGCAACAGGAGGACCTCCCAAGAGGTCACCCATCTTAGTACCACTCTTGCCCAAGCACGTTTAACTTCGGAGTTCTGATGGGATCCGGTGCATTAGTGCTGGTATGATCGCACCCATTACATCCCTCGCATTAATTTTACGTAAGCCGCTCTCCGCCTTCGAAAAAACCCATATCTCTTCTCTCGTGCGCCCGTATCGGGCGATTTTTTTTTTCATTTCATGTAATTTTTCATGATCTTTCCAGCTGCAAACTGTCGTATGCTCTCCTAAGAAAATTCCGCTCCCGGATTAAAAATGAAAATGAGGGGTGCAACACGAGGACATTCCAAGAGGTCACCCATCTTAGGACTACTCTCGCCTAAGCACGTTTAACTTCGGAGTTCTGATGGGATCCGATGCATTAGTGCTGGTATGATCGCACCCGTTACATCCCTCGCATTAATTCTACGTAAGCCGCTCTCCCGCCTTCGAAAAAACCCATATCTCTTCGCTCGTGCGCTCGTTCCGGGCGATCTTTTTTTCCATTTCATGTAATTTTTCACGATCTTTCCAGCTGCAAAATGCCGTAGGCTCTCCTAAGAAAATTCCACTCTCGGATTAAAAATAAAAATGAGGGGTGCAACACGAGGACTTCCCAAGAGGTCACCCATCATAGTACTACACTCGCCCAAGCACGTTTAACTTCGGAGTTCTGATGGGATCCGGTGCATTAGTGCTGGTATGATCGCACCCGTTACATCCCTCGCATTAATTCTACGTAAGCCGCTCTCCCGCCTTCGAAAAAACCCATATCTCTTTGCCAGTGCGCTCGTTCCGGGCGATATTTTTTTCCATTTCATGTAATTTCTCACGATCTTCCCAGCTGCAAAATGCCGTAGGCTCTCCTAAGAAAATTTCGCTCTCGGATTAAAAATAAAAATGAGGGGTGCAACACGAGGACTTCCCAAGAGGTCACCCATCTTAGTACTACTCTCGCCCAAGCACGTTTAACTTCGGAGTTCTGATGGGATCCGGTGCATTAGTGCTGGAATGATCGCACCCGTTACATCCCTCGCATTAATTCTACGTAAGCCGCTCTCCCGCCTTCGAAAAAACCCATATCTCTTCGCCCGTGCGCTCGTTCCGGGCGATCTTTTTTTCCATTTCATGTAATTTTTCACGAACTTTCCCGCTGCAAAATGCCGTAGGCTCTCCTAAGAAAATTCCTCTCTCGGATTAAAAATAAAAATGAGGGGTGCAACACGAGGACTTCCCAAGAGGTCACCCATCTTAGTACTACACTCGCCCAAGCACGTTTAACTTCGGAGTTCTGATGGGATCCGGTGCATTAGTGCTGGTATGATCGCACCCGTTACATCCCTCGCATTAATTCTACGTAAGCCGATCTCCCGCCTTCGACAAAACCCATATCTTTTCGCTCCTGCGCTCGTTCCGGGAAATCTTTTTTTGCATTTCATGTAATTTTTCATGATCTTTCCAGCTGCAAAATGCCGTAGGCTCTCCAAAGAAAATTCCGCTCTCGGATTAAAAATAAAAATGAGGGGTGCAACACGAGGACTTCCCAAGAGGTCACCCATCTTAGTGCTACTCTCGCCCAAGAACGTTTAACTTCGTAGTTCTGATGGGATCCGGTGCATTAGTGCTGGTATGATCGCACCCGTTACATCCCTCGCATTAATTCTACGTAAGCCACTCTCCCGCCTTCGAAAAAACCCATATCTCTTCGCTAGTGTGCCCGTTCCCGGGTGATCTTTTTATTAATTTCATGTAATTTTCCATGATTTTTCGTGCTGCAAACAGCCGTAGGATTTCCTAAGAAAATTTCGATCTCGGATTAAAAATAAAAATGAGGGATGCAACACAAGGACTTCCCAAGAGGTCACCCATCTTAGTACTACTCTCGCCCAAGCACGTTTAACTTCGGAGTTCTGATGGCATCCGGTGCATTAGTGCTGGTATGATCGCACCCGTTACATCATTCGCATTAATTCTACGTAAGCCGCTCTCCCGCCTTCGAAAAAACCCATATCTCTTCGCCCGTGCGCTCGTTCCGGGCGATCTTTTTTTCCATTTCATGTAATTTTTCACGATCTTTCCAGCTGCAAAATGCCGTAGGCTCTCCTAAGAAAATTCCGCTCTCGGATTAAAAATAAAAATGAGGGGTGCAACACGAGGACTTCCCAAGAGGTCACCCATCTTAGTACTACACTCGCCCAAGCACGTTTAACTTCGGAGTTCTGATGGGATCCGGTGCATTAGTGCTGGTATGATCGCACCCGTTACATCCCTCGCATTAATTCTACGTAAGCCGCTCTCCCGCCTTCGAAAAAACCCATATCTCTTCGCCCGTGCGCTCGTTCCGGGCGATATTTTTGTCCATTTCATGTAATTTTTCACGATCTTTCCAGCTGCAAAATGCCGTAGGCTCTCCTAAGAAAATTCCGCTCTCGGATTAAAAATAAAAATGAGGGGTGCAACACGAGGACATCCCAAGAGGTCACCCATCTTAGTACTACTCTCGCCCAAGCACGTTTAACTTCGGAGTTCTGATGGGATCCGGTGCATTAGTGCTGGTATGATCGCACCCGTTACATCCCTCGCATTAATTCTACGTAAGCCGCACTCCCGCCTTCGACAAAACCCATATCTCTTCGCTCGTGCGCTCGTTCCGGGCGATCTTTTTTTCCATTTCATGTAATTTTTCACGATCTTTCCAGCTGCAAAATGCCGTAGGCTCTCCTAAGAAAATTTTGATCTCGGATTAAAAATAAAAATGAGGGGTGGCAACACGAGGACTTCCCAAGAGGTCACCCATCTTAGTACTACACTCGCCCAAGCACGTTTAACTTCGGATTTTTGATGGGATCCGGTGCATTAGTGCTGGTATGATCGCACCCGTTACATCCCTCGCATTAATTCTACGTAAGCCACTCTCCCGCCTTCGAAAAAACCCATATCTCTTCGCTCGTGTGCCCGTTCCCGGGTGATCTTTTTATTAATTTCATGTAATTTTCCATGATTTTTCGTGCTGCAAACAGCCGTAGGATTTCCTAAGAAAATTTCGATCTCGGATTAAAAATAAAAATGAGGGATGCAACACAAGGACTTCCCAAGAGGTCACCCATCTTAGTACTACTCTCGCCCAAGCACGTTTATCTTCGGAGTTCTGATGGGATCCGGTGCATTAGTGCTGGTATGATCGCACCCGTTACATCCCTCGCATTAATTCTACGTAAGCCGCTCTCCCGCCTTCGAAAAAACCCATATCTCTTCGCTCGTGCGCTCGTTCCGGGCGATCTTTTTTTCCATTTCATGTAATTTTTCACGATCTTTCCAGCTGCAAAATGCCGTAGGCTCTCCTAAGAAAATTCCGCTCTCGGATTAAAAATAAAAAAGAGGGGTGCAACACGAGGACTTCCCAAGAGGTCACCCATCTTAGTACTACAATCGCCCAAGCACGTTTAACTTCGAAGTTCTGATGGGATCCGGTGCATTAGTGCTGGTATGATCGCACTCGTTACATCCCTCGCATTAATTCTACGTAAGCCGCTCTCCCGCCTTCGAAAAAACCCATATCTCTTCGCTCGTGCGCTCGTTCCGGGCGATCTTTTTTTCCATTTCATGTAATTTCTCACGATCTTTCCAGCTGCAAAATGCCGTAGGCTCTCCTAAGAAAATTCCGCTCTCGGATTAAAAATAAAAATGAGGGGTGCAACAAGAGGACTTCCCAAGAGGTCACCCATCTTAGTACTACACTCGTCCAAGCACGTTTAACTTCGGATTTTTGATGGGATCCGGTGCATTAGTGCTGGTATGATCGCACCCGTTACATCCCTCGCATTAATTCTACGTAAGCCACTCTCCCGCCTTCGAAAAAACCCATATCTCTTCGCTCGTGTGCCCGTTCCCGGGTGATCTTTTTATTAATTTCATGTAATTTTCCATGATTTTTCGTGCTGCAAACAGCCGTAGGATTTCCTAAGAAAATTTCGATCTCGGATTAAAAATAAAAATGAGGGATGCAACACAAGGACTTCCCAAGAGGTCACCCATCTTAGTACTACTCTCGCCCAAGCACGTTTATCTTCGGAGTTCTGATGGGATCCGGTGCATTAGTGCTGGTATGATCGCACCCGTTACATCCCTCGCATTAATTCTACGTAAGCCGCTCTCCCGCCTTCGAAAAAACCCATATCTCTTCGCTCGTGCGCTCGTTCCGGGCGATCTTTTTTTCCATTTCATGTAATTTTTCACGATCTTTCCAGCTGCAAAATGCCGTAGGCTCTCCTAAGAAAATTCCGCTCTCGGATTAAAAATAAAAAAGAGGGGTGCAACACGAGGACTTCCCAAGAGGTCACCCATCTTAGTACTACACTCGCCCAAGCACGTTTAACTTCGAAGTTCTGATGGGATCCGGTGCATTAGTGCTGGTATGATCGCACCCGTTACATCCCTCGCATTAATTCTACGTAAGCCGCTCTCCCGCCTTCGAAAAAACCCATATCTCTTCGCCCGTGCGCTCGTTCCGGGTGATATTTTTTTCCATTTCATGTAATTTCTCACGATCTTTCCAGCTGCAAAATGCCGTAGGCTCTCCTAAGAAAATTTCGCTCTCGGATTAAAAATAAAAATGAGGGGTGCAACACGAGGACTTCCCAAGAGGTCACCCATCTTAGTACTACTCTCGCCCAAGCACGTTTAACTTCGGAGTTCTGATGGGATCCGGTGCATTAGTGCTGGAATGATCGCACCAGTTACATCCCTCGCATTAATTCTACGTAAGCCGCTCTCCCGCCCCTTAGAAAAAACCCATATCTCTTCGCCCGTGCGCTCGTTCCGGGCGATCTTTTTTTCCATTTCATGTAATTTTTCACGATCTTTCCAGCTGCAAAATGCCGTAGGCTCTCCTAAGAAAATTCCTCTCTCGGATTAAAAATAAAAATGAGGGGTGCAACACGAGGACTTCCCAAGAGGTCACCCCATCTTAGTACTACACTCGCCCAAGCACGTTTAACTTCGGAGTTCTGATGGGATCCGGTGCATTAGTGCTGGTATGATCGCACCCATTACATCCCTCGCATTAATTCTACGTAAGCCGCTCTCCCGCCTTCGAAAAAACTCATATCTCTTCGCCCGTGCGCTCGTTCCGGGCGATATTTTTTTCCATTTCATGTAATTTCTCACGATCTTTCCAGCTGCAAAATGTCGTACGCTCTCCTAAGAAAATTCCGCTGTCGGATTAAAAATAAAAATGAGGGGTGCAACACGAGGACTTCCCAAGAGGTCACCCATCTTAGTACTACTCTCGCCCAAGCACGTTTAACTTCGGAGTTCTGATGGGATCTGGTGCATTAGTGCTGGTATGATCGCACCCGTTACAGCCCTCGCATTAATTCTACGTAAGCCGCTCTCCCGCCTTCGACAAAACCCAATTCTCTTCGCTTGTGCGCTCGTTCCGGGCGATCTTTTTTTCCATTTCATGTAATTTTTCACGATCTTTCCAGTTGCAAAATGCCGTAGGCTCTCCTAAGAAAATTCAGCTCTCAGATTAAAAATAAAAATGAGGGGTGCAACACGAGGACTTCCCAAGAGGTCACCCATCTTAGTACTACTCTCGCCCAAACACGTTTAACTTCGGAGTTCTGATGGGATCCGGTGCATTAGTGCTGGAATGATCGCACCAGTTACATCCCTCGCATTAATTCTACGTAAGCCGCTCTCCCGCCTTCGAAAAAACCCATATCTCTTCGCCCGTGCGCTCGTTCCGGGCGATCTTTTTTTCCATTTCATGTAATTTTTCACGATCTTTCCAGCTGCAAAATGCCGTAGGCTCTCCTAAGAAAATTCCTCTCTCGGATTAAAAATAAAAATGAGGGGTGCAACACGAGGACTTCCCAAGAGGTCACCCATCTTAGTACTACACTCGCCCAAGCACGTTTAACTTCGGAGTTCTGATGGGATCCGGTGCATTAGTGCTGGTGTGATCGCACCCATTACATCCCTCGCATTAATTCTACGTAAGCCGCTCTCCCGCCTTCGAAAAAACCCATATCTCTTCGCCCGTGCGCTCGTTCCGGGCGATCTTTTTTTCCATTTCATGTAATTTCTCACGATCTTTCCAGTTGCAAAATGTCGTACGCTCTCCTAAGAAAATTCCGCTCTCGGATTAAAAATAAAAATGAGGGGTGCAACACGAGGACTTCCCAAGAGGTCACCCATCTTAGTACTACTCTTGCCCAAGCACGTTTAACTTCGGAGTTCTGATGGGATCTGGTGCATTAGAGCTGGTATGATCGCACCCGTTACAGCCCTCGCATTAATTCTACGTAAGCCGCTCTCCCGCCTTCGACAAAACCCATATCTCTTCGCTTGTGCGCTCGTTCCGGGCGATCTTTTTTTCCATTTCATGTAATTTTTCACGATCTTTCCAGTTGCAAAATGCCGTAGGCTCTCCTAAGAAAATTCAGCTCTCAGATTAAAAATAAAAATGAGGGGTGCAACACGAGGACTTCCCAAGAGGTCACCCATCTTAGTACTACTCTCGCCCAAGCACTTTTAACATCGGAGTTCTGATAGGATCCGGTGCATTAGTGCTGGTATGATCGTACCCGTTACATCCCTCGCATTAATTCTACGTAAGCCGCTCTCCCCGCCTTCGAAAAAATCCATATCTCTTCGCTCGTGCGCCCGTACCGGGCGATTTTTTTTTGCATTTCATGTAATTTTTCACGATCTTTCCAGCCACAAAATGCCGTAGGCTCTCCTAAGAAAATTTCGCTCTCGGATTAAAAATAAAAATGAGGGGTGCAACACGAGGACTTCCCAAGAGGTCACCCATCTTAGTACTACTCTCGCCCAAGCACGTTTAACTTCGAAGTTCTGATGGGATCCGGTGCATTAGTGCTGGTATGATCGCAACCATTACATCCCTCGCATTAATTCTACGTAAGCCGATCTCCCGCCTTCGACAAAACCCATATCTTTTCGCTCGTGCGCTCGTTCCGGGCAATCTTTTTTTGCATTTCATGTAATTTTTCACGATCTTTCCAGCTGCAAAATGTCGTAGGCTCTCCAAAGAAAATTCCGCTCTCGGATTAAAAATAAAAATGAGGGGTGCAACACGAGGACTTCCAAAGAGGTCACCCATCTTAGTACTACTCTCGCCCAAGCACGTTTAACTTCGGAGTTCTGATGGGATCCGGTGCATTAGTGCTGGTATGATCGCACCCGTTACATCCCTCGCATTAATTCTACGTAAGCCACTCTCCCGCCTTCGAAAAAACCCATATCTCTTCGCTCGTGTGCCCGTTCCGGGTGATCTTTTTTTTAATTTCATGTAATTTTCCACGATTTTTCGTGCTGCAAACAACCGTAGGATTTCCTAAGAAAATTTCGATCTCGGATTAAAAATAAAAATGAGGGGGTGCAACACGAGGACTTCCCAAGAGGTCATCCATCTTAGTACTACTCTCGCCCAAGCACGTTTAACTTTGGAGTTCTGATGGGATCCGGTGCATTAGTGCTGGTATGATCGCACCCGTTACATCCCTCGCATTAATTCTACGTAAGCCGCTCTCCCGCCTTAGAAAAAACCCATATCTCTTCGCTCGTGCGCTCGTTCCGGGCGATCTTTTTTTCCATTTCATGTAATTTTTCACGACCTTTCCAGCTGCAAAATGCCGTAGGCTCTCCTAGGAAAAATTCCGCTCTCGGATTAAAAATAAAAATGAGGGGTGCAACACGAGGACTTCCCAAGAGGTCACCCATCTTAGTACAACACTCGCCCAAGCACGTTTGACTTCGGAGTTCTGATGGGATCTGGTGCATTAGTGCTGGTATGATCGCACCCGTTACATCCCTCGCATTAATTCTACGTAAGCCGCTCTCCCCGCCTTCGAAAAAACCCATATCTCTTCGCCCGTGCGCTCGTTCCGGGCGATCTTTTTTTCCATTTCATGTAATTTTTGACGATCTTTCCAGCTGCAAAATGCCGTAGGCTCCCCTAAGAAAATTCCGCTCTCGGATTAAAAATAAAAATGAGGGGTGCAACATAAGGACTTCCCAAGAGGTCACCCATCTTAGTACTACACTCGCCCAAGCACGTTTAACTTCGGAGTTCTGATGGGATCCGGTGCATTAGTGCTGGTATGATCGCACCCGTTACATCCCTCGCATTAATTCTACGTAAGCCGCTCTCCCGCCTTCGAAAAAACCCATATCTCTTCGCCCGTGCGCCTCGTTCCGGGCGATATTTTTGTCCATTTCATGTAATTTTTCACGATCTTTCCAGCTGCAAAATGCCGTAGGCTCTCCTAAGAAAATTCCGCTCTCGGATTAAAAATAAAAATGAGGGGTGCAACACGAGGACATCCCAAGAGGTCACCCATCTTAGTACTACTCTCGCCCAAGCACGTTTAACTTCGGAGTTCTGATGGGATCCGGTGCAGTAGTGCTGGTATGATCGCACCCGTTACATCCCTCGCATTAATTCTACGTAAGCCGCACTCCCGCCTTCGACAAAACCCATATCTCTTCGCTCGTGCGCTCGTTCCGGGCGATCTTTTTTTCCATTTCATGTAATTTTTCACGATCTTTCCAGCTGCAAAATGCCGTAGGCTCTCCTAAGAAAATTTTGATCTCGGATTAAAAATAAAAATGAGGGGTGCAACACGAGGACTTCCCAAGAGGTCACCCATCTTAGTTCTACTCTCGCCCAAGCACGTTTAACTTCGGAGTTCTGATGGGATCCGGTGCATTAGTGCTGGTATGATCGCACTCGTTACATCCCTCGCATTAATTCTACGTAAGCCGCTCTCCCGCCTTCGAAAAAACCCATATCTCTTCGCTCGTGCGCTCGTTCCGGGCGATCTTTTTTTCCATTTCATGTAATTTCTCACGATCTTTCCAGCTGCAAAATGCCGTAGGCTCTCCTAAGAAAATTCCGCTCTCGGATTAAAAATAAAAATGAGGGGTGCAACAAGAGGACTTCCCAAGAGGTCACCCATCTTAGTACTACACTCGCCCAAGCACGTTTAACTTCGGATTTTTGATGGGATCCGGTGCATTAGTGCTGGTATGATCGCACCCGTTACATCCCTCGCATTAATTCTACGTAAGCCACTCTCCCGCCTTCGAAAAAACCCATATCTCTTCGCTCGTGTGCCCGTTCCCCCCGGGTGATCTTTTTATTAATTTCATGTAATTTTCCATGATTTTTCGTGCTGCAAACAGCCGTAGGATTTCCTAAGAAAATTTCGATCTCGGATTAAAAATAAAAATGAGGGATGCAACACAAGGACTTCCCAAGAGGTCACCCATCTTAGTACTACTCTCGCCCAAGCACGTTTATCTTCGGAGTTCTGATGGGATCCCGGTGCATTAGTGCTGGTATGATCGCACCCGTTACATCCCTCGCATTAATTCTACGTAAGCCGCTCTCCCCCGCCTTCGAAAAAACCCATATCTCTTCGCTCGTGCGCTCGTTCCGGGCGATCTTTTTTTCCATTTCATGTAATTTTTCACGATCTTTCCAGCTGCAAAATGCCGTAGGCTCTCCTAAGAAAATTCCGCTCTCGGATTAAAAATAAAAAAGAGGGGTGCAACACGAGGACTTCCCAAGAGGTCACCCATCTTAGTACCTACACTCGCCCAAGCACGTTTAACTTCGAAGTTCTGATGGGATCCGGTGCATTAGTGCTGGTATGATCGCACCCGTTACATCCCTCGCATTAATTCTACGTAAGCCGCTCTCCCGCCTTCGAAAAAACCCATATCTCTTCGCCGTGCGCACGTTCCGGGTGATATTTTTTTCCATTTCATGTAATTTCTCACGATCTTTCCAACTGCAAAATGCCGTAGGCTCTCCTAAGAAAATTTCGCTCTCGGATTAAAAATAAAAATGAGGGGTGCAGCACGAGGACTTCCCAAGAGGTCACCCATCTTAGTACTACTCTCGCCCAAGCACGTTTAACTTCGCAGTTCTGATGGGATCCGGTGCATTAGTGCTGGAATGATCGCACCAGTTACATCCCTCGCATTAATTCTACGTAAGCCGCTCTCCCGCCTTAGAAAAAACCCATATCTCTTCGCCCGTGCGCTCGTTCCGGGCGATCTTTTTTTCCATTTCATGTAATTTTTCACGATCTTTCCAGCTGCAAAATGCCGTAGGCTCTCATAAGAAAATTCCTCTCTCGGATTAAAAATAAAAATGAGGGGTGCAACACGAGGACTTCCCAAGAGGTCACCCATCTTAGTACTACACTCGCCCAAGCACGTTTAACTTCGGAGTTCTGATGGGATCCGGTGCATTAGTGCTGGTGTGATCGCACCCATTACATCCCTCGCATTAATTCTACGTAAGCCGCTCTCCCGCCTTCGAAAAAACTCATATCTCTTCGCCCGTGCGCTCGTTCCGGGCGATATTTTTTTCCATTTCATGTAATTTCTCACGATCTTTCCAGCTGCAAAATGTCGTACGCTCTCCTAAGAAAATTCCGCTGTCGGATTAAAAATAAAAATGAGGGGTGCAACACGAGGACTTCCCAAGAGGTCACCCATCTTAGTACTACTCTCGCCCAAGCACGTTTAACTTCGGAGTTCTGATGGGATCTGGTGCATTAGTGCTGGTATGATCGCACCCGTTACAGCCCTCGCATTAATTCTACGTAAGCCGCTCTCCCGCCTTCGACAAAACCCAATTCTCTTCGCTTGTGCGCTCGTTCCGGGCGATCTTTTTTTCCATTTCATGTAATTTTTCACGATCTTTCCAGTTGCAAAATGCCGTAGGCTCTCCTAAGAAAATTCAGCTCTCAGATTAAAAATAAAAATGAGGGGTGCAACACGAGGACTTCCCAAGAGGTCACCCATCTTAGTACTACTCTCGCCCAAACACGTTTAACTTCGGAGTTCTGATGGGATCCGGTGCATTAGTGCTGGAATGATCGCACCAGTTACATCCCTCGCATTAATTCTACGTAAGCCGCTCTCCCGCCTTCGAAAAAACCCATATCTCTTCGCCCGTGCGCTCGTTCCGGGCGATCTTTTTTTCCATTTCATGTAATTTTTCACGATCTTTCCAGCTGCAAAATGCCGTAGGCTCTCCTAAGAAAATTCCTCTCTCGGATTAAAAATAAAAATGAGGGGTGCAACACGAGGACTTCCCAAGAGGTCACCCATCTTAGTACTACACTCGCCCAAGCACGTTTAACTTCGGAGTTCTGATGGGATCCGGTGCATTAGTGCTGGTGTGATCGCACCCATTACATCCCTCGCATTAATTCTACGTAAGCCGCTCTCCCGCCTTCGAAAAAACCCATATCTCTTCGCCCGTGCGCTCGTTCCGGGCGATCTTTTTTTCCATTTCATGTAATTTCTCACGATCTTTCCAGTTGCAAAATGTCGTACGCTCTCCTAAGAAAATTCCGCTCTCGGATTAAAAATAAAAATGAGGGGTGCAACACGAGGACTTCCCAAGAGGTCACCCATCTTAGTACTAGTCTTGCCCAAGCACGTTTAACTTCGGAGTTCTGATGGGATCTGGTGCATTAGTGCTGGTATGATCGCACCCGTTACAGCCCTCGCATTAATTCTACGTAAGCCGCTCTCCCGCCTTCGACAAAACCCATATCTCTTCGCTTGTGCGCTCGTTCCGGGCGATCTTTTTTTCCATTTCATGTAATTTTTCACGATCTTTCCAGTTGCAAAATGCCGTAGGCTCTCCTAAGAAAATTCAGCTCTCAGATTAAAAATAAAAATGAGGGGTGCAACACGAGGACTTCCCAAGAGGTCACCCATCTTAGTACTACTCTCGCCCAAGCACTTTTAACATCGGAGTTCTGATAGGATCCGGTGCATTAGTGCTGGTATGATCGCACCCGTTACATCCCTCGCATTAATTCTACGTAAGCCGCTCTCCCGCCTTCGAAAAAATCCATATCTCTTCGCTCGTGCGCCCGTACCGGGCGATTTTTTTTTGCATTTCATGTAATTTTTCACGATCTTTCCAGCCACAAAATGCCGTAG
The DNA here is from genome assembly GCA_947683625.1 of Mallotus nudiflorus. Lineage (NCBI taxonomy): Eukaryota > Viridiplantae > Streptophyta > Magnoliopsida > Malpighiales > Euphorbiaceae > Mallotus > Mallotus nudiflorus. The sequence continues at coordinate 1,595,352 of CANTUR010000269.1, forward strand.
GCTCTCCTAAGAAAATTTCGCTCTCGGATTAAAAATAAAAATGAGGGGTGCAACACGAGGACTTCCCAAGAGGTCACCCATCTTAGTACTACTCTCGCCCAAGCACGTTTAACTTCGAAGTTCTGATGGGATCCGGTGCATTAGTGCTGGTATGATCGCAACCATTACATCCCTCGCATTAATTCTACGTAAGCCGATCTCCCGCCTTCGACAAAACCCATATCTTTTCGCTCGTGCGCTCGTTCCGGGCAATCTTTTTTTGCATTTCATGTAATTTTTCACGATCTTTCCAGCTGCAAAATGTCGTAGGCTCTCCAAAGAAAATTCCGCTCTCGGATTAAAAATAAAAATGAGGGGTGCAACACGAGGACTTCCAAAGAGGTCACCCATCTTAGTACTACTCTCGCCCAAGCACGTTTAACTTCGGAGTTCTGATGGGATCCGGTGCATTAGTGCTGGTATGATCGCACCCGTTACATCCCTCGCATTAATTCTACGTAAGCCACTCTCCCGCCTTCGAAAAAACCCATATCTCTTCGCTCGTGTGCCCGTTCCGGGTGATCTTTTTTTTAATTTCATGTAATTTTCCACGATTTTTCGTGCTGCAAACAACCGTAGGATTTCCTAAGAAAATTTCGATCTCGGATTAAAAATAAAAATGAGGGGTGCAACACGAGGACTTCCCAAGAGGTCACCCATCTTAGTACTACTCTCGCCCAAGCACGTTTAACTTCGGAGTTCTGATGGGATCCGGTGCATTAGTGCTGGTATGATCGCACCCGTTACATCCCTCGCATTAATTCTACGTAAGCCGCTCTCCCGCCTTCGAAAAAACCCATATCTCTTCGCTCGTGCGCTCGTTTCGGGCGATCTTTTTTTCCATTTCATGTAATTTTTCACGACCTTTCCAGCTGCAAAATGCCGTAGGCTCTCCTAGGAAAATTCCGCTCTCGGATTAAAAATAAAAATGAGGGGTGCAACACGAGGACTTCCCAAGAGGTCACCCATCTTAGTACAACACTCGCCCAAGCACGTTTGACTTCGGAGTTCTGATGGGATCTGGTGCATTAGTGCTGGTATGATCGCACCCGTTACATCCCTCGCATTAATTCTACGTAAGCCGCTCTCCCGCCTTCGAAAAAACCCATATCTCTTCGCCCGTGCGCTCGTTCCGGGCGATCTTTTTTTCCATTTCATGTAATTTTTGACGATCTTTCCAGCTGCAAAATGCCGTAGGCTCCCCTAAGAAAATTCCGCTGTCGGATTAAAAATAAAAATGAGGGGTGCAACATAAGGACTTCCCATGAGGTCACCCATTTTAGTACTACTCTCGCCCAAGCACGTTTAACTTCGGAGTTCTGATGGGATCCGGTGCATTAGTGCTAGTATGATCGCACCCGTTACATCCCTCGCATTAATTCTACGTAAGCCGCTCTCCCGCCTTCGAAAAAACCCTTCTCTCTTCGCCCGTGCGCTCGTTCCGGGCGATCTTTTTTTCCATTTCATGTAATTTTTCACGATCTTTCCAGCTGCAAAATGCCGTAGGCTCTCCTAAGAAAATTCCGCTCTCGGATTAAAAATAAAAATGAGGGGTGCAACACGAGGACTTCCCAAGAGGTCACCCATCTTAGTACTACTCTCGCCCAAGCACGTTTAACTTCGGAGTTCTGATGGGATCCGGTGCATTAGTGCTGGTATGATCGAACCCATTACATCCCTCGCATTAATTCTACGTAAGCCGCTCTCCCGCCTTCGAAAAAATCCATATCTCTTGGCTCATGCGCCCGTTCTGGGCGATTTTTTTTTTGCATTTCATGTAATTTTTCACAATCTTTCCAGCTGCAAAATGTCGTAGGCTCTCCTAAGAAAATTTCGCTCTTGGATTAAAAATAAAAATGAGGGGTGCGACACGAGGACTACCCAAGAGGTCACCCATCTTAGTACTACTCTCGCCCAAGCACGTTTAACTTCGGAGTTCTGATGGGATCCGGTGCATTAGTGATGGAATGATCGCATCCGCTACATCCCTCGCATTAATTCTACGTAAGCCGCTCTCCCACCTTCGAAAAAGCCCATATCTCTTCGCTCGTGCGCCCGTTCCGGACGATCTTTTTTTTCATTTCATGTAGTTTTTCACGATCTTTCAAGCTGTAAACTGCCGTAGGCTCTCCTAAGAAAATTCCGCTCTCGGATTAAAAATAAAAATGAGGGGTGCAACACGAGGACTTCCCAAGAGGTCACCCATCTTAGTACTACTCTCGCCCAAGCACGTTTAACTTCGGAGTTCTGATGGGATCCGGTGCATTAGTGCTGGTATGATCGGACCCGTTACATCCCTCGCATTAATTCTACGTAAGTCGCTCTCCCGCCTTCGAAAAAACACGATCTTTCCAGCTGCAAAATGCCGTAGGCTCTCTTAAGAAAATTCCACTGTCGGATTAAAAATAAAAATGAGGGGTGCAACACGAGGACTTCCCAGGCGGTCACCCATCTTAGTACTACACTCGGCCAAGCACGTTTAACATCGGAGTTCTGATGGGATCCGGTGCATTAGTGCTGGTATGATCGCACCCGTTACATCCCTCGCATTAATTCTACGTAAGCCGCTCTCCCGCCTTCGAAAAAATCCACATCTCTTCGCTCGTGCGCCCGTTCCGGGCGATTTCTTTTTAAATTTCATGTAATTTTTCACGATCTTTCCAGCTACAAAATGCCGTAGGCTATCCTAAGAAAATTTCGCTCTCGGATTAAAAATAAAACTGAGGGATGCAACACGAGGACTTCCCAAGAGGTTACCCATATTAGTACTACTCTCGCCCAAGCACGTTTAACTTCGGAGTTCTGATGGCATCCGGTGCATTAGTGCTGGTATGATCGCACCCGTTACATCCCTCGCACCCGTTACATCCCTCGCATTAATTCTACGTAAGCCGCTCTCCCGCCTTCGACAAAACCTATATCTCTTCGCTTGTGCGCTCGTTCCGGGCGATCTTTTTTTCCATTTCATGTAATTTTTCACGATCTTTCCAGTTGCAAAATGCCGTAGGCTCTCCTAAGAAAATTCAGCTCTCAGATTAAAAATAAAAAAGAGGGGTGCAACACGAGGACTTCCCAAGAGGTCACCCATCTTAGTACTACTCTCGCCCAAGCACTTTTAACATCGGAGTTCTGATAGGATCCGGTGCATTAGTGCTGGTATGATCGCACCCGTTACATCCCTCACATTAATTCTACGTAAGCCGCTCTCCCGCCTTCGAAAAAATCCATATCTCTTCGCTCGTGCGCCCGTACCGGGCGATTTTTTTTTTGCATTTCATGTAATTTTTCACGATCTTTCCAGTTGCAAAATGCCGTAGGCTCTCCTAAGAAAATTCAGCTCTCAGATTAAAAATAAAAAAGAGGGGTGCAACACGAGGACTTCCCAAGAGGTCACCCATCTTAGTACTACTCTTGCCCAAGCACGTTTAACTTCGAAGTTCTGATGGGATCCGGTGCATTAGTGCTGGTATGATCGCAACCATTATATCCCTCGCATTAATTCTACGTAAGCCGATCTCCCGCCTTCGACAAAACCCATTTCTTTTCGCTCGTGCGCTCGTTCCGGGCAATCTTTTTTTGCATTTCATGTAATTTTTCACGATCTTTCCAGCTGCAAAATGTCGTAGGCTCTCCAAAGAAAATTCCGCTCTCGGATTAAAAATAAAAATGAGGGGTGCAACACGAGGACTTCCAAAGAGGTCACCCATCTTAGTACTACTCTCGCCCAAGCACGTTTAACTTCGGAGTTCTGATGGGATCCGGTGCATTAGTGCTGGTATGATCGCACCCGTTACATCCCTCGCATTAATTCTACGTAAGCCACTCTCCCGCCTTCGAAAAAATCCATATCTCTTCGCTCGTGCGCCCGTTCTGGGCGATTTTTTTTTTTGCATTTCATGTAATTTTTCACAATCTTTCCAGCTGCAAAATGTCGTAGGCTCTCCTAAGAAAATTTCGCTCTTGGATTAAAAATAAAAATGAGGGGTGCGACACGAGGACTACCCAAGAGGTCACCCATCTTAGTACTACTCTCGCCCAAGCACGTTTAACTTCGGAGTTCTGATGGGATCCGGTGCATTAGTGATGGAATGATCGCATCCGCTACATCCCTCGCATTAATTCTACGTAAGCCGCTCTCCCACCTTCGAAAAAGCCCATATCTCTTCGCTCGTGCGCCCGTTCCGGACAATCTTTTTTTTCATTTCATGTAGTTTTTCACGATCTTTCAAGCTGCAAACTGCCGTAGGCTCTCCTAAGAAAATTCCTATCTCGGATTAAAAATAAAAATGAGGGGTGCAACACGAGGACTTCCCAAGAGGACACCCATCTTAGTACTACTCTCGCCCAAGCACGTTTAATTTCGGAGTTCTGATGGGATCCGGTGCATTAGTGCTGGTATGATCGCACCCGTTACATCCCTCGCATTAATTCTACGTAAGTCGCTCTCCCGCCTTCGAAAAAACCCATATCTCTTCGCTCGTGCGCTCGTTCCAAGCGATCTTTTTTTCCATTTCATGTAATTTTTCACGATCTTTCCAGCTGCAAAATGCCGTAGGCTCTCTTAAGAAAATTCCACTGTCGGATTAAAAATAAAAATGAGGGGTGCAACACGAGGACTTCCCAAGCGGTCACCCATCTTAGTACTACACTCGTCCAAGCACGTTTAACATCGGAGTTCTGATGTGATCCGGTGCATTAGTGCTGGTATGATCGCACCCGTTACATCCCTCGCATTAATTCTACGTAAGCCGCTCTCCCGCCTTCGAAAAAATCCACATCTCTTCGCTCGTGCGCCCGTTCCGGGCGATTTTTTTTTAAATTTCATGTAATTTTTCACGATCTTTCCAGCTACAAAATGCCGTAGGCTATCCTAAGAAAATTTCGCTCTCGGATTAAAAGTAAAACTGAGGGATGCAACACGAGGACTTCCCAAGAGGTTACCCATATTAGTACTACTCTCGCCCAAGCACGTTTAACTTCGGAGTTCTGATGGCATCCGGTGCATTAGTGCTGGTATGATCGCACCCGTTACATCCCTCGTATTAATTCTACGTAAGCCGCTCTCCCGCCTTCGACAAAACCCATATCTCTTCGCTCGTGCGCTCGTTCCGGGCGATCTTTTTTTCCATTTCATGTAATTTTTCACGATCTTTCCAGCTGCAAAATGCCGTAGGCTCTCCTAAGAAAATTTCGCTCTCCGATTAAAAATAAAAATGAGGGGTGCAACACGAGGACTTCCCAAGAGGTCACCCATCTTAATACTACTCTCGCCCAAGCACGTTTAACATCGGAGTTCTGATGGGATCCAGTGCATTAGTGCTGGTATGATCGCACCCGTTACATCCCTCGCATTAATTCTACGTAAGCCGCTCTCCCGCCTTCGAAAAAATCCATATCTCTTCGCTCGTGCGCCCGTTCCGGGCGATTTTTTTTTAAATTTCATGTAATTTTTCACGATCTTTCCAGCTACAAAATGCCGTAGGCTCTCCTTAGAAAATTTCGCTCTCGGATTAAAAATAAAACTGAGGGATGCAACACGAGGACTTCCCAAGAGGTTACCCATCTTAGTACTACTCTCGCCCAAGCATGTTTAACTTCGGAGTTCTGATGGGATCCGGTGCATTAGTGCTGGTATGATCGCACCCGTTACATCCCTCGTATTAATTCTACGTAAGCCGCTCTCCCGCCTTCGACAAAACCCATATCTCTTCGCTCGCGCGCTCGTTCCGGGCGATCTTTTTTTCCATTTCATGTAATTTTTCACGATCTTTCCAGCTGCAAAATGCCGTAGGCTCTCCTAAGAAAATTTCGCTCTCGGATTAAAAATAAAAATGAGGGGTGCAACACGAGGACTTCCCAAGAGGTCACCCATCTTAGTACTACTCTCGCCCAAGCATGTTTAACTTCGGAGTTCTGATGGGATCCGGTGCATTAGTGCTGGTATGATCGCACCCGTTACATCCCTCGTATTAATTCTACGTAAGCCGCTCTCCCGCCTTCGAAAAAACCCATATCTTTTCGCTCGTGCGCTCGTTCCGGGCAATCTTTTTTAGCATTTCACGTAATTTTTCACGATATTTCCAGCTGCAAAATGCCGTAGGCTCTCCAAAGAAAATTCCGCTCTCGGATTAAAAATAAAAATGAGGGGTGCAACACGAGGACTTCCCAAGAGGTCACCCATCTTAGTACTACTCTCGCCCAAGCACGTTTAACTTCGGAGTTCTGATGGGATCCGGTGCATTAGTGCTGTTATGATCGCACGCGTTACATCCCTCGCATTAATTATACGTAAGCCACTCTCCCGCCTTTGAAAAAACTCATATCTCTTCGCTCGTGTGCCCGTTCCGGGTGATCTTTTTTTTAATTTCATATAATTTTCCATAATTTTTCGTGCTGCAAATAGCCATAGGATTTCCTAAGAAAATTTCGATCTCGGATTAAAAATAAAAATGAGGGGTGCAACTCGAGGACTTCCCAAGAGGTCACCCATCTTAGTACTACTCTCGCCCAAGCACGTTTAACTTCGGAGTTCTGATGGGATCCGGTGCATTAGTGCTGGTATGATCGCACCCGTTACGTCCCTCGCATTAATTCTACGTAAGCCGCTCTCCCGCCTTCGAAAAAACCCATATCTCTTCGCTCGTGCGCTCGTTCCGGGCGATCTTTTTTTCCATTTCATGTAATTTTTCACGATCTTTCCAGCTGCAAAATGCCGTAGGCTCTCCTAAGAAAATTCCGCTCTCGGATTAAAAATAAAAATGAGGGGTGCAACACGAGGACTTCCCAAGAGGTGTACAACATGAGGACTTCCCAAGAGGTCACCCATATTAGTAGTACACTCGCCCAAGCACGTTTAACTTCGGAGTTCTGATGGGATCCGGTGCATTAGTGCTGGTATGATCGCACCCGTTACATCCCTCGCATTAATTCTACGTAAGCCGCTCTCCCGCCTTCGAAAAAACCCATATCTCTTCGCCCGTGCGCTCGTTCCGGACGATCTTTTTTTCCATTTCATGTAATTTTTCACGATCTTTCCAGCTGCAAAATGCCGTAGGCTCTCCTAAGAAAATTCCGCTCTCGGATTAAAAATAAAAATGAGGGGTGCAACACGAGGACTTCCCAAGAGGTCACCCATCTTAGTACTACTCTCGCCCAAGCACGTTTAACTTCGGAGTTCTGATGGGATCCGGTGCATTAGTGCTGGTATGATCGCACCCGTTACATCCCTCGCATTAATTCTACGTAATCCGCTCTCCCGCCTTCGAAAAAACCCATATCTCTTCGCCCGTGCGCTCGTTCCGGGCGATCTTTTTTTCCATTTCATGTAATTTTTCACGATCTTTCCAGCTGCAAAATGCCGTAGGCTCTCCTAAGAAAATTCCGCTCTCGGATTAAAAATAAAAATGAGAGGTGCAACACGAGGACTTCTCAAGAGGTCACCCATCTTAGTACTACTCTCGCCCAAGCACGTTTAACTTCGGAGTTCTGATGGGATCCGGTGCATTAGTGCTGGTATGATCGCACCCGTTACATCCCTCGCATTAATTCTACGTAAGCTGCTCTCCCGCCTTCGAAAAAATCCTTATCTCTTCGCTCGTGCGCCCGTTCCGGGCGATTTTTTTTTGCATTTCATGTAATTTTTCACAATCTTTCCAGCTGCAAAATGCCGTAGGCTCTCCTAAGAAAATTTCTCTCTCGGATTAAAAATAAAAATGAGGGGTGCAACACGAGGACTTCCCAAGAGGTCACCCACCTTAGTACTACTCTCGCCCAAGCACGTTTAACTTCGGAGTTCTGATGGGATCCGGTGCATTAGTGCTGGTATGATCGCCCCCGTTACATCCCTCGCATTAATTCTACGTAAGTCGCTCTCCCGCCTTCGAAGAAACCCATATCTCTTCGCTCGTGCGCTCGTTCCGGGCGATCTTTTTTTCCATTTCATGTAATTTTTCACGATCTTTCCAGCTGCAAAATGCCGTAGGCTCTCCTAAGAAAATTCCGCTCTCGGATTAAAAATAAAAATGAAGGGTGCAACAAGAGGACTTCCCAAGAGATCACCCATCTTAGTACTACACTCGCCCAAGCACGTTTAACTTCGGATTTCTGATGGGATCCGGTGCATTAGTGCTGGTATGATCGCACCCGTTACATTCCTCGCATTAATTCTACGTAAGCCGCTCTCCCGCCTTCGAAAAAACCCATATCTCTTCGCCCGTGCGCTCGTTCCGGGCGATCTTTTTTTCCATTTCATGTAATTTTTCACGATCTTTCCAGCTGCAAAATGCCTTAGGCTCTCCTAAGAAAAAACCGCTCTCGGATTAAAAATAAAAATGAGGGGTGCAACACGAGGACTTCCCAAGAGGTCACCCATCTTAGTACTACTCTCGCCCAAGCATTTTTAACTTCGAAGTTCTGATGGGATCCGGTGCATTAGTGCTGGTATGATCGCACCCGTTACATCCCTCGCATTAATTCTACGTAAGCCGCTCTCCCGCCTTCGAAAAAACCCATATCTCTTCGCCCGGTGCGCTCGTTCCGGGCGATCTTTTTTTACATTTCATGTAATTTTTCACGATCTTTCCAACTGCAAAATGCCGTAGGCTCTCCTAAGAAAATTCCGCTCTCGGATTAAAAATAAAAATGAGGGGGGCAACACGAGGACTTCCCAAGAGGTCACCCATCTTAGTACTACTCTCGCCCAAGCACGTTTAACTTCGGAGTTCTGATGGGATCCGGTGCATTAGTGCTAGTATGATCGCACCCATTACATCCGTCACATTAATTCTACGTAAGCCGCTCTCCCGCCTTCAAAAAAATCCATATCTCTTCGCTCGTGCGCCCGTTCCGGGCGATTTTTTTTTGCATTTCATGTAATTTTTCACAATCTTTCCAGCTGCAAAATGCCGTAGGCTCTCCTAAGAAAATTTCGCTCTCGGATTAAAAATAAAAATGAGGGGTGCGACACGAGGACTTCCCAAGAGTTCACCCATCTTAGTACTACTCTCGCCAAAGCACGTTTAACTTCGGAGTTCTGATGGGATCCGGTGCATTAGTGCTGGTATGATCACATCCGTTACATCCCTCGCATTAATTCTACGTAAGCCGCTCTCCCACCTTCGAAAAAGCCCATATCTCTTCGCTCGTGCGCCCGTTCCGGACGATTTTTTTTTCATTTCATGTAGTTTTTCACGATCTTTCCAGCCGCAAACTGCCGTAGGCTCTCCTAAGAAAATTCCAGTCTCGGATTAAAAATAAAAATGAGGGGTGCAACACGAGGACTTCCTAAGAGGTCACCCATCTTAGTACTACTCTCGCCCAAGCATGTTTAACTTCGGAATTCTGATGGGATCCGGTGCATTAGTGCTGGTATGATCGCACCCATTACATCCCTCGCATTAATTCTACGTAAGCCGCTCTCCCTCCTTCGAAAAAATCCATATCTCTTCGCTCGTGCGCCCGTACCGGGCGATTTTTTTTTGCATTTCATGTAATTTTTCACGATCTTTCCAGCCACAAAATGTCGTAGGCTCTCCTAAGAAAATTTCGCTCTCGGATTAAAAATAAAAATGAGGGGTGCAACACGAGGACTTCCCAAGAGGTCATCCATCTTAGTACTACTCTCGCCCAAGCACGTTTAACTTCGGAGTTCTGATGGGATCCGGTGCATTAGTGCTGGTATGATCGCACCCGTTACATCCCTCGCATTAATTCTACGTAAGCCGCTCTCCCGCCTTCGAAAAAACCCATATCTCTTCGCTCGTGCGCTCGTTCCGGGCGATCTTTTTTTCCATTTCATGTAATTTTTCACGACCTTTCCAGCTGCAAAATGCCGTAGGCTCTCTTAAGAAAATTCCACTGTCGGATTAAAAATAAAAATGAGGGGTGCAACACGAGGACTTCCCAAGAGGTCACCCATCTTAGTACTACTCTCGCCCAAGCACGTTTAACTTCGAAGTTCTGATGGGATCCGGTGCATTAGTGCTGGTATGATCGCAACCATTATATCCCTCGCATTAATTCTACGTAAGCCGATCTCCCGCCTTCGACAAAACCCATTTCTTTTCGCTCGTGCGCTCGTTCCGGGCAATCTTTTTTTGCATTTCATGTAATTTTTCACGATCTTTCCAGCTGTAAAATGTCGTAGGCTCTCCAAAGAAAATTCCGCTCTCGGATTAAAAATAAAAATGAGGGATGCAACACGAGGACTTCCAAAGAGGTCACCCATCTTAGTACTACTCTCGCCCAAGCACGTTTAACTTCGGAGTTCTGATGGGATCCGGTGCATTAGTGCTGGTATGATCGCACCCGTTACATCCCTCGTATTAATTCTACGTAAGCCACTCTCCCGCCTTCGAAAAAATCCATATCTCTTCGCTCGTGCGCCCGTTCTGGGCGATTTTTTTTTTGCATTTCATGTAATTTTTCACAATCTTTCCAGCTGCAAAATGTCGTAGGCTCTCCTAAGAAAATTTCGCTCTTGGATTAAAAATAAAAATGAGGGGTGCGACACGAGGACTACCCAAGAGGTCACCCATCTTAGTACTACTCTCGCCCAAGCACGTTTAACTTCGGAGTTCTGATGGGATCCGGTGCATTAGTGATGGAATGATCGCATCCGCTACATCCCTCGCATTAATTCTACGTAAGCCGCTCTCCCACCTTCGAAAAAGCCCATATCTCTTCGCTCGTGCGCCCGTTCCGGACGATCTTTTTTTTCATTTCATGTAGTTTTTCACGATCTTTCAAGCTGCAAACTGCCGTAGGCTCTCCTAAGAAAATTCCTCTCTCGGATTAAAAATAAAAATGAGGGGTGCAACACGAGGACTTCCCAAGAGGACACCCATCTTAGTACTACTCTCGCCCAAGCACGTTTAACTTCGGAGTTCTGATGGGATCCGGTGCATTAGTGCTGGTATGATCGCACCCGTTACATCCCTCGCATTAATTCTACGTAAGTCGCTCTCCCGCCTTCGAAAAAACCCATATCCCTTCGCTCGTGCGCTCGTTCCAAGCGATCTTTTTTTCCATTTCATGTAATTTTTCACGATCTTTCCAGCTGCAAAATGCCGTAGGCTCTCTTAAGAAAATTCCACTGTCGGATTAAAAATAAAAATGAGGGGTGCAACACGAGGACTTCCCAAGCGGTCACCCATCTTAGTACAACACTCGTCCAAGCACGTTTAACATCGGAGTTCTTATGGGATCCAGTGCATTAGTGCTGGTATGATCGCACCCGTTACATCCCTCGCATTAATTCTACGTAAGCCGCTCTCCCGCCTTCGAAAAAATCCACATCTCTTCGCTCGTGCGCCCGTTCCGGGCGATTTTTTTTTAAATTTCATGTAATTTTTCACGATCTTTCCAGCTACAAAATGCCGTAGGCTATCCTAAGAAAATTTCGCTCTCGGATTAAAAATAAAACTGAGGGATGCAACACGAGGACTTCCCAAGAGGTTACCCACATTAGTACTACTCTCGCCCAAGCACGTTTAACTTCGGAGTTCTGATGGCATCCGGTGCATTAGTGCTGGTATGATCGCACCCGTTACATCCCTCGTATTAATTCTACGTAAGCCGCTCTCCCGCCTTCGACAAAACCCATATCTCTTCGCTCGTGCGCTCGTTCCGGGCGATCTTTTTTTCCATTTCATGTAATTTTTCACGATCTTTCCAGCTGCAAAATGCCGTAGGCTCTCCTAAGAAAATTTCACTCTCGGATTAAAAATAAAAATGAGGGGTGCAACACGAGGACTTCCCAAGAGGTCACCCATCTTAATACTACTCTCGCCCAAGCACGTTTAACATCGGAGTTCTGATGGGATCCGGTGCATTAGTGCTGGTATGATCGCACCCGTTACATCCCTCGCATTAATTCTACGTAAGCCGCTCTCCCGCCTTCGAAAAAATCCATATCTCTCCGCTCGTGCGCCCGTTCCGGGCGATTTTTTTTTTAAATTTCATGTAATTTTTCACGATCTTTCCAGCTACAAAATGCCGTAGGCTCTCCTTAGAAAATTTCGCTCTCGGATTAAAAATAAAACTGAGGGATGCAACACGAGGACTTCCCAAGAGGTCACCCACCTTAGTACTACTCTCGCCCAAGCACGTTTAACTTCGGAGTTCTGATGGGATCCGGTGCATTAGTGCTGGTATGATCGCACCCGTTACATCCCTCGCATTAATTCTACGTAAGCCGCTCTCCCGCCTTCGACAAAACCCATATCTCTTCGCTCGCGCGCTCGTTCCGGGCGATCTTTTTTTCCATTTCATGTAATTTTTCACGATCTTTCCAGCTGCAAAATGCCGTAGGCTCTCCTAAGAAAATTTCGCTCTCGGATTAAAAATAAAAATGAGGGGTGCAACACGAGGACTTCCCAAGAGGTCACCCATCTTAGTACTACTCTCGCCCAAGCATGTTTAACTTCGGAGTTCTGATGGGATCCGGTGCATTAGTGCTGGTATGATCGCACCCGTTACATCCCTCGTATTAATTCTACGTAAGCCGCTCTCCCGCCTTCGAAAAAACCCATATCTTTTCGCTCGTGCGCTCGTTCCGGGCAATCTTTTTTAGCATTTCACGTAATTTTTCACGATATTTCCAGCTGCAAAATGCCGTAGGCTCTCCAAAGAAAATTCCGCTCTCGGATTAAAAATAAAAATGAGGGGTGCAACACGAGGACTTCCCAAGAGGTCACCCATCTTAGTACTACTCTCGCCCAAGCACGTTTAACTTCGGAGTTCTGATGGGATCCGGTGCATTAGTGCTGTTATGATCGCACGCGTTACATCCCTCACATTAATTATACGTAAGCCACTCTCCCGCCTTTGAAAAAACCCATATCTCTTCGCTCGTGTGCCCGTTCCGGGTGATCTTTTTTTTAATTTCATATAATTTTCCATAATTTTTCGTGCTGCAAATAGCCATAGGATTTCCTAAGAAAATTTCGATCTCGGATTAAAAATAAAAATGAGGGGTGCAACTCGAGGATTTCCCAAGAGGTCACCCATCTTAGTACTACTCTCGCCCAAGCACGTTTAACTTCGGAGTTCTGATGGGATCCGGTGCATTAGTGCTGGTATGATCGCACCCGTTACGTCCCTCGCATTAATTCTACGTAAGCCGCTCTCCCGCCTTCGAAAAAACCCATATCTCTTCGCTCGTGCGCTCGTTCCGGGCGACCTTTTTTTCCATTTCATGTAATTTTTCACGATCTTTCCAGCTGCAAAATGCCGTAGGCTCTCCTAAGAAAATTCCACTCTCGGATTAAAAATAAAAATGAGGGGTGCAACACGAGGACTTCCCAAGAGGTGTACAACATGAGGACTTCCCAAGAGGTCACCCATATTAGTAGTACACTCGCCCAAGCACGTTTAACTTCGGAGTTCTGATGGGATCCGGTGCATTAGTGCTGGTATGATCGCACCCGTTACATCCCTCGCATTAATTCTACGTAAGCCGCTCTCCCGCCTTCGAAAAAACCCATATCTCTTCGCCCGTGCGCTCGTTCCGGACGATCTTTTTTTCCATTTCATGTAATTTTTCACGATCTTTCCAGCTGCAAAATGCCGTAGGCTCTCCTAAGAAAATTCCGCTCTCGGATTAAAAATAAAAATGAGGGGTGCAACACGAGGACTTCCCAAGAGGTCACCCATCTTAGTACTACTCTCGCCCAAGCACGTTTAACTTTGGAGTTCTGATGGGATCCGGTGCATTAGTGCTGGTATGATCGCACCCGTTACATCCCTCGCATTAATTCTACGTAATCCGCTCTCCCGCCTTCGAAAAAACCCATATCTCTTCGCCCGTGCGCTCGTTCCGGGCGATCTTTGTTTCCATTTCATGTAATTTTTCACGATCTTTCCAGCTGCAAAATGCCGTAGGCTCTCCTAAGAAAATTCTGCTCTCGGATTAAAAATAAAAATGAGAGGTGCAACACGAGGACTTCTCAAGAGGTCACCCATCTTAGTACTACTCTCGCCCAAGCACGTTTAACTTCGGAGTTCTGATGGGATCCGGTGCATTAGTGCTGGTATGATCGCACCCGTTACATCCCTCGCATTAATTCTACGTAATCCGCTCTCCCGCCTTCGAAAAAACCCATATCTCTTCGCCCGTGCGCTCGTTCCGGGCGATCTTTTTTTCCATTTCATGTAATTTTTCACGATCTTTCCAGCTGCAAAATGCCTTAGGCTCTCCTAAGAAAATACCGCTCTCGGATTAAAAATAAAAATGAGGGGAGCAACACGAGGACTTCCCAAGAGGTCACCCATCTTAGTACTACTCTCGCCCAAGCATGTTTAACTTCGAAGTTCTGATGGGATCCGGTGCATTAGTGCTGGTATGATCGCACCCGTTACATCCCTCGCATTAATTCTACGTAAGCCGCTCTCCCGCCTTCGAAAAAACCCATATCTCTTCGCCCGTGCGCTCGTTCCGGGCGATCTTTTTTTCCATTTCATGTAATTTTTCACGATCTTTCCAACTGCAAAATGCCGTAGGCTCTCCTAAGAAAATTCCGCTCTCGGATTAAAAATAAAAATGAGGGGGGCAACACGAGGACTTCCCAAGAGGTCACCCATCTTAGTACTACTCTCGCCCAAGCACGTTTAACTTCGGAGTTCTGATGGGATCCGGTGCATTAGTGCTAGTATGATCGCACCCATTACATCCGTCACATTAATTCTACGTAAGCCGCTCTCCCGCCTTCGAAAAAATCCATATCTCTTCGCTCGTGCGCCCGTTCCGGGCGATTTTTTTTTGCATTTCATGTAATTTTTCACAATCTTTCCAGCTGCAAAATGCCGTAGGCTCTCCTAAGAAAATTTCGCTCTCGGATTAAAAATAAAAATGAGGGGTGCGACACGAGGACTTCCCAAGAGTTCACCCATCTTAGTACTACTCTCGCCAAAGCACTTTTAACTTCGGAGTTCTGATGGGATCCGGTGCATTAGTGCTGGTATGATCACATCCGTTACATCCCTCGCATTAATTCTACGTAAGCCGCTCTCCCACCTTCGAAAAAGCCCATATCTCTTCGCTCGTGCGCCCGTTCCGGACGATTTTTTTTTCATTTCATGTAGTTTTTCACGATCTTTCCAGCCGCAAACTGCCGTAGGCTCTCCTAAGAAAATTCCGCTCTCGGATTAAAAATAAAAATGAGGGGTGCAACACGAGGACTTCCCAAGAGGTCACCCATCTTAGTACTACTCTCGCCCAAGCACGTTTAACTTCGGAGTTCTGATGGGATCCGGTGCATTAGTGCTGGTATGATCGCACCTGTTACATTCCTCGCATTAATTCTACGTAAGTCGCTCTCCCGCCTTCGAAAAAACCCATATCCCTTCGCTCGTGCGCTCGTTCCGGGTGATCTTTTTTTCCATTTCATGTAATTTTTCACGATCTTTCCAGCTGCAAAATGCCGTAGGCTCTCCTAAGAAAATTCCGCTCTTGGATTAAAAATAAAAATGAGGGGTGCAACACGAGGACTTCCCAAGAGGTCACCCATCTTAGTACTACACTCGCCCAAGCACGTTTAACATCGGAGTTCTGATGGGATCCGGTGCATTAGTGCTGGTATGATCGCACCCATTACATCCCTCGCATTAATTCTACGTAAGCCGCTCTCCCGCCTTCGAAAAAATCCATATCTCTTCGCTCGTGCGCCCGTTCCGGGCGATTTTTTTTTAAATTTCATGTAATTTTTCACGATCTTTCCAGCTACAAAATGCCGTAGGCTCTCCTAAGAAAATTTCGCTCTCGGATTAAAAATAAAAATGAGGGGTGCAACACGAGGACTTCCCAATAGGTCACCCATCTTAGTACTACTCTCGCCCAAGCACGTTTAACTTCGGAGTTCTGATGGGATCCGGTGCATTAGTGCTGGAATGATCGCACCCGTTACATCCCTCGCATTAATTCTACGTAAGTCGTTCTCCCGCCTTCGAAAAAACCCATATCTCTTCGCTCGTGCGCTCGTTCCGGGTGATCTTTTTTTCCATTTCATGTAATTTTTCACGATCTTTCCAGCTGCAAAATGCTGTAGGCTCTCCTAAGAAAATTCCGCTCTTGGATTAAAAATAAAAATGAGGGGTGCAACACGAGGACTTCCCAAGAGGTCACCCATCTTAGTACTACCCTCGCCCAAGCACGTTTAACATCGGAGTTCTGATGGGATCCGGTGCATTAGTGCTGGTATGATCGCACCCATTACATCCCTCGCATTAATTCTACGTAAGCCGCTCTCCCGCCTTCGAAAAAATCCATATCTCTTCGCTCGTGCGCCCGTTCCGGGCGATTTTTTTTTAAATTTCATGTAATTTTTCACGATCTTTCCAGCTACAAAATGCCGTAGGCTCTCCTAAGAAAATTCCGCTCTCGGATTAAAAATAAAAATGAGGGGTGCAACAAGAGGACTTCCCAAGAGGTCACCCATCTTAGTACTACTCTCGCCCAAGCACGTTTAACTTCGGAGTCTTGATGGGATCTGGTGCATTAGTGCTGGTATGATCGCACCCGTTACATCCCTCGCATTAATTCTACGTAAGCCGCTCTCCCGCCTTCGACAAAACCCATATCTCTTCGCTTGTGCGCTCGTTCCGGGCGATCTTTTTTTCCATTTCATGTAATTTTTCACGATCTTTCCAGTTGCAAAATGCCGTAGGCTCTCCTAAGAAAATTCAGCTCTCAGATTAAAAATAAAAAAGAGGGGTGCAACACGAGGACTTCCCAAGAGGTCACCCATCTTAGTACTACTCTCGCCCAAGCACTTTTAACATCGGAGTTCTGATAGGATCCGGTGCATTAGTGCTGGTATGATCGCACCCGTTACATCCCTCGCATTAATTCTACGTAAGCCGCTCTGCCGCCTTCGAAAAAATCCATATCTCTTCGCTCGTGCGCCCGTTCCGGGCGATTTTTTTTTGCATTTCATGTAATTTTTCACAATCTTTCCAGCTGCAAAATGCCGTAGGCTCTCCTAAGAAAATTTCGCTCTCGGATTAAAAATAAAAATGAGGGGTGCGACACGAGGACTTCCCAAGAGTTCACCCATCTTAGTACTACTCTCGCCAAAGCACGTTTAACTTCGGAGTTCTGATGGGATCCGGTGCATTAGTGCTGGTATGATCGCACCCCTTACATCCGTCGCATTAATTCTACGTAAGCCGCTCTCCCGCCTTCGAAAAAATCCATATCTCTTCGCTCGTGCGCCCGTTCCGGGCGATTTTTTTTTTAAATTTCATGTAATTTTTCACGATCTTTCCAGCTACAAAATGCCGTAGGCTCTCCTAAGAAAATTTCGCTCTCGGATTAAAAATAAAAATGAGGGGTGCAACACGAGGACTTCCCAATAGGTCACCCATCTTAGTACTACTCTCGCCCAAGCACGTTTAACTTCGGAGTTCTGATGGGATCCGGTGCATTAGTGCTGGAATGATCGCACCCGTTAAATCCCTCGCATTAATTCTACGTAAGCCGCTCTCCCGCCTTCGAAAAAACCCATATCTCTTCGCTCGTGCGCTCGTTCCGGGCGATCTTTTTTTCCATTTCATGTAATTTTTCACGATCTTTCCAGCTGCAAAATGCCGTAGGCTCTCCTAAGAAAATTCCTCTCTCGGATTAAAAATAAAAATGAGGGGTGCAACACGAGGACTTCCCAAGAGGTCACCCAACTTAGTACTACACTCGCCCAAGCACGTTTAACTTCGGAGTTCTGATGGGATCCGGTGCATTAGTGCTGGTGTGATCGCACCCGTTACATCCCTCGCATTAATTCTACGTAAGCCGCGCTCCCGCCATCGAAAAAACCCATATCTCTTCGCCCGTGCGCTCGTTCCGGGCGATATTTTTTTCCATTTCATGTAATTTCTCACGATCTTTCCAGCTGCAAAATGCCGTACGCTCTCCTAAGAAAATTCCGCTCTCGGATTAAAAATAAAAATGAGGGGTGCAACACGAGGACTTCCCAAGAGGTCACCCATCTTAGTACTACACTCGCCTATGCACGTTTAACATCGGAGTTGTGATAGGATCCGGTGCATTAGTGCTGGTATGATCGCACCCGTTACATCCCTCGCATTAATTCTACTTAAGCCGCTCTCCCGCCTTCGAAAAAATCCATATCTCTTCGCTCGTGCGCCTGTTCCGGGTGATTTTTTTTTAAATTTCGGGTACTTTTTCACGATCTTTCCAGCTACAAAATGCCGTAGGCTCTCCTAAGAAAATTCCGCTCTCGGATTAAAAATAGAAATGAGGGGTGCAACACGAAGACTTCCAAAGAGGTCACCCATCTTAGTACTACTCTCGCCCAAGCACGTTTAACTTCGTTGTTCTGATGGGATCCGGTGCATTAGTGCTGGTATGATCGCACCCGTTACATCCCTCGCATTAATTCTACGTAAGCCGCTCTCCCGCCTTCGAAAAAACCCATATCTCTTCGCCCGTGCGCTCGTTCCGGGCGATTTTTTTTTCCATTTCATGTAATTTTTCACGATCTTTCCAGCAGCAAAATGCCGTAGGCTCTCCTAAGAAAATTCCGCTCTCGGATTAAAAATAAAAATGAGGGGTGCAACAAGAGGACTTCCCAAGAGGTCACCCATCTTAGTACTACTCTCGCCCAAGCACGTTTAACTTCGGAGTTCTGATGGGATCCGGTGCATTAGTGCTGGTATGATCGCACCCGTTACAATCCTCGCATTAATTCTACGTAAGTCGCTCTCCCGCCTTCGAAAAAACCCATATCTCTTCGCTCGTGCGCTCGTTCCGGGCGATCTTTTTTTCCATTTCATGTAATTTTTCACGATCTTTCCAGCTGCAAAATGCCGTAGGCTCTCCTAAGAAAATTCCGCTCTCGGATTAAAAATAAAAATGAGGGGTGCAACACGAGGACTTCCCAAGAGGTCACCCATCTTAGTACTACACTCGCCCAAGCACGTTTAACATCGGAGTTCTGATGGGATCCGGTGCATTAGTGCTGGTATGATCGCACCCATTACATCCCTCGCATTAATTCTACGTAAGCCGCTCTCCCGCCTTCGAAAAAATCCATATCTCTTCGCTCGTGCGCCCGTTCCGGGCGATTTTTTTTTAAATTTCATGTAATTTTTCACGATCTTTCCAGCTACAAAATGCCGTAGGCTCTCCTAAGAAAATTTCGCTCTCGGATTAAAAATAAAAATGAGGGGTGCAACACGAGGACTTCCAAAGAGGTCACCCATCTTAGTACTACTCTCGCCCAAGCACGTTTAACTTTGGAGTTCTGATGGGATCCGGTGCATTAGTGCTGGTATGATCGCACCCGTTACATCCCTCGCATTAATTCTACGTAATCCGCTCTCCCGCCTTCGAAAAAACCCATATCTCTTCGCCCGTGCGCTCGTTCCGGGCGATCTTTGTTTCCATTTCATGTAATTTTTCACGATCTTTCCAGCTGCAAAATGCCGTAGGCTCTCCTA
This sequence comes from Mallotus nudiflorus, assembly GCA_947683625.1. Classification (NCBI taxonomy): domain Eukaryota; kingdom Viridiplantae; phylum Streptophyta; class Magnoliopsida; order Malpighiales; family Euphorbiaceae; genus Mallotus; species Mallotus nudiflorus. The sequence goes on from CANTUR010000269.1 coordinate 1,614,843, forward strand.
AGAAAATTCCGCTCTCGGATTAAAAATAAAAATGAGAGGTGCAACACGAGGACTTCTCAAGAGGTCACCCATCTTAGTACTACTCTCGCCCAAGCACGTTTAACTTCGGAGTTCTGATGGGATCCGGTGCATTAGTGCTGGTATGATCGCACCCGTTACATCCCTCGCATTAATTCTACGTAATCCGCTCTCCCGCCTTCGACAAAACCCATATCTCTTCGCTCGTGCGCTCGTTCCGGGCGATCTTTTTTTCCATTTCATGTAATTTTTCACGATCTTTCCAGCTGCAAAATGCCGTAGGCTCTCCTAAGAAAATTCTGCTCTCGGATTAAAAATAAAAATGAGGGGTGCAACACGAGGACTTCCCAAGAGGTCACCCATCTTAGTACTACGCTCGCCCAAGCACGTTTAACTTCGGAGTTCTGATGGGATCCGGTGCATTAGTGCTGGTATGATCGCATTCGTTACATCCCTCGCATTAATTCTACGTAAGTCGCTCTCCCACCTTCGAAAAAGCCGATATCTCTTCGCTCGTGCGCCCATTCCGGACGATCTTTTTTTTTATTTCATGTAGTTTTTCACGATCTTTCCAGCTGCAAAATGTCGTAGGCTCTCCTAAGAAAATTCCGCTCTCGGATTAAAAATAAAAATGAGGGGTGCAACACGAGGACTTCCCAAGAGGTCACCCATCTTAGTACTACTCTCGCCCAAGCATGTTTAACTTCGGAGTTCTGATGGGATCCGGTGCATTAGTGCTGGTATGATCGCACCCGTTACATCCCTCGTATTAATTCTACGTAAGCCGCTCTCCCGCCTTCGAAAAAACCCATATCTTTTCGCTCGTGCGCTCGTTCCGGGCAATCTTTTTTTCCATTTCATGTAATTTTTCACGATCTTTCCAGCTGCAAAATGCCATAGGCTCTCCAAAGAAAATTCCGCTCTCGGATTAAAAATAAAAATGAGAGGTGCAACACGAGGACTTCTCAAGAGGTCACCCATCTTAGTACTACTCTCGCCCAAGCACGTTTAACTTCGGATTTCTGATGGGATCCGGTGCATTAGTGCTGGTATGATCGCACCCGTTACATCCCTCGCATTAATTCTACGTAAGCCGCTCTCCCGCCTTCGAAAAAACCCATATCTCTTCGCCCGTGCGCTCGTTCCGAGCGATCTTTTTTTCCATTTCATGTAATTTTTCACGATCTTTCCAGCTGCAAAATGCCTTAGGCTCTCCTAAGAAAATTCCGCTCTCGGATTAAAAATAAAAATGAGGGGTGCAACACGAGGACTTCCCAAGAGGTCACCCATCTTAGTACTACTCTCGCCCAAGCATGTTTAACTTAGAAGTTCTGATGGGATCCGGTGCATTAGTGCTGGTATGATCGCACCCGTTACATCCCTCGCATTAATTCTACGTAAGCCGCTCTCCCGCCTTCGAAAAAACCCATATCTCTTCGCCCGTGCGCTCGTTCCGGGCGATCTTTTTTTCCATTTCATGTATTTTTTCACGATCTTTCCAACTGCAAAATGCCGTAGGCTCTCCTAAGAAAATTCCGCTCTCGGATTAAAAATAAAAATGAGGGGGGCAACACGAGGACTTCCCAAGAGGTCACCCATCTTAGTACTACTCTCGCCCAAGCACGTTTAACTTCGGAGTTCTGATGGGATCCGGTGCATTAGTGCTAGTATGATCGCACCCATTACATCCCTCACATTAATTCTACGTAAGCCGCTCTCCCGCCTTCGAAAAAATCCATATCTCTTCGCTCGTGCGCCCGTTCCGGGCGATTTTTTTTTGCATTTCATGTAATTTTTCACAATCTTTCCAGCTGCAAAATGCCGTAGGCTCTCCTAAGAAAATTTCGCTCTCGGATTAAAAATAAAAATGAGGGGTGCGACACGAGGACTTCCCAAGAGTTCACCCATCTTAGTACTACTCTCGCCAAAGCACGTTTAACTTCGGAGTTCTGATGGGATCCGGTGCATTATTGCTGGTATGATCACATCCGTTACATCCCTCGCATTAATTCTACGTAAGCCGCTCTCCCACCTTCGAAAAAGCCCATATCTCTTCGCTCGTGCGCCCGTTCCGGACGATTTTTTTTTCATTTCATGTAGTTTTTCACGATCTTTCCAGCCGCAAACTGCCGTAGGCTCTCCTAAGAAAATTCCGCTCTCGGATTAAAAATAAAAATGAGGGGTGCAACACGAGGACTTCCCAAGAGGTCACCCATCTTAGTACTACTCTCGCGCAAGCACGTTTAACTTCCGAGTTCTGATGGGATCCGGTGCATTAGTGCTGGTATGATCACACCCGTTACATTCCTCGCATTAATTCTACGTAAGTCGCTCTCCCGCCTTCGAAAAAACCCATATCTCTTCGCTCGTGCGCTCGTTCCGGGCGATCTTTTTTTCCATTTCATGTAATTTTTCACGATCTTTCCAGCTGCAAAATGCCGTAGGCTCTCCTAAGAAAATTCCGCTCTCGGATTAAAAATAAAAATGAGGGGTGCAACACGAGGACTTCCCAAGAGGTCACCCATCTTAGTACTACACTCGCCCAAGCACGTTTAACATCGGAGTTCTGATGGGATCCGGTGCATTAGTGCTGGTATGATCGCACACATTACAACCCTCGCATTAATTCCACGTAAGCCGCTCTCCCGCCTTCGAAAAAATCCATATCTCTTCGCTCGTGCGCCCGTTCCGGGCGATTTTTTTTTAAATTTCATGTAATTTTTCACGATCTTTCCAGCTACAAAATGCCGTAGGCTCTCCTAAGAAAATTTCGCTCTCGGATTAAAAATAAAAATGAGGGGTGCAACACGAGGACTTCCCAAGAGGTCACCCATCTTAGTACTACTCTCGCCCAAGCACGTTTAACTTCGGAGTTCTGATGGGATCCGGTGCATTAGTGCTTGTATGATCGCACCCGTTACATACCTCGCATTAATTCTACGTAAGCCGCTCTCCCGCCTTCGACAAAACCCATATCTCTTCGCTCGTGCGCTCGTTCCGGGCGATCTTTTTTTCCATTTCATGTAATTTTTCAAGATCTTTCCAGCTGCAAAATGCCGTAGGCTCTCCTAAGAAAATTCTGCTCTCGGATTAAAAATAAAAATGAGGGGTGCAACACGAGGACTTCCCATGAGGTCACCCATCTTAGTACTACGCTCGCCCAAGCACGTTTAACTTCGGAGTTCTGATGGGATCCGGTGCATTAGTGCTGGTATGATCGCATTCGTTACATCCCTCGCATTAATTCTACGTAAGTCGCTCTCCCACCTTCGAAAAAGCCGATATCTCTTCGCTCATGCGCCCGTTCCGGACGATCTTTTTTTTTTATTTCATGTAGTTTTTCACGATCTTTCCAGCTGCAAAATGCCGTAGGCTCTCCTAAGAAAATTCCGCTCTCGGATTAAAAATAAAAATGAGGGGTGCAACACGAGGACTTCCCAAGAGGTCACCCATCTTAGTTCTACACTCGCCCAAGCACGTTTAACTTCGTAGTTCTGATGGGATACGGTGCATTAGTGCTGGTATGATCGCACCCGTTACATCCCTCGCATTAATTCTACGTAAGCCGCTCTCCCGCCTTCGAAAAAACCCTTATCTCTTCGCCCGTGCGCTCGTTCCGGGCGATCTATTTTTCCATTTCATGTAATTTATCACGATCTTTCCAGCTGCAAAATACCGTAGGCTCTCCTAAGAAAATTCCGCTCTCGGATTAAAAATAAAAATGAGGGGTGCAACAAGAGGACTTCCCAAGAGGTCACCCATCTTAGTACTACTCTCGCCCATGCACGTTTAACTTCGGAGTTCTGATGGGATCCGGTGCATTAGTGCTGGTATGATCGCACCTGTTACATCCCTCGCATTAATTCTACGTAAGCCGCTCTCCCGCCTTCGAAAAAATCCATATCTCTTCGCTCGTGCGCCCGTTCCGGGCGATTTTTTTTTGCAATTCATGTAATTTTTCACAATCTTTCCAGCTGCAAAATGCCGTAGGCTCTCCTAAGAAAATTTCGCTCTCGGATTAAATATAAAAATGAGGGGTACGACACGAGGACTTCCCAAGAGGTCACCCATCTTAGTACTACTCTCGCCCAAGCACGTTTAACTTCGAAGTTCTGATGGGATTCGGTGCATTAGTGATGGTATGATCGCATCCGTTACATCCCTCGCATTAATTCTACATAAGCCGCTCTCCCACCTTCGAAAAAGCCCATATCTCTTCGCTCGTGCACCCGTTCCGGACGATCTTTTTTTTCATTTCATGTAGTTTTTCACGATCTTTCCAGCTGCAAACTGCCGTAGGCTCTCCTAAGAAAATTCCGCTCTCGGATTAAAAATAAAAATGAGGGGTGCAACACGAGGACTTCCCAAGATGTCACCCATCTTAGTACTACTCACGCCCAAGCACGTTTAACTTCGGAGTTCTGATGGGATCTGGTGCATTAGTGCTGGTATGATCGCACCCATTACATCCCTCGCATTAATTCTACGTAAGTCGCTCTCCCGCCTTCGAAAAAACCCATATCTCTTCACTCGTGTGCTCGTTCCGGGCGATCTTTTTTTCCATTTCATGTAATTTTTCACGATCTTTCCAGCTGCAAAATGCCGTAGGCTCTCTTGAGAAAATTCCGCTCTCGGATTAAAAATAAAAATGAGGGGTGCAACACGAGGACTTCCCAAGAGGTCACCCATCTTAGTACTACACTCGCCCAAGCACGTTTAACATCGGAGTTCTAATGGGATCCGGTGCATTAGTGCTGGTATGATCGCACCCGTTACATCCCTCGCATTAATTCTACGTAAGCCGCTCTCCCGCCTTCGAAAAAATCCATATCTCTTCGCTCGTGCGCCCGTTCCGGGCGATTTTCTTTTAAATTTCATGTAATTTTTCACGATCTTTCCAGCTGCAAAATGCCGTAGGCTCTCTTAAGAAAATTTCGCTTTCGGATTAAAAATAAAAATGAGGGATGCAACACGAGGACTTCCCAAGAGGTCACCCATATTAGTACTACTCTCGCCCAAGCACGTTTAACTTCGGAGTTCTGATGGGATCCGGTGCATTAGTGCTGCTATGATCTCACCCATCACATCCCTCGCATTAATTCTACGTAAGCCGCTCCCCCGCCATCGAAAAAACCCATATCTCTTCGCTCGTGCGCTAGTTCCGGGCGATCTTTTTTTCCATTTCATGTAATTTTTCACGATCTTTCCAGCTGCAAAATGCCGTAGGCTCTCCTAAGAAAATTCCGCTCTCGGATTAAAAATAAAAATGAGGGGTGCAACACGAGGACTTCCCAAGAGGTCACCCATCTTAGTACTACACTCGCCCAAGCACGTTTAACTTCGGAGTTCTGATGGGATCCAGTGTATTAGTGCTGGTATGATCGCACCCGTTACATCCCTCGCATTAATTCTACGTAAGCCGCTCTCCCGCCTTCGAAAAAACCCATATCTCTTCGCCCGTGCGCTCGTTCCGGGCGATCTTTTTTTCCATTTCATGTAATTTTTCACGATCTTTCGTGCTACAAAATGTCGTAGGCTCTCCTAAGAAAATTCCGCTCTCGGATTAAAAATAAAAATGAGAGGTGCAACAAGAGGACTTCCCAAGAGGTCACCCATCTTAGTACTACTCTCGCCCAAGCACGTTTAACTTCGGAGTTCTGATGGGATCCGGTGCATTAGTGCTGGTATGATCGCACCCGTTACATCCCTCGCATTAATTCTACGTATGCCGCTCTCCCGCCTTCGACAAAACCCATATCTTTTCGCTCGTGCGCTCGTTCCGGGAAATCTGTTTTTGCATTTCTTGTAATTTTTCACGATCTTTCCAGCTGCAAAATGCCGTAGGCTCTCCAAAGAAATTTCCGCTCTCGGATTAAAAATAAAAATGAGTGGTGCAACACGAGGACTTCCCAAGAGGTCACCTATCTTAGTGCTACTCTCGCCCAAGCATGTTTAACTTCGGAGTTCTGATGGGATCCGGTGCATTAGTGCTGGTATGATCGCACCCGTTACATCCCTCGCTTTAATTCTACGTAAGCCACTCTCCCGCCTTCGAAAAAACCCATTTCTCTTCGCTCGTGTGCCCGTTCCGGGTGATCTTTTTATTAATTTCATGTAATTTTCCATGATTTTTCGTGCTGCAAACAGCCGTAGGATTTCCTAAGAAAATTTCGATATCGGATTAAAAATAAAAATGAGGGGTGCAGCACGAGGACTTCCCAAGAGGTCACCCATCTTAGTACTACTCTCGCCCAAGCACGTTTAACTTCGGAGTTCTGATGGGATCCGGTGCATTAGTGCTGGTATGATCGCACCCGTTACATCCCTCGCATTAATTCTACTTAAGCCGCTCTCCCGCCTTCGAAAAAACCCATATCTCTTCGCTCGTGCGCTCGTTCCGGGCGATCTTTTTTTCCATTTCATGTAATTTTTCACGATCTTTCCAGCTGCAAAATGCCGTAGGCTCTCCTAAGAAAATTCCGCTCTCGGATTAAAAATAAAAATGAGGGGAGCAACACGAGGACATCCCAAGAGGTCACCCATCTTAGTACTACTCTCGCCCAAGCACGTTTAACTTCGGAGTTCTGATGGGATCCGGTGCATTAGTGCTGTTATGATCGCACCCGTTACATCCCTCGCATTAATTCTACGTAAGCCGCTCTCCCGCCTTCGAAAAAACCCTTATCTCTTCGCCCGTGCGCTCGTTTCGGGCGATCTTTTTTTCCATTTCATGTAATTTTTCACGATCTTTCCAGCTGCAAAATGCCGTAGGCTCTCCTAAGAAAATTCCGCTCTCGGATTAAAAATAAAAATGCGGGGTGCAACACGAGGACTTCCCAAGAGGTCACCCATCTTAGTACTACTCTCGCCCAAGCACGTTTAACTTCGGAGTGCTGATGGGATCCGGTGCATTAGTGCTGGTATGATCGCACCCATTACATCCCTCGCATTAATTCTAATTAAGTCGCTGTCCCGCCTTCGAAAAAATCCATATCTCTTCGCTCGTGCGCCCGTTCTGGGCGATTTTTTTTAGCATTTCATGTAATTTTTCACAATCTTTCCAGCTGCAAAATGCCGTAGGCTCTCCTAAGAAAATTTCGCTCTCGGATTACAAATAAAAATGAGGGGTGCGACACGAGGACTTCACAAGATGTCACCCATCTTAGTACTACTCTTGCCCAAGCACGTTTAACTTCGGAGTTCTGATGGGATCCGGTGCATTAGTGATGGTATGATCGCATCCGCTACATCCCTCGCATTAATTCTACGTAAGCCGCTCTCCCACCTTCGAAAAAGCCCATATCTCTAGGCTCGTGCGCCCGTTCCGAACGATCTTTTTTTTCATTTCATGTAGTTTTTCATGATCTTTCCAGCTGCAAACTGCCGTAGGCTCTCCTAAGAAAATTCCGCTCTCGGATTAAAAATAAAAATGAGGGGTGCAACACGAGGACTTCCCAAGAGGTCACCCATCTTAGTACTACTCTCGCCCAAGCACGTTTAACTTTGGAGTTCTGATGGGATCCGGTGCATTAGTGCTGGTATGATCGCAACCGTTACATCCCTCGCATTAATTCTACGTAAGTCGCTCTCCCGCCTTCGAAAAAACCCATATCTCTTCGCTCGTGCGCTCGTTCCGGGCAATCTTTTTTTCCATTTCATGTAATTTTTCACGATCTTTCAAGCTGCAAAATGCCGTAGGCTCTCCAAAGAAAATTCCGCTCTCGGATTAAAAATAAAAATGAGGGGTGCAACACGAGGACTTCCCAGGAGGTCACCCATCTTAGTACTACTCTCGCCCAAGCACGTTTAACTTCGGAGTTCTGATGGGATCCGATGCATTAGTGCTGGTATGATCGCACGCGTTACATCCCTCGCTTTAATTCTACGTAAGCCACTCTCCCGCCTTCGAAAAAACCCATATCTCTTCGCTCGTGCGCTCGTTTCGGGCGATCTTTTTTTTAATTTCATGTAATTTTCCACGATTTTTCGTGCTGCAAACTGCCGTAGGATTTCCTAAGAAAATTTCGATCTCGGATTAAAAATAAAAATGAGGGGTGCAACTCGAGGACTTCCCAAGAGGTCACCCATCTTAGTACTACTCTCGCCCAAGCATGTTTAACTTCGGAGTTCTGATGGGATCCGGTGCATTAGTGCTGGTATGATCGCACCCGTTACATCCCTCGCATTAATTCTACGTAAGCCGCTCTCCCGCCTTCGAAAAAACCCATATCTCTTCGCTCGTGCGCTCGTTCCGGGCGATCTTTTTTTCCATTTCATGTAATTTTTCACGATCTTTCCAGCTGCAAAATGCCGTAGGCTCTCCTAAGAAAATTCCGCTCTCGGATTAAAAATAAAAATGAGGGGTGCAAAACGAGGACTTCCCAAGAGGTCACCCATCTTAGTACTACTCTTGCCCAATCACGTTTAACTTCGGAGTTCTGATGGGATCCGGTGCATTAGTGATGGTATGATCGTAGCCGTTACATCCCTCGCATTAATTCTATGTAAGCCACTCTCCCACCTTCGAAAAAATCCATATCTCTTCGATCGTGCGCCCGTTCCGGGCGATTTTTTTTTGCATTTCATGTAGTTTTTCACGATCTTTCCAGCTGCAAAATGCCGTAGGCTCTGCTAAGAAAATTTCGCTCTCGGATTAAAAATAAAAATGAGGGGTGCAACACGAGGACTTCCCAAGAGGTCACCCATCTTAGTACTACTCTCGCCCAAGCACGTTTAACATCGGAGTTCTGATAGGATCCGGTGCATTAGTGCTGGTATGATCGCACCTGTTACATCCCTCGCATTAATTCTACGTAAGCCGCTCTCCCGCCTTCGACAAAACCCATATCTTTTCGCTCGTGCGCTCGTTCCGGGCATTCTTTTTTTCCATTTCATGCAATTTTTCACGATCTTTCCAGCTGCAAAATGCCGTAGGCTCTCCAAAGAAAATTCCGCTCTCGGATTAAAAATAAAAATGAGGGGTGCAACACGAGGACTTCCCAAGAGGTCACCCATCTTAGTACTACTCTCGCCCAAGCACGTTTAACTTCGGAGTTCTGATGGGATCCGGTGCATTAGTGCTGGTATGATCGCACCCGTTACATCCCTCGCATTAATTCTACGTAAGCCGCTCTCCCGCCTTCGAAAAAACCCATATCTCTTCGCTCGTGCGCTCGTTCCGGGCGATCTTTTTTTCCATTTCATGTAATTTTTCACGATCTTTCCAGCTGCAAAATGCCGTAGGCTCTCCTAAGAAAATTCCGCTCTCGGATTAAAAATAAAAATGAGGGGTGCAGCATGAGGACTTCCCAAGAGGTCACCCATCTTAGTACTACACTCGACCAAGCACGTTTAACTTCGGAGTTCTGATGGGATCCGGTGCATTAGTGCTGGTATGATCGCATCCATTACATCCCTCGCATTAATTCTACGTATGCCGCTCTCCCACCTTCGAAAAAGCCCATATCTCTTCGCTCGTGCGCTCGTTCCGGACGATTTTTTTTTCATTTCATGTAGTTTTTCACGATCTTTCCAGCTGCAAACTGCCGCAGGCTCTCCTAAGAAAATTCCGCTCTCGGATTTAAAATAAAAATGAGGGGTGCAACACGAGGACTTCCCAAGAGGTCACCCATCTTCGTACTACTCTCGCCCAAGCACGTTTAACATCGGAGTTCTGATGGGATCCGGTGCATTAGTGCTGGTATGATCGCACCCGTTACATCCCTCGCATTAATTCTACGTAAGCCGCTGTCCCGCCTTCGAAAAAATCCATATCTCTTCGCTCGTGCGCCCGTTCCGGGCGATTTTTTTTAAATTTCATGTAATTTTTCATGATCTTTCTAGCTACAAAATGCCGTAGGCTCTCCTAAAAAAATTTCGCTCTCGGATTAAAAATAAAAATGAGGGGTGCAACACGAGGACTTCCCAAGAGGTCACCCATCTTAGTACTACTCTCGCCCAAGCACGTTTAACTTTGGAGTTCTGATGGGATCCGGTGCATTAGTGCTGGTATGATCGCACCCGTTACATCCCTCGCATTAATTCTACGTAAGCCGCTCTCCCGCCTTCGAAAAAACCCATATCTCTTCGCCCGTGCGCCCGTTCCGGGCGATCTTTTTTTCCATTTCATGTAATTTTTCACGATCTTTCCGGCTGCAAAATGCCGTAGGCTCTCCTAAGAAAATTTCGCTCTCGGATTAAAAATAAAAATGAGGGGTGCAACACGAGGACTTCCCAAGAGGTCACCCATCTTAGTACTACTCTCGCCCAAGCCCGTTTAACTTCGGAGTTCTGATGGGATCCGGTGCATTAGTGCTGGTATGATCGCACCCGTTACATCCCTCGCATTAATTCTACGTAAGTCGCTCTTCCGCCTTCGAAAAAACCCATATCTCTTTGCCCGTGCACTCGTTCCGAGCGATCTTTTTTTCCATTTCATGTAATTTTTCACGATCTTTCCAGCTGCAAAATGCCGTAGGCTCTCCTAAGAAAATTTCGCTCTCGGATTAAAAATAAAAATGAGGGGTGCAACACGAGGACATCCCAAGAGGTCACCCATCTTAGTACTACACTCGCCCGAGCACGTTTAACTTCGGAGTTCTGATGGGATCTGGTGCATTAGTGCTGGTATGATCGCACCCATTACATCCCTCGCATTAATTCTACGTAAGCCGCTCTCCCCGCCTTCGAAAAAACCCATATCTCTTCGCCCGTGCGCTCGTTCCGGGCGATCTTTTTTTCCATTTCATGTAATTTTTCACGATCTTTCCAGCTGCAAAATGTCGTAGGCTCTCCTAATAAAATTCCGCTCTCGGATTAAAAATAAAATTGAGGGGTGCAACACGAGGACTTCCCAAGAGGTCACCCATCATAGTAATACCCTCGCCCAAGCACGTTTAACTTCGGAGTTCTGATGGGATCCGGTGCATTAGTGCTGGTATGATCGCACCCATTACATCCCTCGCATTAATTCTACGTAAGCCACTCTCCCGCCTTCGAAAAAACCTATATCTCTTCGCTCGTGTGCCCGTTCCAGGTGATCTTTTTTTTAATTTCGTGTAATTTTCCACGATTTTTCGTGCTGCAAACAGCCGTAGGATTTCCTAAGAAAATTTCGATCTCGGATTAAAAATAAAAGTGAGGGGTGCAACACGAGGACTTCCCAAGAGGTCACCCATCTTAGTACTACTCTAGCCCAAGCCCGTTTAACTTCGGAGTTCTGATGGGATCCGATGCATTAGTGCTGGTATGATCGCACCCGTTACATCCCACGCATTAATTCTACGTAAGCCGCTCTCCCGCCTTCGAAAAAACACATATCTCTTCGCTCGTGCGCTCGTTCCGGGCGATCTTTTTTTCCATTTCATGTAATTTTTCACGATCTTTCCTGCTGCAAAATGTCGTAGGCTCTCCTAAGAAAATTTCGCTCTCGGATTAAAATAAAAATGAGGGGTGCAACACAAGGACTTCCCAAAATGTCACCCATCTTAGTACTACACTCGCCCAAACACGTTCAACTTCGGAGTTCTGATGGGATCCGGTGCATTAGTGCTGGTATGATCACACCCGTTACATCCCTCGCATTAATTCTACGTAAGCCGCTCTCCCGCCTTCGAAAAAACCCATATCTCTTCGCTCGTGCGCTCGTTCCGGGCGATATTTTTTTCCATTTCATGTAATTTTTCACGATCTTTCCAACTGCAAAATGCCGTAGGCTCTCCTAAGAAAATTCAGCTCTCGGATTAAAAATAAAAATGAGGGGTGCAACACGAGGACTTCCCAAGAGGTCACCCATCTTAGTGCTACTCTCGCCCAAGCACGTTTAACTTCGGAGTTCTGATGGGATCCGGTGCATTAGTGCTGGTATGATCGCACCCGTTACATCCCTCACATTAATTCTACGTAAGCCGCTCTCCCGCCTTCGAAAAAACCCATATCTCTTCGCTCGTGCGCTCGTTCCGGGCGATCTTTTTTTCCATTTCATGTAATTTTTCACGATCTTTCCAGCTGCAAAATGCCGTAGGCTCTCCTAAGAAAATTCCGTTCTCGGATTAAAAATAAAAATGAGGGGTGCAACAAGAGGACTTCCCAAGAGGTCACCCATCTTAGTGCTACTCTCGCCCAAGCACGTTTAACTTCGGAGTTCTGATGGGATCCGGTGCATTAGTGCTGGTATGATCGCACCCATTACTTCCCTCGCATTAATTCTACGTAAGCCGCTCTCCCGCCTTCGAAAAAATCCATATCTCTTCGCTCGTTCGCCCGTTCCGGGCGATTTTTTTTTGCATTTCATGTAATTTTTCACAATCTTTCCAGCTGCAAAATGCCGTAGGCTCTCCTAAGAAAATTTCGCTCTCGGATTAAAAATAAAAATGAGGGGTGCAACACGAGGACTTCCCAAAAGGTCACCCATCTTAGTACTACACTCGCCCAAGCACGTTTAACTTCGGAGTTCTGATGGGATCCGGTGCATTAGTGCTGGTATGATCGCACCCGTTACATCCCTCGCATTAATTCTACGTAAGCCGCTCTCCCGCCTTCGAAAAAACCCATATCTCTTCGCCCGTGCGCTCGTTCCGGGCGATATTTTTTTCCATTTCATGTAATTTTTCACGATCTTTCCACCTGCAAAATGCCGTAGGCTCTCCTAAGAAAATTCCGCTCTCGGATTAAAAATAAAAATGAGGGGTGCAACACGAGGACTTCCTAAGAGGTCACCCATCTTAGTACTACACTCGCCCAAGCACGTTTAACATCGGAGTTCTGATGGGATCCGGTGCATTAGTGCTGGTATGATCGCACCCGTTACATCCCTCGCATTAATTCTACGTAAGCCACTGTCCCGCCTTCGAAAAAATCCATATCTCTTCGCTCGTGCGCCCGTTCCGGGCGATTTTTTTTAAATTTCATGTAATTTTTCATGATCTTTCAAGCTACAAAATGCCGTAGGCTCTCCTAAAAAAATTTCGCTCGGATTAAAAATAAAAATGAGGGGTGCAACACGAGGACTTCCCAAGAGGTCAGCCATCTTAGTACTACTCTCGCCCAAGCACGATTAACTTCGGAGTTCTGATGGGATCCGGTGCATTAGTGCTGGTATGATCGCACCCGTTACATCCCTCACATTAATTCTACGTAAGCCGCTCTCCCGCCTTCGAAAAAACCCATATCTCTTCGCCCGTGCGCTCGTTCCGGGCGATCTGTTTTTCCATTTCATGTAATTTTTCACGATCTTTCCAGCTACAAAATGTCGTAGGCTCTCCTAAGAAAATTCCGCTCTCGGATTAAAAACAAAATTGAGGGGTGCAACACGAGGACTTCCCAAGAGGTCACCCATCTTAGTACTACCCTCGCCCAAGCACGTTTAGCTTTGGAGTTCTGATGGGATCCGGCGCATTAGTGCTGGTATGATCGCACCCGTTACATCGCTCGCATTAATTCTACGTAAGCCGCTCTCCCGCCTTCGAAAAAACCCATATCTCTTCGCCCGTGCGCTCGTTCCGGGCGATATTTTTTTCCATTTCATGTAATTTTTCACGATCTTTCCACCTGCAAAATGCCGTAGGCTCTCCTAAGAAAATTCCGCTCTCGGATTAAAAATAAAAATGAGGGGTGCAACACGAGGACTTCCTAAGAGGTCACCCATCTTAGTACTACACTCGCCCAAGCACGTTTAACATCGGAGTTCTGATGGGATCCGGTGCATTAGTGCTGGTATGATCGCACCCGTTACATCCCTCGCATTAATTCTACGTAAGCCACTGTCCCGCCTTCGAAAAAATCCATATCTCTTCGCTCGTGCGCCCGTTCCGGGCGATTTTTTTTAAATTTCATGTAATTTTTCATGATCTTTCCAGCTACAAAATGCCGTAGGCTCTCCTAAAAAAATTTCGCTCGGATTAAAAATAAAAATGAGGGGTGCAACACGAGGACTTCCCAAGAGGTCACCCATCTTAGTACTACTCTAGCCCAAGCCCGTTTAACTTCGGAGTTCTGATGGGATCCGATGCATTAGTGCTGGTATGATCGCACCCGTTACATCCCTCGCATTAATTCTACGTAAGCCGCTCTCCCGCCTTCGAAAAAACACATATCTCTTCGCTCGTGCGCTCGTTCCGGGCGATCTTTTTTTCCATTTCATGTAATTTTTCACGATCTTTCCTGCTGCAAAATGTCGTAGGCTCTCCTAAGAAAATTTCACTCTCGGATTAAAATAAAAATGAGGGGTGCAACACAAGGACTTCCCAAAATGTCACCCATCTTAGTACTACACTCGCCCAAACACGTTCAACTTCGGAGTTCTGATGGGATCCGGTGCATTAGTGCTGGTATGATCACACCCGTTACATCCCTCGCATTAATTCTACGTAAGCCGCTCTCCCGCCTTCGAAAAAACCCATATCTCTTCGCTCGTGCGCTCGTTCCGGGCGATATTTTTTTCCATTTCATGTAATTTTTCACGATCTTTCCAGCTGCAAAATGCCGTAGGCTCTCCTAAGAAAATTCAGCTCTCGGATTAAAAATAAAAATGAGGGGTGCAACACGAGGACTTCCCAAGAGGTCACCCATCTTAGTGCTACTCTCGCCCAAGCACGTTTAACTTCGGAGTTCTGATGGGATCCGGTGCATTAGTGCTGGTATGATCGCACCCGTTACATCCCTCACATTAATTCTACGTAAGCCGCTCTCCCGCCTTCGAAAAAACCCATATCTCTTCGCTCGTGCGCTCGTTCCGGGCGATCTTTTTTTCCATTTCATGTAATTTTTCACGATCTTTCCAGCTGCAAAATGCCGTAGGCTCTCCTAAGAAAATTCCGTTCTCGGATTAAAAATAAAAATGAGGGGTGCAACAAGAGGACTTCCCAAGAGGTCACCCATCTTAGTGCTACTCTCGCCCAAGCACGTTTAACTTCGGAGTTCTGATGGGATCCGGTGCATTAGTGCTGGTATGATCGCACCCATTACTTCCCTCGCATTAATTCTACGTAAGCCGCTCTCCCGCCTTCGAAAAAATCCATATCTCTTCGCTCGTGCGCCCGTTCCGGGCGATTTTTTTCTGCATTTCATGTAATTTTTCACAATCTTTCCAGCTGCAAAATGCCGTAGGCTCTCCTAAGAAAATTCCGCACTCGGATTAAAAATAAAAATGAGGCGTGCAACACGAGGACTTCCCAAGAGGTCACCCATCATAGTACTACTCTCGCCCAAGCACGTTTAACTTCGGAGTTCTGATGGGATCCGGTGCATTAGTGCTGGTATGATCGCACCCGTTACATCCCTCGCATTAATTCTACGTAAGCCGCTCTCCCGCCTTCGAAAAAACCCATATCTCTTCGCCCGTGCGCTCATTCCGGGCGATATTTTATTCCATTACATATAATTTTTCACGATCTGTCCAGCTGCAAAATGCCGTAGGCTCTCCTAAGAAAATTCCGCTCTCGGATTATAAATAAAAATGAGGGGTGCAACACGAGGACTTCCCAAGAGGTCACCCATCTTAGTAGTACTCTCGCCCAAGGACGTTTAACTTCGGAGTTCTGATGGGATCCGATGCATTAGTGCTGGTATGATCGCAACCGTTACATCCCTCGCATTAATTCTACGTAAGTCGCTCTCCCGCCTTCGAAAAAATCCATATCTCTTCGCTCAAGCGCACATTCCGGGCGATTTTTTTTTGCATTTCATGTAATTTTTCACAATCTTTCCAGCTGCAAAATGCTGTAGGCTCTCCTAAGAAAATTTCGCTCTCGGATTAAAAATAAGAATGAGGGGTGCAACACGAGGACTTCCCAAGAGGTCACCCATCTTAGTACTACTCTCGCCCAAGCACGTTTAACTTCGGAGTTCTGATGGGATCCGGTGCATTAGTGCTGGTATGATCGCACCCATTGCATCCCTCGCATTAATTCTACGTAAGCCGCTCTCCCGCCTTCGAAAAAACCCATATCTCTTCGCCCGTGCGCTCGTTCCGGGCGATCTTTTTTTCTATTTCATGTAATTTTTCACGATCTTTCTAGCTGCAAAATGCCGTAGGCTCTCCTAAGAAAATTCCGCTCTCGGATTAAAAATAAAAATGAGGGGTGCAACACTAGGACTTCCTAAGAGGTCACCCATCTTAGTGCTACTCTCGCCCAAGCACGTTTAACTTCGGAGTTCTGATGGGATCCGGTGCATTAGTGCTGGTATGATCGCACGCGTTACATCCCTCGCATTAATTCTACGTAAGCCACTCTCCCGCCTTCGAAAAAACCCATATCTCTTCGCTCGTGTGCACGTTCCGGGTGATCTTTTTTTTAATTTCATGTAATTTTCCATGATTTTTCGTGCTGCAAACAGCCGTAGGATTTCCTAAGAAAATTTCAATCTCGGATTAAAAATAAAAATGAGGGGTGCAACACGAGGACTTCCCAAGAGGTCACCCATCTTAGTACTACTCTCGCCCAAGCACGTTTAACTTCGGAGTTCTGATGGGATCCGGTGCATTAGTGCTGGTATGATCGCACCCGTTACATCCCTCACATTAATTCTACGTAAGCCGCTCTCCCGCCTTCGAAAAAACCCATATCTCTTCGCTCGTGCGCTCGTTCCGGGCGATCTTTTTTTCCATTTCATGTAATTTTTCACGATCATTCAAGCTGCAAAATGCCGTAGGCTCTCCTAAGAAAATTCCGCTCTCGGATTAAAAATAAAAATGATGGGTGCAACAAAAGGACTTCCCAAGAGGTCACCCATCTTAGTACTACTCTCGCCCAAGCACGTTTAACTTCGGAGTTCTGATGGGATCCGGTGCATTAGTGCTAGTATGATCGCACCCGTTACATCCCTCGCATTAATTCTACGTAAGCCGCTCTCCCGCCTTCGAAAAAACCCATATCTCTTCGCCCATGCGCTCGTTCCGGGCGATCTTTTTTTCCATTTCATGTAATTTTTCACGATCTTTCCAGCTGCAAAATGCCGTAGGCTCTCCTAAGAAAATTCCGCTCTCGGATTAAAAATAAAATTGAGGGGTGCAACACGAGGACTTCCCAAGAGGTCACCCATCTTAGTACTACTCTCGCCCAAGCACGTTTAACTTCGGAGTTCTGATGGGATCCGGAGCATTAGTGCTGGTATGATCGCACCCGTTACATCCCTCGCATTAAATCTACGTAAGCCGCTCTCCCACCTTCGAAAAAGCCCATATCTATTCGCTCGTGCGCCCGTTTCGGACGATCTTTTTTTTTCATTTCATGTAGTTTTTCACGATCTTTCCAGCTGCAAACTGTTGTAGGCTCTCCTAAGAAAATTCCGCTCTCGGATTAAAAATAAAAATGAGGGGTGCAACATGTGGACTTCCCAAGAGGTCACCCATCGTAGTACTACACTCGCCCAAGCACGTTTAACATCGGAGTTCTGATGGGATCCGATGCATTAGTGCTGGTATGATCGCACCCGTTACATCCCTCGCATTAATTCTACGTAAGCCGCTCTCCCGTCTTCGAAAAAACCCATATCTCTTCGCTCGTGCGCTCGTTCCGGGTGATCTTTTTTTCCATTTCATGTAATTTTTCACGATCTTTCCAGCTGCAAAATGCCGTAGGCTCTCCAAAGAAAATTCCGCTTTCGGATTAAAAATATAAATTAGGGGTGCAACACGAGGACTTCCCAAGATGTCACCCATCGTAGTACTACACTCGCCCAAGCACGTTTAACATCGGAGTTCTGATGGGATCCGATGCATTAGTGCTGGTATGATCGCACCCGTTATATCCCTCGCATTAATTCTACGTAAGCCGCTCTCCTGCCTTCGAAAAAATCCATATCTCTTCGCTCGTGCGCCCGTTACGGGCGATTTTTTTATAAATTTCATGTAATTTTTCACGATCTTTCCAGCTACAAAATGCCGTAGGCTCTCCTAAGAAAATTTCGCTCTCGGATTAAAAATAAAAATGAGGGGTGCAACACGAGGACTTCCCAAGAGGTCACCCATCTTAGTACTACTCTCGCCCAAGCACGTTTAACTTCGGAGTTCTGATGGGATCCGGTGCACTAGTGCTGGTATGATCGCACCCGTTACATCCCTCGCATTAATTCTACGTAAGCCGCTCTCCCGCCTTCGAAAAAACCCATATCTCTTCGCTCGTGCGCTCGTTCCGAGCGATGTTTTTTTCCATTTCATGTAATTTTTCACGATCTTTCCTACTGCAAAATGTCGTAGGCTCTCCTAAGAAAATTTCGCTCTCGGATTAAAATAAAAATGAGGGGTGCAACACAAGGACTTCCCGAAAGGTCACCCATCTTAGTACTACACTCGCCCAAACACGTTTAACTTCGGAGATCTGATGGGATCCAGTGCATTAGTGCTGGTATGATCGCACCCGTTACATCCCTCGCATTAATTCTACGTAAGCCGCTCTCCCGCCTTCGAAAAAACCCATATCTCTTCGCCCGTGCGCTCATTTCGGGCGATATTTTTTTCCATTTCATGTAATTTTTCACGATCTTTCCAGCTGCAAAATGCCGTAGGCTCTCCTAAGAAAATTCCGCTCTCGGATTAAAAATAAAAATGAGGGGTGCAACACGAGGACTTCCCAAGAGGTCACCCATCTTAGTGCTACTCTCGCCCAAGCACGTTTAACTTCGGTGTTCTGATGGGATCCGGTGCATTAGTGCTGGTATGATCGCGCCCGTTCCATCCCTCGCATTAATTCTACGTAAGCCACTCTCCCGCCTTCGAAAAAACCTATATCTCTTCGCTCGTGTGCCCGTTCCGGGTGATCTTTTTTTTAATTTCATGTAATTTTCCACGATTTTTCGTGCTGCAAACAGCCGTAGGATTTCCTAAGAAAATTTCGATCTCGGATTAAAAATAAAAATGAGGGGTGCAACACGAGGACTTCCCAAGAGGTCACCCATCTTAGTACTACTCTCGCCCAAGCACGTTTAACTTCGGAGTTCTGATGGGATCCGATGCATTAGTGCTGGTATGATCGTACACGTTACATCCCTCACATTAATTCTACGTAAGCCGCTCTCCCGCCTTCGAAAAAACTCATATCTCTTCGCTCGTGCGCTCGTTCCGGGCGATCTTTTTTTCCATTTCATGTAATTTTTCACAATCTTTCCAGCTGCAAAATGCTGTAGGCTCTCCTAAGAAAATTCCGCTCTCGGATTAAAAATAAAAATGAGGGGTGCAACACGAGGACTTCCCAAGAGGTCACCCATCGTAGTACTACACTCGCCCAAGCATGTTTAACATCGGAGTTCTGATGGGATCCGATGCATTAGTGCTGGTATGATCGCACCCGTTACATCCCTCGCATTAATTCTACGTAAGCCGCTCTCCCGTCTTCGAAAAAACCCATATCTCTTCACTCGTGCGCTCGTTCCGGGCGATCTTTTTTTCCATTTCATGTAATATTTCACGATCTTTCCAGCTGCAAAATGCCGTAGGCTCTCCAAAGAAAATTCCGCTTTCGGATTAAAAATAAAAATGAGGGGTGCAACACGAGGACTTCCCAAGAGGTCACCCATCGTAGTACTACACTCGCCCAAGCACGTTTAACATCGGAGTTCTGATGGGATCCGATGCATTAGTGCTGGTATGATCGCACCCGTTACATCCCTCGCATTAATTCTACGTAAGCCGCTCTCCTGCCTTCGAAAAAATCCATATCTCTTCGCTCGTGCGCCCGTTACGGGCGATTTTTTTATAAATTTCATGTAATTTTTCACCCATCTTAGTACTACACTCGCCCAAGCATGTTTAACATCGGAGTTCTGATGGGATCCGATGCATTAGTGCTGGTATGATCGTACACGTTACATCCCTCACATTAATTCTACGTAAGCCGCTCTCCCGCCTTCGAAAAAACTCATATCTCTTCGCTCGTGCGCTCGTTCCGGGCGATCTTTTTTTCCATTTCATGTAATTTTTCACGATCTTTCCAGCTGCAAAATGCTGTAGGCTCTCCTAAGAAAATTCCGCTCTCGGATTAAAAATAAAAATGAGGGGTGCAACACGAGGACTTCCCAAGAGGTCACCCATCGTAGTACTACACTCGCCCAAGCATGTTTAACATCGGAGTTCTGATGGGATCCGATGCATTAGTGCTGGTATGATCGCACCCGTTACATCCCTCGCATTAATTCTACGTAAGCCGCTCTCCCGTCTTCGAAAAAACCCATATCTCTTCACTCGTGCGCTCGTTCCGGGCGATCTTTTTTTCCATTTCATGTAATATTTCACGATCTTTCCAGCTGCAAAATGCCGTAGGCTCTCCAAAGAAAATTCCGCTTTCGGATTAAAAATAAAAATGAGGGGTGCAACACGAGGACTTCCCAAGAGGTCACCCATCGTAGTACTACACTCGCCCAAGCACGTTTAACATCGGAGTTCTGATGGGATCCGATGCATTAGTGCTGGTATGATCGCACCCGTTACATCCCTCGCATTAATTCTACGTAAGCCGCTCTCCTGCCTTCGAAAAAATCCATATCTCTTCGCTCGTGCGCCCGTTACGGGCGATTTTTTTATAAATTTCATGTAATTTTTCACGATCTTTCCAGCTACAAAATGCCGTAGGCTCTCCTAAGAAAATTTCGTTCTCGGATTAAAAATAAAAATGAGGGGTGCAACACGAGGACTTCCCAAGAGGTCACCCATCTTAGTACTACTCTCGCCCAAGCACGTTTAACTTCGGAGTTCTGATGGGATCCGGTGCACTAGTGCTGGTATGATCGCACCCGTTACATCCCTCGCATTAATTCTACGTAAGCCGCTCTCCCGCCTTCGACAAAACCCATATCTCTTCGCTCGTGCGCCCGTTGCGGGTGATCTTTTTTTCCATGTCATGTAATTTTTCACGATCTTTCCAGCTGTAAAATGTCGTAGGCTCTCCTAAGAAAATTCCGCTCTCGGATTAAAAATAAAAATGAGGGGTGCAACACGAGGACTTCCCAAGAGGTCACCCATCTTAGTACTACTCCCGCCCAAGCACGTTTAACTTCGGAGTTCTGATGGGATCCGGTGCATTAGTGCTGGTATGATCGCACCCGTAACATCCCTCGCATTAATTCTACGTAAGCCGCTCTCCCGCCTTCCAAAAAACCCATATCTCTTCGCTCGTGCGCTCATTCCGGGCGATATTTTTTTCCATTTCATGTAATTTTTCACGATCTTTCCAGCTGCAAAATGCCGTAGGCTCTCCTAAGAAAATTCCGCTTTCGGATTAAAAATAAAAATGAGGGGTGCAACACGAGGACTTCCTAAGAGGTCACACATCTTAGTACTACACTCGCCCAAGCACG
The DNA here is from genome assembly GCA_947683625.1 of Mallotus nudiflorus. NCBI lineage: Eukaryota > Viridiplantae > Streptophyta > Magnoliopsida > Malpighiales > Euphorbiaceae > Mallotus > Mallotus nudiflorus. The sequence continues at coordinate 1,636,149 of CANTUR010000269.1, forward strand.
TTTAACTTCGGAGTTCTGATGGGATCCGGTGCATTAGTGCTGGTATGATCGCACCCGTTACATCCCTCGCATTAATTCTACGTAAGCCGCTCTTCCGCCTTCGAAAAAATCCATATCTCTTCGCTCGTGCGCCCGTTCCGGGCGATTTTTTTTTGCATTTCATATAATTTTTCACAATCTTTCCAGCTACAATATGCCGTAGGCTCTCCTAAGAAAATTTCGCTCGCGGATTAAAAATAAAAATGAGGGGTGCAACACGAGGACTTCCCAAGAGGTCACCCATCTTAGTACTACTCTCGCCCAAGCACGTTTAACTTCGGAGTTCTGATGGGATCCGGTGCATTAGTGCTGGTATGATCGCACCCGTTACATCCCTCGCATTAATTCTACGTAAGCCGCTCTCCCGCTTTCTAAAAAACCCATATCTCTTCGCCCGTGCGCTCCTTCCGGGCGATCTTTTTTTCCATTTCATGTAATTTTTCACGATCTTTCCAGCTGCAAAATGCCGTAGGCTCTTCTAAGAAAATTCCGCTCTCAGATTAACAATAAAATTGAGGGGTGCAACACGAGGACTTCCCAAGAGGTCACCCATCTTAGTACTACTCTCGCCCAAGCACGTTTAACTTCGGAGTTCTGGTGGGATCCGGTGCATTAGTGCTGGTATGATCGCACCCGTTACATCCCTCGCATTAATTCTACGTAAGCCGCTCTCCCGCCTTTGACAAAACCCATATCTCTTCGCTCGTGCGCTCGTTCCGGGCGATTTTTTTTCCATTTCATGTAATTTTTCACGATCTTTCCAGCTGCAAAATGCCGTAGGCTCTCCTAAGAAAATTCCGCTCTCGGATTAAAAATAAAAATGATGGGTGCAACACGAGGACTTCCCAAGAGGTCACCCATCTTAGTACTACTCTCGCCCAAGCACGTTTTACTTCGGAGTTCTGATGGGATCCGGTGCATTAGTGCTGGTATGATCGCATCCGTTACATCCCTCGCATTAATTCTACGTAAGCCGTTCTCCCGCCTTCGAAAAAACACATATCTCTTCGCCCATGCGCTCGTTCCGGGCGATCTTTTTTTCCATTTCATGTAATTTTTCACGATCTTTCTAGCTGCAAAATGCCGTAGGCTCTCCTAAGAAAATTCCGCTCTCGGATTAAAAATAAAATTGAGGGGTGCAACACGAGGACTTCCCAAGAGGTCACCCATCTTAGTACTACTCTCGCCGAAGCACGTTTAACTTCGGAGTTCTGATGGGATCCGGTGCATTAGTGCTGGTATGATCGCACCCATTACTTCCCTCGCATTAATTCTACGTAAGCTGCTCTCCCGCCTTCGAAAAAATCCATATCTCTTCGCTCGTGCGCCCGTTCCGGGCGATTTTTTTTTGCATTTCATGTAATTTTTCACAATCTTTCCAGCTGCAAAATGCCGTAGGCTCTCCTAAGAAAATTTCGCTCTCGGATTAAAAATAAAAATGAGGGGTGCAACACGAGGACTTCCCAAAAGGTCACCCATCTCAGTACTACTCTCGCCCAAGCACGTTTAACTTCGGAGTTCTGGTGGGATCCGGTGCATTAGTGCTGGTATGATCGCATCCGTTACATCCCTCGCATTAATTCTACGTATGCCGCTCTCTCACCTTCGAAAAAGCCCATATCTCTTCGCTCGTGCGCCCGTTCCGGACGATCTTTTTTTTCATTTCATGTAGTTTTTCACGATCTTTCTAGCTGCAAACTGCCGTAGGCTCTCCTAAGAAAATTCCGCTCTCGGATTAAAAATAAAAATGAGGGGTGCAACACGAGGACTTCCCAAGAGGTCACCCATCTTAGTACTACTCTCGCCCAAGCACGTTTAACTTCGGAGTTCTGATGGGATCCGGTGCATTAGTGCTGGTATGATCGCACCCGTTACATCCCTCGCATTAATTCTACGTAAGTCGTTGTCCCGCCTTCGAAAAAACCCATATCTCTTCGCTCGTGCGCTCGTTCCGGGCGATCTTTTTTTCCATTTCATGTAATTTTTCACGATCTTTCCAGCTGCAAAATGCTGTACGCTCTCCTAAGAAAATTCCGCTCTCGGATTAAAAATAAAAATGAGGGGTGCAACACGAGGACTTCCCAAGAGGTCACCCATCTTAGTACTACATTCGCCCAAGCACGTTTAACATCGGAGTTCTGATGGGATCCGGTGCATTAGTGCTGGTATGATCGCACCCGTTACATCCCTCGCATTAATTCTACGTAAGCCGTTGTCCCGACTTCGAAAAAATCCATATCTCTTCGCTCGTGCGCCCGTTCCGGGCAATTTTTTTTTAAATTTCATGTAATTTTTCACGATCTTTCCTGCTACAAAATGCCGTAGGCTCTCCTAAGAAAATTTCGCTCTCGGATTAAAAATAAAAATGAGGGGTGCAACACGAGGACTTCCCAAGAGGTCACCCATCTTAGTACTACTCTCGCCCAAGCACGTTTAACTTCGGTGTTCTGATGGGATCCGGTGCATTAGTGCTGGTATGATCGCACCCGTTACATCCCTCGCATTAGTTCTACGTAAGCCGCTCTCCCGCCTTCGAAAAAACCCATATCTCTTCTCCCGTGCGCTCGTTCCGGGCGATCTTTTTTTCCATTTCATGTAATTTTCCACGATCTTTCCAGCTGCAAAATGCCGTAGGCTCTCCTAAGAAAATTCCGCTCTCGGATTAAAAATAAAAATGAGGGGTGCAACACGAGGACTTCCCAAGAGGTCACCCATCTTAGTACTACTCTCGCCCAAGCACGTTTAACTTCGGTGTTCTGATGGGATCCGGTGCATTAGTGCTGGTATGATCGCACCCGTTACATCCCTCGCATTAATTCTACGTAAGCCGCTCTCCCGCCTTCGAAAAAACCCATATCTCTTCTCCCGTGCGCTCGTTCCGGGCGATCTTTTTTTCCATTTCATGTAATTTTTCACAATCTTTCCATCTGCAAAATGCCGTAGGCTCTCCTAAGAAAATTCCGCTCTCGGATTAAAAATAAAAATGAGGGGTGCAACCCGAGGACTTCCCAAGATGTCACCCATCTTAGTACTACTCTCGCGCAAGCACGTTTAACTTCGGAGTTCTGGTGGGATCCGGTGCATTAGTGCTGGTATGATCGCACCCGTTACATCCCTCGCATTAATTCTACGTAAGCCGCTCTCCCGCCTTTGACAAAACCCATATCTCTTCGCTCGTGCGCTCGTTCCGGGCGATTTTTTTTTCCATTTCATGTAATTTTTCACGATCTTTCCAGCTGCAAAATGCCGTAGGCTCTCCTAAGAAAATTCCGCTCTCGGATTAAAAATAAAAATGATGGGTGCAACACGAGGACTTCCCAAGAGGTCACCCATCTTAGTACTACTCTCGCCCAAGCACGTTTTACTTCGGAGTTCTGATGGGATCCGGTGCATTAGTGCTGGTATGATCGCATCCGTTACATCCCTCGCATTAATTCTACGTAAGCCGTTCTCCCGCCTTCGAAAAAACACATATCTCTTCGCCCATGCGCTCGTTCCGGGCGATCTTTTTTTCCATTTCATGTAATTTTTCACGATCTTTCTAGCTGCAAAATGCCGTAGGCTCTCCTAAGAAAATTCCGCTCTCGGATTAAAAATAAAATTGAGGGGTGCAACACGAGGACTTCCCAAGAGGTCACCCATCTTAGTACTACTCTCGCCGAAGCACGTTTAACTTCGGAGTTCTGATGGGATCCGGTGCATTAGTGCTGGTATGATCGCACCCATTACTTCCCTCGCATTAATTCTACGTAAGCTGCTCTCCCGCCTTCGTAAAAATCCATATCTCTTCGCTCGTGCGCCCGTTCCGGGCGATTTTTTTTTTGCATTTCATGTAATTTTTCACAATATTTCCAGCTGCAAAATGCCGTAGGCTCTCCTAAGAAAATTTCGCTCTCGGATTAAAAATAAAAATGAGGGGTGCGGCACGAGGACTTCCCAAGAGGTCACCCATCTTAGTACTACTCTCGCCCAAGCACGATTAACTTCGGAGTTATTTTGGGATCCGGTGCATTAGTGCTGGTATGATCGCATCCGTTACATCCCTCGCATTAATTCTACGTATGCCGCTCTCCCACCTTCGAAAAAGCCCATATCTCTTCGCTCGTGCGCCCGTTCCGGACGATCTTTTTTTTCATTTCATGTAGTTTTTCACGATCTTTCTAGCTGCAAACTGCCGTAGGCCCTCCTAAGAAAATTCCGCTCTCGGATTAAAAATAAAAATGAGGGGTGCAACACGAGGACTTCCCAAGAGGTCACCCATCTTAGTACTACTCTCGCCCAAGCACGTTTAACTTCGGAGTTCTGATGGGATCCGGTGCATTAGTGCTGGAATGATCGCACCCGTTACATCCCTCGCATTAATTCTACGTAAGTCGCTCTCCCGCCTGCGAAAAAACCCATATCTCTTCGCTCGTGCGCTCGTTCCGGGCGATCTTTTTTTCCATTTCTTGTAATTTTTCACGATCTTTCCAGCTACAAAATGCCGTAGGCTCTCCTAAGAAAATTCCGCTCTCGGATTAAAAATAAAAATGAGGGGTGCAACACGAGGACTTCCCAAGAGGTCACCCATCTTAGTACTACACTCGCCCAAGCACGTTTAACATCGGAGTTCTGATGGGATCCGGTGCATTAGTGCTGGTATGATCGCACCCGTTACATCCCTCGCATTAATTCTACGTAAGCCGCTCTCCCGCCTTGGAAAAAATCCATATCTCTTCGCTCGTACGCCCGTTCCGGGCGATTTTTTTTTTAAATTTCATGTAATTTTTCACGATCTTTCCAGCTACAAAATGCCATAGGCCCTCCTATGAAAATTTCGATCTCGGATTAAAAATAAAAATGAGGGGTGCAACACGAGGACTTCCCAAGAGGTCACCCATCTTAGTACTACTCTCGCCCAAGCACGTTTAACTTCGGAGTTCTGATGGGATCCGATGCATTAGTGCTGGTATGATCGCACCCGTTACATCCCTCGCATTAATTCTACGTAAGCCGCTCTCCCGCCTTCGACAAAACCCATATCTCTTCGCTCGTGCGCTCGTTCCGGGGGATTTTTTTTCCATTTCATGTCATTTTTCACGATCTTTCCAGCTGCAAAATGCCGTATGCTCTCCTAAGAAAATTCCGCTCTCGGATTAAAAATAAAAATGAGGGGTGCAACACGAGGACTTCCCAAGAGGTCACCCATCTTAGTACTACTCACGCCCAAGCACGTTTAACTTCAGAGTTCTGATGGGATCCGGTGCATTAGTGATGATATGATCGCACCCGTTACATCCCTCGCATTAATTCTACGTAAGCCGCTCTCCCGCCTTCGAAAAAACCCATATCTCTTCGCCTGTGCGCTCGTTCCGGGCGATCTTTTTTTCCATTTCATGTAATTTTTCACGATCTTTCCAGCTGCAAAATGCCGTAGGCTCTCCTAAGAAAATTCCGCTCGCGGATTAAAAATAAAACTGAGGGGTGCAACACGAGGACTTCCCAAGAGGTCACCCATCTTAGTACTACTCTCGCCCAAGCACGTTTAACTTCGGAGTTCTGATGGGATCCGGTGCATTAGTGCTGGTATGATCGCACCCGTTACATCCCTCGCATTAATTCTACGTAAGCCGCTCTCCCGCCTTCGAAAAAACCCATATCTCTTCGCCCGTGCGCTCGTTCCGGGCGATATTTTTTTCCATTTCATGTAATTTTTCACGATCTTTCCACCTGCAAAATGTCGTAGGCTCTCCTAAGAAAATTCCGCTCGCGGATTAAAAATAAAACTGAGAGGTGCAACACGAGGACTTCCCAAGAGGTCACCCATCTTAGTACTACTCTCGCCCAAGCACGTTTAACTTCGGAGTTCTGATGGGATCCGGTGCATTAGTGCTGGTATGATCGCACCCGTTACATCGCTCGCATTAATTCTACGTAAGCCGCTCTCCCGCCTTCGAAAAAATCCATATCTCTTCGCTCGTGCGCCCGTTCCGGGCGATTTTTTTTTTGCATTTCATGTAATTTTTCACAATCTTTCCAGCTGCAAAATGCCGTAGGCTCTCCTAAGAAAATTTCGCACTCGGATTAAAAATAAAAATGAGGGGTGGAACACGAGGACTTCCCAAGAGGTCACCCATCTTAGTACTAATCTCGCCCAAGCACTTTTAACTTCGGAGTTCTGATGGGATCCGATGCATTAGTGCTGGTATGATCGCACCCGTTACATCCATCGCATTAATTCTACGTAAGCCGCTCTCCCGCCTTCGAAAAAATCCATATCTCTTCGCTCGTGCGCCCGTTCCGGGCGATTTTTTTTTTGCATTTCATGTAATTTTTCACAATCTTTCCAGCTGCAAAATGTCGTAGGCTCTCCTAAGAAAATTTCGCTCTTGGATTAAAAATAAAAATGAGGGGTGCAACAAGAGGACTTCCCAAGAGGTCACCCATCTTAGTACTACTCTCTCCCAAGCACGTTTAACTTCAGAGTTCTGATGGGATCCGGTGCATTAGAGCTGGTACGATCGCACCCGTTACATCCCTCGCATTAATTCTACGTAAGCCGCTCTCCCGTCTTCGACAAAACACATATCTCTTCGCTCTGTGCGCTCGTTCCGGGCGATTTTTTTTTCCATTTCATGTAATTTTTCACGATCTTTCCAGCTGCAAAATGCCGTAGGCTCTCCTAAGAAAATTCCGCTCTCGGATTATAAATAAAAATGAGGGGTGCAACACGAGGACTTCCCAAGAGGTCACCCATCATAGTACTACTCTCGCCCAAGCACGTTTAACTTCGGAGTTCTGATGGGATCCGGTGCATTAGTGCTGGTATGATCGCACCCGTTACATCCCTCGCATTAATTCTACGTAAGCCGCTCTCCCGCCTTCGAAAAAACCCATATCTGTTCGCCCGTGCGCTCGTTCCGGGTGATATTTTTTTCCATTTCATGTAATTTTTCACGATCTTTCCACCTGCAAAATGCCGTAGGCTCTCCTAAGAAAATTCCGCTCTCGGATTAAAATAAAAATGATGGGTGCAACACGAGGACTTCCCAAGAGGTCACCCATCTTAGTACTACTCTCGCCCAAGCACGTTTAACTTCAGAGTTCTGATGGGATCCGGTGCATTAGTGCTGGTAAGATCGCACCCGTTACATCGCTCGCATTAATTCTACGTAAGCCGCACTCCCGCCTTCGAAAAAATCCATATCTCTTCGCTCGTGCTGCGCCCGTTCCGGGCGATTTTTTTTTGCATTTCATGTAATTTTTCACAATCTTTCCAGCTGCAAAATGCCGTAGGCTCTCCTAAGAAAATTTCGCTCTCGGATTAAAAATAAAAATGAGGGGTGCAACACGAGGACTTCCCAAGAGGTCACCCATCTTAGTACTACTCTCGCCCAAGCACGTTTAACTTTGGAGTTCTGATGGGATCCGGTGCATTAGTGCTGGTATGATCGCACCCGTTACATCCCTCGCATTAATTCTACGTAAGCCGCTCTCCCGCCT